>CM070036.1:56550495-56566260 GCA_036250615.1 Ptychadena robeensis | reverse complement strand
AATAAAATTATTCCTCAAAAATACCACTTGCCTAATAATTCTGCACTCCCTGTAGATTAAATATGCTATGTGCGGCCCTTTAGTGATGCTGAGGGCCGCAATTGTGGCCCTCCATGTCAACACAGTTGGCCACCACTGCTGTATACAATTCCTGGGGTCAGTGAGGATGATGCCAGCCTGATATGCAAAGTGGCACAGGGAAGTGTGCAGTAGCAGCTGTACTCACCCTCCTTGGCACCCGGTAAATGCCCATGAATCCTCTGCAAGTACTTAAAATTGTGAGGTAATATGACAAGCCCCAAGATAGGACCCTACATTAGTGGTAATTATAGCTGTTTTTGCATATTGGGTGATTCAAGAAGGCAGTGCACCTTGGAGAAGTGTATGTAGTTTATAGTTGCAGGACTAGAAATACCCTACAATGGCACCTTAGGAATACTCCACAATGATACTGGAATTTTGTTGATTGGGTATTATTATAATCATGTGATTAGAAACTTACCAACAACTGTCTTTCATTTTTAAAACACTTCATTATTACTTGTACATACACCATATACAACATTGAGATAAATTACTGGATCAGATTTAGAGAGCAAGTGTAAATGGTAGTTATGAAGTACCGTCACCTAGTATATCCAATCAGATTGTTGATGGTCTCCTCTGGTTTACTGAACTGGCATATTGCTTTTGCTTTCTTAGGTAAACCCCAGTAAATCATTTAAAGGATAGCTATTGCTGTATTTCTCTATACGTCAGCATAACGCTGGAGCAGGGCTCTATTCGTGGTGCCGAAGAGTCATTTTCATCTTAAACCAAATAGAAGGCTTATTTGTGTGCCAACTTTACATTATCTGATTTATGTAGAGTACTCACAACTACTGTTTAAGCCAATAAGTAATGTTCATGTACCTGCGTGTATTTCAAATACCTAATCAGATTCAGGGCAATGTTATTAAATAGGCATTTTCCGGGAACCCATTTCCCAGTGATTGAACACTACGATTTTACCTGGTCTAGTAAATGTAACCCTATAGACTGTATGTTAAAGGAGACATTAATGCAAAACATAAGACATTTAGTAAGCTGAAGCATAAACAATGATCGTGACTTTATTATATGTTGCAGCTCTCTGCTGTTGATCTCTCTGCAGACTCTCAGACGCATTGTGAATGAAGGAGTCAGAAGTTGTGACCACAGCCAGGAGGGATGAAGATCTGAGGCTGTGAGGGGTTGGTTACACAGGTGTAGGGTGTGGAAAAGGGTGTGGAAAAGCATAGGATTCTGTGAAAATTCTTTAACCCCCAGAGACCCAAGTATAGAAAAAAACTTCATGTATGTCTTTGTTTTATGACTTAATGGCCAGAAATTACACATTCAACCATCCAATAGTGTTGCATTACTGAACAATAGGACCTACCGTATTAGTAGTGTACATGAGGTTATGAGGTTTTAAAAATTTTTATTTTTGTTGCCTTAAATGTGATATTGTAATATTACTGGGTTTCTGGGGGTTAATTGCTTATAGAAATAAATGTGCATTTATCCTTTGCATTGTGGGCCTACCTCCACTGCAAGGGTATTGTAATGTATTTGACTCTTGCCTCTTTGCAATATGGCACCTGGTTTTATACCAATTCCTCCTTGTGTAAATCACACACTAAATATAACATCAGGCATCCTTTTGCTATAGTAGTTTGATATTTACGAACTCTCTAAAGCTCGCCCAAATTATAGTATGCAGACATTGTCTCTTTTCTTATTACAATGCTGAGATTGCACCATAAAAAGAACAGAAGTTGCCCCCAGGATAAGACTTACACTGAGATAAATAACAGTCTATTTAGAAAAACGTGCAGTTGAAGTATATGCTGCTAAGATCTGGGAAAAGAATTAGGCTAAACATGTTGGATTCTTTTGTTTTTTTTATTAAGAAAAGTTAAAACTTATAGGTGTATAGGGCTAACCTTAGGTCACAGCCTGTGTTAAATTCTGCCATGATTCTGCTACAACCTACCCCATTACCAATAAATATTAATGTGTACCTACCACCAGAAGCTCATGTTTGCATGAATGGCACTAGAAGTGCATATAATAGAGAGGAATGCATGAAAACGTACCTGTAATGAGTAATTTGAGAAGACAGCCCCGCCTCTCTCCCTGGTTCTGGCACACAACGCGGTGAACCGGAAAAGACATGACATGTCAGAGAGTAGTTACAGCCCGGAAAGTTACTAATCTCTGCTCTACATTGAAATGTACACAGGCAAATTTTTCCATAGAAAACCATTGAAATCACCCCCAGTGGTCACTCCTAATATTGCACCCTAAGTTAAATCGCAGAAGCCTGGTAGATAAAGTATAAGCCGTTCTGAATACAAGCCAAGGCACCTCAGTTTGACATCAGAGTTCTATTATTAGGAGACACTTCTAAAATGATTCAGAATACAGTTTGAAACATGTGACTGGCCTATAGTCTAAATATGATATTCTAGAATTTGTTTTTATTTAAGTCAAACTTTAATTTTATTTATATTTTGTTTTCATTTTGAGCATACATATATGTTAAATAAATCTGGAAAATAAAATTATGTGTGTATATGAAACAACAAGGAGAAAAAGTTCAAACTCATTAATTTACCTGGCCATGAATAGTTACATACACTATATTAACAAAAATATTGTGAACTTTAATTGCATCCCAACTATAGGCTTTAGTATTTCCGCTTTTCTAGTAAGACTTTCCACCAGATTTTGGAGCGATTATGGGAACTTTTGACAATTCTTTCAGAAGAGCACTTGTGAGGTCAGACACTGATGTTGGAAGAAAAGCTGTATCTATCTGTATCTATCTTCCTTGTGGCAGTAATGTATTGATCTGAAAAACCCTGTTTTGATGCAGGAGAGCTGTTCCTAATATTCTCACTGAAGACATACAGAAAGCATGAAAGAATAAAATGATGGAAAAAAGGTGAGGGACGAAGCTTTGCAGAGAAAGTACAAGTAAAGATGTCTCTGCTGCAAACTGTAAGACCTACTTTTTTATGGTGTGTTTACTGTATGCTAAGAATATGCAAACATTAGTCTGGTTGGAATTGAACCCATTTGCAGTGTTTTACCATAATCATTATAAGTAGCAACAGAGATCATTGAAGTAAGAGGCACTGGCCTCAGTGTAGGCATGTACAGTGGAATGCATATGAAGAACACAGTCTCCTGCCCCATTCGGAACTACATATATAATTATGTTTCAGAAGCTTAAGTGAAGTCTCAGGGGATATAAATGTTCTGAAGTAAAGGGATGAAATCCTTGTCTGGTCTTTACCGCTTACTATGGCTCCTGTCCTGCTAATTCCACTTACATGCTGAAGTCTGGCCGTTTATACAGACATGCAGTCTGTATGCCTGTGATGTTACCTGGCGCTCAGATTAAAAGATGCTCTGTGTAGTGTCCAGAAAATGACAGGGTTTCTGTCATTTCCTGAGAATTTCATCTTCAGAGATAAGAGACTGATACGATATCTGCTCCTAGGCTGATTTAGCAGAGTGAAGGCAACAATATGAATGACAAAAAGTAATCCAAGCTTGCCCATTCATTATATGAGGTACAGGAACAGGTCCCATACTCTCCCAGAGAGGAAGCCCAAGCTCAAAGAACCCATGTACTCCTTCCTCTCAATGTACAGCTAAAGGGAAACCCTTTTTTTATTGTAATTAGATTTTTTTAGGGAAACTCTTCCCATCTGACGCGTTTTACCCATATGGACATAGTAATGACTGAAATTTTGACATCTCAGCTACTTTATTTGGGAGTTAATCACATAGCATATGCATTTATGCATTTTTTTCCCCACACACCTCTATTCTCTAGCAATATTTGGTACTGATACCATGTGTAGAGGTTTTGGAATTAACTCTCAAAGTATTTCAATGCAAATAATAACTATGTTACAAGATTTCAAATGGAACTGTGTCTTGGTTGGTAATAGATTCAGTAATTCAATGCAACAAAACGTTTGAACCCTCTACTGAGTGCAACCTTTGTTAAAATTAACTTATATTATGGAAGATATGCTGATTGAAGACAAGGAGGTTACAACATTTTTTTGTTTGGCTTTGTACAGGAAGCAACCTTGTTCAGGTCTTTGCTTCCTCCTATCAGGAAATATATCCCTTTTTAAAATTGTTTTAATGTTGCAAGTGATAGTGAGCTAAATATGCCTTTCTAATACAATAAGACGTTACCTTTTAACCTCCTGGGCGTTACACCTGAACCCAGTACGGGCACAGTTTGATTGTGACTTAAACTGCTCCAATGCCGGGATCGGGCGCAACCGCCGGCTCTCCATGACTCTGCAGCAATTCTACAGAGCTGCAGGCACACAGAGCGGGGAGCGGCACCATAGACCTCCATGTTAATGAAGGGGCATCGCTTTTCTCCCCACACACCGCTGGCGTCTAATTGACACCGGCGGTGTGTAGAGGGCCGGGGGGAGAGCCGGCAGTGGCTTTTGGTGTCAAAAAAAAATGGCGCGAAAATCCTGTAACGCTAGAAAGGTCACCGTATACTTTACAATCTGACTGGACAGTTTTTGTACAATTAGATTTAGTTTCTCCAAAACTTTTTAATATTACACTACCTAAATATATGCAAGGATGTCCATATAGTACATAGTTGTTGGTAGATCTAAAGAAAATTGTACAGAGATTGAAAGGTGTGTGGTAGACTTTAGGAAATTAGGTTGATTCTTTTTTAGATAGGGGACATTTTAAAAACGGACTTCATTGAGCTCCAGACAGCAATTTCTTGCTCATGCACAATAAAACAATAATCAATTATACATTTGATATCCATTCTTGTTGTGTTGTTTTTGTTTAGATCTTGAACCACTTTGGCAAATTGACTTTCATTATGCCTCGCTGTCTAAGGCTTCTCTTGGGCAAGTTGAAGGCTCTTGAACAGAAACAGTTACTTCAAGTAAATGAGACTTTCTTCACCTCACAGAAGCAATTAGAGAAAGTAAACATATTATATTGAAGAATGTGTGCATTTTTTTTTGAGAGTGTTCTTACCATTATGTTGTTTTCAGCTAGGGGATAAACATCTTTTACTTCTTTTTAATCCCTTCTGTCAAATGTATTCATATACAATATAATTGTAATTCCAGCTGTAGAAGACTGACACTATATTGTGAATGGCCTGTGTGCAACATGGGGGAAGGGGGTGGTTAAAGTTGAAGTTTGTAGATAACCACATTTAAAATGTAATCGTGTATAAAGCTGCCTGTATAATTCTGGCTTCAATGGCACATGGCAGGGTTAGCAGTGTGGTACCAACGGAAAGCATTATGACTAACCATTGTAATAGGATAATCCTTTCCTCTTACTACAAAATAATAGCAGTGGTCGAATCTTATATTTCAACGCCCCTGAGCATGGTATCATTGCCAAACTTTCTGGAGATGTAGAGAAGGGTTGGAGGTATACTACAAAAAAGAAAGTGTTGCTCTAACACAAATGTTTTTTTAATATAAATTAAGTTCAAAGTCAAGTAAAAATTCGAAAGTCTGAACTGAGAGGGATCTCTCTCTTTATGTATCGTATATATAGGTATCTAAAGGGAAAACCCCAAGTCCTTACAGCTGATAAGAGGATAGAGGGGAGACACAGAGGGGAGTTCCAAACTACCCTCCTGACTCCGGGTTGCTCCTAATAAGGTCCAAACCAGGACACTGCGGCAACAAGAAAGAAATAAACTTTTGTTTAACTGTGTGAAATGTAATTTTGATTTCAAATTAAAGGATCTGTATTGATTAAAGTTATGTTGAATTTTGAAGTGCGGATGGAGAATACTAAATTATAACTGTGATTTGTTTTAGATAATTATTGTTCGGTCCACTTGACAAAGCCTGATGTGAAACTGACTAACTGAGAGCAATTGGAATAATTTCCAGGAATATGTAAACTAATGTACTGACAATATGCCGGACAAAAAGAAAGTGTATCCTCTGTCAGGATTGTATTGTAAAAATGTAAATTTTCTTTATGTTTGTGTATTTTTAATGTGTGCCTAGTAAAAAAAAATTATGACATCGGTGATGCGATTGGGGTAGACCCGGAAGCGGGGAAATCCAGGGGACAGGTACGTTTTCCCGTCGGGCCAAACACCCAAGAGGGTTATAGACTCCGGTCTGACCATGGATCAGCTATTCTCCTGGATAGGTCCTGGCTGCTAGCTACTCCTCAGGATAATGGACTATTGGACTGGCGTTTAATGCCCTCAGCTCACACAGAATAAATGTTTGTGTGATTGTTCTTATTTGTGTAACTGTTGTTATTCAAGTTTAAAACTCAATAAAATGTATTAAACAACATGTGTATAAGGCAGGCAAGCAGCAAAACATTAGTTCCCTATATTAAACATCTAAAAAACATTTTGTCCCTCCTAAATCCCTATGTAATATATGTGCATGATTGAAGATACATCCTGTGTTGATTTTTCTAACATGCAATCTAGTATGCTACCGCTAGAGGGAGTGTGTGCTAAAACATTAACTTCATTTTCTCTAAAATAATAGAATACGTTGTGAGAGCGTTCAGAAAAGTGTGTCATTATGTAAAACATGGCAAACATATTTACATATCATAATCAAATTGTTAATACCGTTCATTGATATGAAATATTAAGTGTTAATTTTTGTAAAATTAATAGGAAAACTTCAGCAAATCCAGTTGGTTTGACTTACTAGTACAGATATACTATGATCTGGATGAATAAGAACCTTCACAGACATATCTTTAAAACAATATTTGTCCTACACCCTGTAGCTTAATTATAAAGCTAAGCAAACAAAACGCAATTACTAAATCAAACAGAATGCCATAAAATGGCTTTGTGTCTTTTGTGAAGTGCTAGGCATTGGTCATTTACAGTTTTGAGTGAATGGTCTTCTCAAGAGCAGAAACATTTGCAATTTCAAGCAAGGGTCTTGTAATTTGATCATTGTAAAACAAACTGAATACCACCTTGTATATTTATATTCTGGAGTGATAGTAATCTTAATCTAATCCTCATCTAAAGTTTGTAACAGAGGTACTCAAATATTAGCTGTTTTGATCCTTAGTAGCCAATGAGAAAAACTAGAGCTAGATGCATCTGTCTACATCAGGAGTGGGCAAACATTTTGATGGTAAACTACAATGGGTTTTTAATATGACAGAGGCCAGAAAAATAACCTGTAAGGGCTGCATAGTACCAAGTCATCCCTGCCTGGATATAAAAATATAAACAGATTGTGTTGATAAATTGATACATTAAAATGATACATAAATAGTAATCAGGTTAAATAAAGAAATATTTGTAAAAAAATAAATAAAAAAAGCTTTTGAATGTCAATTTAAACATACTATTGCAGACACGGGCAAACAAAGACATCTACAAGGAGACCATTAAAATCACCTTCTTGGCATTACCACATTTCTTGCACTATAAAATGTACCCTCCCCCTCCAAATAGGGGAGGGGGGTGGATGCATGTGCAAAGGTGCACCTTGACTCCTCATCGTCACCTTTGCTCTCCTGGCAATAAGCTTAGATAGGGAGGCAGAGGAGCTGTCAGATGGAAGATCAGTTCATCTGTAGTTCACTGTTGTCGTAGACTCCGCTGAAATAATCAGTCCAGTGATTGCACAGTGTATAGGAATTACCTGCCTGTAAGTGGATCTTTCCTATGGTTCTGTTTTTTTGTCTATTAGCTGGGCAGCTTGAGCCAAACTCACGCACTGTGGCAGTTGCCTTCAGCCCTAACAACAGATCTGTATGTGAGCTGGCCAGCTTGAGCCAAATTCACATACAGATCAGCCATTGGAGCTGGAGGCAGGGAAGCTATAAGAGACAGCTTTCCCACCTCCTAAACTCCCACTCTGCTGGTCAGAGCACGGAGCAATGGCCAGCAGAGTAAGAAAAAGCAAGAAAAAGTTAGAAAGTATTTTTCCACCATCAGATGCTCGGAAATATGGGTGCTTCCTATGCAATGGAGTGTCTAATGGGCCCAAAAATACAGTATATCCACTTTTCGCTGGTATCAGACAGAGGGGAACCAGCTGCAGTTTTGCCCACTTCTGGTCTACACAGGTGCATCATAGCCCCCAACCCATAGCAGAAATAACATTTTAATATCTAGGTTTTCTGTAATCAAGTTAAAAAATTGGGAAATAAACCTGTAACCTTGGCACATCTTTACATATCTGCAACCAAAAGAAGTTTTAGCAGTAAATAAACTAATGTTATAAACATTCTATGGAAATTATCTTCTTCTCTGGATTTCTCTTTCAGTGGAATGCATAAGAAGTTGAGCATTAAACTGAAATACTCTACAGAAATGCTGCCATTTGCACCTTATACGGCATATATTTTGCAACCCTTTGCAAGTGAAAAAATAATAAAAATAAAATTTTAAGATGGAATTTCAAATTCCAGCCTTTGAATGTGGCTTTCTTGAGATGGAAATAAAGCTACCTGATGCATTATTGTATTATAAAAAGAGATGATTCATTTCAAGTTCAAGTGGAGGTCAGCAATATGAAGCTGTTTGGAGTGCAAATAACTAAAAATAATCCTACATACATTTATCAGATACACATTGATAAAAAATAATTCCCCTGTCCAATGTAATTTTTCTGTTTACCTAATTATGAATAATACCTGATACAAGGAAATTGGTTGTAAACATGTAGCTTGCAGTAAGGTAAAAAAAAATTGTTAAAATCATTCTCAATAGGTTTCTTTTCGTTTTGGGTTTTTAAATTTTAGTTTCATGTTTTGACTGGATGGTGCTATAGCAGTGGTGGGCAACTGAGTTGATATGGAGGGCCACATATGTGCGGCCCTCTGCATAACTTAAGGGCCACACATCACATTTTCAATCTATACTGACTTGTAAAAGCATTTTATAATAAACAAAAATACAGCATGCAGAGCTAGAAGACATGATTTGTAATTTTTAACATGTTTAACAAAACCTGTGTAAAATTATACTTCAAGCACTAGGTAACACTGTAGTATGGTAATGCAGTGCCAGTGACCAAGCAAAGACGAGTCAGCTGGGGATTAGTGAACAGGTGAGTTCCTATGCCGAATGCATTAACAGTTAGGTTTCGGGGGCGCTGAAGAACGCCCAAAGGGCCGCATGTGGCCCATGGGCCATAGGTTGGGCACCTGGGTATGTAGAAAATAAATGGAAAATAGCAGCTGAAATTTTGAAGTTAATTGCAAAGCCCCAGGACAAGATATCAACACCATAATTGTTGGGGGAACATTTCAAAAAAATACAAAATGTTTTTAACATACTAAGATTAAAATTTAGTCTAGAATTTCCATAGACTACAAGTTTAAAATTTCCATAGACTACAAGTTTGTGCGAAAAAGGTCTGGGGGCTGCATCTAGCCTGTTGAGCTTTCTTTTCCTGCCTTTTGTCACCTTGTTGAAAAGATGCTCCCCTCCACAATAAGTGCAGATAATGCCTAGAGGTGTCCATACATTGCCTTGGACAAAGCAGTGATGTGATGATGATGGTGACAACAGATAGTCTCTAGGAATTATCTCTACTGATTGCATTAAATGAGCATTTTTTTTTAAAGCTAGCCATACACGTGTCGGATTCCATGTCCGCTCGATCACCCATCCGATCGATTCCGGCGATCTCAGCGGGACTCGGAGCTCCGATCGAGCGGCCAATTAAGTGATCCGATCGCTGCATACCACCTTGTCCAGCTGATTCCGGGACGGATCCGTGTCCGATTGTCCACCTCACAAATGGCAACTCCCCCTGATTTGTGCAGAATCCATCTGATGGAACCAACATGTTGGTTCTCTGTCGGATCCGATTCTGAGCCCCGGAACGGACGGACCTGATCGATCGGACAAGGTGGGCTGCACGCGATTCCGGCACGATCGTTTGGCGTGCACGCGCCCGGAATCGATCGGACCGGAATCAGACAGGAATCTGACCCGTGTATGGGGGCCTTAAGCGCAGGAAATTTAAAAAGGTAACAACGTCCCTGTCACATGTCACCTATTACACATCTCCGCCATCATTAGTGATGCAAAAGATGTATGAAATTTGCACACCTTTGGTGGGTCGGCTATTCGATGATCATGGTCCGGCCCCATTATTTAGTTTAAGCAGCCAATGTGGCCCACAAGTCAAAAAGTGTGCCCACCCCTGGGCTAGAGCAATATTTTCTCTTCTCCAAAGATTGGAGCTTCTATAGTTTGGACCACTTAGACTCTGACCCACTCAGAGCCAAAATTAAAAACAAGGTGACAAGGGAACCTTGATATTTATCCTCATAATATATAAAAATGAACAAGCAAAGCATAATCAGAACACATGTGAAATTAGATGTCAAATTAAAAAATAAAATGTAGAAAACATTCTTGTGGGCCAAATATATTTACACAGCCGGACAGATTTGGCCCCCCTGACTTAGGCTGTCTATAATGAATTTTATGTTTATTAACTAATATAAACACATTTTTTTTGTTAAATGTATCATTAAGTTTATAAAAATAATTATGTATAAAATCAAAAGACTTTCATGATCATCAGGAAAAAGAGGGGTCAGATAAACAGCAGGTAATGTGGAGGAGATAATGAGGCTGATTTACAGCATTTACAGCAGGATTTAAGATTCAATATTAAGTAACTATTTCTGATTCATTCTGTTAAAATTTTAACCATATGTAACCATCAGCAGCATTATGTGAGCTTAATTTTAAAAAGTCTATATTTTCATTATAACCAATGTTATATATGTTGTGACTGACTGGTATCTGTCACTGTATAGCTAGCCATACACATGTCGGATTCCATGTCCAATCGATTCATCATCCGATCGATTCCGGCGATTCTGCCGGGAATCGCAGGTGTGATCAATCGGCCAATTAAGAGTATCCATCGCTGCATACCACCTTGTCCAACGGATTCCGGCACGATTCCGGGACGATTCCGTGTCCGATTCCACCTCCGATTCCACCTCACAAATGGCAACTCCCCCTGATCTGGGCAGAATCGGATCAAAAAGACCAACATGTTGGTTCTCTGACGGATCCGATTCTGGGCCCCCGAGCGATCGGACGTGATCGGACGGACAAGGTGGGCTGCACACGATTCCGGCACGATCGATTCACGTGCACGCGCCCGGAATCGATCGGCCCGGAATCCGGCCGGAATCCGACCCGTGTATGGGAGCCTTATGAATGAACCATTAGGTGGTGTCCTGTAAGGAGTCCAGGAATTATTTGACTTTTTGTGGGATAGGGTGGATGGAATTGAGTGGGCCTCCCTATTCCCCCAGGGTCCACTGAAAGAGTTAACACCTGTTTGCAGGTGAGTGGAGCCAGTTGTGTCTCCACAAAAGGAGCAGAGACCAGTTTGTCAGGGCTCCTGATGGAAGTTGGAGACACAGCTTCTTACCAAGTAGGAGACAGGGCACACAAGGAGTGAGGGGCCCAGGCCTGCTGGAGCAGATGGTACAGGGGGGCTCACAGGGAGTGTGGGGCCCAGGCCTATTGCTGCTGAGTATCCAAGTGTAGGACACCGATTTATGTTGGACGGTCAAAGCCAGGTGGTTTGGCATTTTTCTGGAATTTTTATTTGGATTAAAATTTACCCCTGCGAGGGTAACCCTTTACTTTGGACTGTGGGGTGCAAATAAACATGGGCAGGAGCCCTAAAAAAAATCGCAATCGTGTTAACTGATGGTCTGAGAGCACCCATTTGAGTGTGATCCCCCGCAATGTTTTAATTGCTACTAATAATGTACAGCAAGACTTTTAGAAATGTGAATATATTTGACTCATCATTTAACATTGTTTTCCGGCATACATTGTTCTTATTTGTGTGCATTGCAAATGAATACCCACAATACCCACAGAGCTCATAAGAGCACAGAATGAAGAAAAGAAGTTGTAAAGCTGGTTCGCGAACAGCCACACTTAATGTAAGGCAATCGAATACAGTTGAATCGAATTTTACGATTTATAGTTATAAGCGGCATAGGCAATATTTGAATTTGCGATATTTCGCGAATAATTCTACTAATATTTGATTCGATATTGGTGAATATTTATATTATAATCGCCTTGCAGTTACCTTCAAAATGAATGGTCACATGTGCTATTTATTTTCACATTGTGAATATATATTCACAATCCATGCCCATAAGCATCCCAATGGCGAATATTGTGAATATTCAAAATTGCGAATACCCGCCGCCATATTCACGAAGTTTGCAGATTCTCGAATAGCCGACATTCGCTGAATATATTCGAATATTTGAGCTCAACACTATTTTTTTATAATTTTGAATGTTCTTTTATATATTCACGAAAATATGAACTTGAATATACCATATATTGCTCAACACTATCCACTAACAAATTAAAAGTTCTTAAGTAATAAAATTACATCAAAAGGATATAATACTCACTTCCCTTGAAATGTATATTTAACATATTTCTATATACTAGAGATGCTATATGGAGTAATACATATGTGAACATATTAGACACAAATATGTATAGCTGTCAGCAACCTGGAGACGCACCTATGAGGAACTTTGCATTATCATCCCTAACAATAATACCAAATTATACCTTTTTAGAAGCGGCCTGTTTTGAAATATAGTGGAAATATCTAGCAGAGAGTATGGTGGAACTGTATTTTGCAGAAAGGAATCACCTAAGATGAGGGCTTTGTAATTTTGTAGTTGGACAGGACCAAGTGGAAAAACCAAACATAGTGCACAGGCATGAACTGGAAAGCATACAATATCTAAGGTCAATAGATAAAAAAAAGTTGCGTAGTGTTGCGTAGTGAATTTTGAGATTATATTTATAGAGAAAAGTAGTGGGGAGGAGCGAGCTATTGCCCAACCCCCATCACAAATTCAAGCCTGGCACTCTGCGACTCTTAAGGCACTACATTAAAATAAAAAACAGTAGGCTATCAATAAACTACATTCAAAGATGTTACAATTATATATAGTTAAAAAACATGTATATGTAAATAAAATTATGCTGACATTTCTACTTGGCGCGTTTTGCAATTATGCTTCATCAGGAGATATCTAGCGTTCAGCTCAAATGCTGGGGAATGTGACAAAGATAGTGTGAAGAAGACCAATAGCCATCCACCATGGTTCTAGTGGAACCATTGGGAGGCCCGACAGGCTGCGCCCATACACACCATCCCATGGGAGATGGGAGAAAGTAACAGGGGAATCAGATCGGGCCAGAATGCCATTGCATACATCCACCTATGTTACTGCCTTCATATGTCTCCAAAGACGCCCTTAGCGTTTGACATCAGGTTACAACCAATGTAGTGCCTTAAATGTCCCAGAGTGCCAGGCTCCTATTTGGGATGGGGGTTGGGCAATAGCTCGCTCCTCCCCACTCCTTTTCTCTTTTTCTCTATATTTACAATTATGGGATGTTGGCACATAAGGTGGGAAATACATGATAACTATGGATATATACATTTTGAGATTATATAGATGAATTTTCCTGAAATGGTTGATACATCCATAGTGCCCTTAGGGGACAATCACACATGCGTCTGGAAATGCCCTGAAAAGCAACAATGCTGGCAAGATCCTTATAGGTAAATTAGTGGTAAACCACTAGACAAAGAATAGGCTTCTTGGAGGCGCCCAAATGATGATAAAAATTTCCTTTATTTGCTAAAAAGAGGTATTTTCCAGCAAGATGCGCAATTAGGCATCCCACAGTCGCTCTTAAGGCGCCTGCCCAATAGAGGTAGAATGGGGTCATTGTGAGCCCCTGCACATTGTGTGCAGGCACCTGAGCACGTGGTGGGTGGGGGTATGGGGCACTGTACGTATGAATGTTGTCTTACAGTTCTCTGCTATTTGTCCCATTTACCAGAATTTCTCCTCTCAGTAGGGCTTTACCACACTTAGTAAATAATTTCCTGTCATGTCACAGCATCATAGAGGGCAGCAGGTTATTATGGGAAATTAAATTCATAGACGGATGGAATGAGAGAGCACAGGAGGGTTACAGGCAGTAATGACAGGAGGCAGTGATAAATGGAAGCAGGAGGCAGCTACAAAAATATTTTGTACAGAAACAAACAAACAACAGCTATAGCAATTGAACAGAAAAATATGCTGTACAAGTTGACTACTCAAACTGTATCATCAAAAAAGGGTGAGTAGGCATTGGAAGGTAGGCAACCATAATCACCTCCTTACAGTGTACAGAGATCAACAGGACAATTGTATGTTACTTGAGATACTCAAAGAGTCATCTCTGCAAATTGTAACTCTTTTTTTACAACCCTTTTCACTTCACTTATGCATCTGAATATATAGGTGGTGAGTGAAAAACTAAAAATTATCTTGCAAAGATAGCATTTGAAAGGTTGGAACAAACTATATTACCTGGTAGGTTTTGTTACAATAATCATACAACTGCCTAACGTGTGCTAGCTAAAAAGGGGCATTAATGTGCGCCTTACCCAAAGTCTACTGAAAACTAAATTCTGAGCTCATATAAGACATGCTTTGTGTTACAATGAGGCTTATGTCCACATATTAATTAATTGATTGCAAATATATTTAATTTTTGATTGGTTAGATGTTTATGTCTAATAATACTGCAAAGACTACAACAGGACTGAAGACTACACTGTTTCTTAACCTCCCTAGCACTTTTGTGAAGTCCAGATTTCCATACCAAAAGCGCACCATAGACTTAAATGGAATTTCTTTTTTTATGTTGGAGGCCTGTAACTTCACAAAATATGTCCATACAAGGGTCTAATAGACATCCTGAATATAATAATGTTTGAAACCAACAATTATGTAAAAACAATTATGTTTAAAAAAAACTTAATTATGGTATTATTTGAATGATAAAATCTCTAAAATACTTCTTTTGCATGATACATTTCAAAACAGTTTGTATTTATATTTGATTTTTGTTTATAATAGAAAACATTAATTTGGAAATGTTTTTTTTTACTTTGAATTGTATTGGATACAGTTAGCACTGTATCTAGTACAATTCCCTTTGGCACCCTCTTTCCCCTGGTGGGATGGACCTGTTGACATCACACCAAGGGAGAGAGGGTTAACATCAAAGGGGCACATCTGGGGAATCACACTTAAAACCGTTTTCTACATAGAAAACTGTTTTCGTGCGATCTACTTTTGAATTTCTTGCCCAGAGGGATCCACTCTCCTGCAGCAGCCTCCTCTTTAGATCGGAGCTACCATAGCAGCGCGGAATGGTAATTCTGTGCTGCCGCAGCCCCAGTCTTTGCCGGAAAGCCTGATCTCGTCCAGTGCAGTACTGACAGGGCAGCGCTGGACTGGAACTGCAGGGGGGTTAAGAAACAACAATGTTTCACTTCAAAAACAATGACACTGTCTACTTGGTGTAGGAATTAGAAAAAAAAATTATTTATGTAATGGACCTGAACAGGTGCAGTAGAGGGGACAAGGGCAATGTCTTGCTGTGTTCTTCTCTTTTTCCTGAGATGGGGCTACTCCTGAGGCCCTTTTGGAACCTTCCTCTAATTGTGTCAACAGATACCCAGTTACCAGATACCTCTTCACCCCGTCTCATCTTGCAGATTATTGCAGCCACTCTTCAGATGCTCAGTATCCGATTCCCCTGTAAAGCTAGCCACACACGGTTCGATTTTGGTTCAATCGATGCTCGATTAGATGAAT
>CM070036.1:56533220-56550395 GCA_036250615.1 Ptychadena robeensis | reverse complement strand
CCTTGATCTAATCGAGCATCGATTGAACCAAAATTGAACTGTGTGTGGCTAGCTTTACATGCATCAGGCTCTCTGATTCAATATAGATACTCCAGCCAAGGCTCCCTTGTAACTCTGCCACATTCCACACATGCTTTATTCAAATGGATTATATGTAGACCTTACACTGTCCCTGAGCCTTAGTCCTCTCCAGATGATGGCAAGTACAGTAAGTGGCCTATAAGTTGCACTTCATCCTGACTTGATCCTATAAGATCTATCATTGTACACAGTATACAGTTTATATACAACAGAATGAGCATCCCACAGTGAACCACATACCCTGTTACAAACAAGCAAATACAACTTTACAGATGGGAGTTAGAAAGCCAACGTGATATATTAATGCTCATGAAAGGCTGTTATTTATATTCTGTATATTTTTTATTTTGCCATAGAGAATATAAATAACCAAGTAATATATAACAAAGTAATAGCAACATATATGATATACACATAAATATTTCAGTGAAACACTATGCTATGTCGTTGTCTTCGTTAACTCTCCGAAAACATCCATAAAAAGCAAGATCATTCATAAAATAAATATTCATGTTTATTCCCACCTTTCTTATGGCATCTCCATATAATAAAATAACAAATAATAAAATAAGAACATATTAAGATGTTGGAAAGTGCAATTCCATACATAATGTGATAGTGCAGCTGGTATACAGGCAGACTCCAGTGGCTCTTTTTTTTTTTTTAAACACTTTTTGCCAAAATCCTTTGTTGACTATCTTACTGAATATGAAAGTCGGGATTTAAAAAGAAAAAAAACAGAAGAATAATATGTTGGATAATATAAACTGTTCCAAAATCTTGAATATGTAAGAACTATTACAATTTCTTTCTCCTCTTCTTGGACTTTTAAACAACAACTTTACATTCTTTGCTGAATTCTGTGAATACTGATGATGCATTTTACATGAGTCGATAAACTTTTTTGTATAATTCATGAGGATTGCTGTATAATTCTAACAGATGAGTTTGAATTTATACTTTCAAATATTAACAGGCAATTTAACTTTTCAATTTTACATTATAATCTAAAGCAGTACCAGCTGCAATTTCCATTATCTCCCAACTATTTCTGCCTCTTTAAAGTAGAAGATTTGATGGAATAGATAAAATCTGCTATAATACACTAAGTACCGTTTATATGCTAATAATGCTTATGGTGAGAAGTAACAAGGTACCTCCCCATTCTATAGTTACACATAACAAACATTTGTTTACAATCAGATCAAAGAAGGAATTAACCATTTTAATTTATATAGATAATCAGGGGTGCACATAAGAGGTCCGCAGCTACGCATGCGGAGTGATAAGTAGCTATGCGTACCTGCAGTAAAGCTATTACAGCGCATTTGCGTACTATTCAGCATGTCCACACCTCCCTCGCCACCCCACCGGACCAGTATTGTGATTCTTATGCAGTTGGAACGGGAGGCAGCAGATGAAATTGTACTATTTCTTCACGTGCGGTCTCACGCGGATTGATATCCTCCTCAGCTCCCGACAATTAATTGTGAGTCCCGGCAAGGCAGATTGCTAAAGACTGGCTCTGACGCGCACTGATCATGGTATGTGTTACCAGTGCGCCATCTGCTGGCGGCCGCTGATACTACATTCCCATGTTACAGACACCTGAACTAAATTAACCATTTCTAAAACCTTGCAGAGCATAATACAGAGCATATTACAGCATCAACTTAATCATTGAACAAATGTCATGTAGTTCTCTATGTATTTCATAAGATTTAAGAATTATGAATGCACAGTAAGTCATCTATTATGTCTGTGTCTTTATGGACTGCTTCACTCAGGTGGGTGGGCTGGTCCTCTTGGAGATATGTCTGTGTTTCTGCTTATATGTGTTTTGTCTTTGCTTATGGTTGCGATTTCTACGTTTTGTATTTTGTTTTATTTTTCTATGCATTACATTTTTTTCTTCCTTTATGCCAATGTACATGCAAACTTTTCTGTTATGTTAAAGTTTTCAATAAACGGATATAAAAAAAAACGACAAAACCACGCTACATATGGGGGGTGAGTACCAAACATAATCACCTGGTACTCATCTGAGTAGCTCACTAAAAAAGTTATGTGCACCCCTGTAGATAATACATATTTTACATTACATGATATAAATCTACTGGGTTGCAGAGTATTATTGGAAAGTCGGCATAACTGTGTTTCTTTATGTTGGGCTTCCTTACTGTCAAGGCCTTCCTTATATTTAATTATGGTGTCAGAGGACCTTAAACAAACCTTTTAACTTTTTCATGCCATCAAAGCAGCCAACACGTGAATTTATCCTTCTTAAAAAAACACACTTAAATATACGCTCATCAGCCACTTTACTAGGCACACCTTGCTAGTACGGGGTTGGACCCCTTTTTGCCATCAGAACTGCCTTCAGAACTGCCTTCATCCTTCGTGACATAGATTCAACAGGGTACTGGAAACATTCCTCAGAGACATTGGTCCATATTGACATGATAGCATCACGCAGTTGCTGCAGGTTTGTTTGCTGCACATCCATGATGCAAATCTCCCGTTCCACCACATCCCAAAGGTGCTCTATTGGATTGAGATTTGGTGACTGTGGAAGCCATTTGAGTACAGTGAACTCATTGTCATGTTCAAGAAAGCAGCCTGAGATGATTCAAGCTTTATGACATGGTGCATTATCGTGCTGGAAGTAGCCATCAGAAGATGGGTACACTGTGGTCATAAAGGGATGGACATGTCAGCAACAATACTCAGGTAGGCTGTGGTTTTGCAACGATCATTTACTACTAAGGGGCCCAAAGTGTGCCAAGAAAATGTCCCCAACACCATTCCACCACTAGCCTGAACCGTTGATACAAGGCAGGATGGATCCATGCTGTCGTGTTAACGCCAAATTCTGACCCTACCATCCGAATGTCATAGAAGAAATCCAGACTCATCATACTAGGGAACATTTTTCCAATCCTCTATTGTCCAATTTCTGTGAGCCTGTGGGAATTGTAGCCTCAGTTTCCTGTTTTTAGCTAACAAGAGTGGCACCCGGCAAGGTCTTCTGCTGCTGTAGCCCATCTGTCTCAAGGTTCGAGGTGTGGTGCATTTAGAGATGCTCTTCTGCATAACTTGGTTGTAATAATTGGTTATTTCAGTTACTGTTGCCTTTCTATCATAAACCACTCTGGCCATTGTCATCTGACCTCTCCACCACAGGCATTTGTGCCCAGAACACTACCGCTTACTGATGTTTTCCCTTTTTTTGATCATTCTCTGTAAACCCTAGAGATGATGGTTGTGGCGTGACAATCCCAGAAGATCAGAAGTTTCTGAAATACTCAGTGCCAGCCCATCTGACCCACACATCCATCCACTTCAAAGTCACTTGAATCATCTTTTATCGCCATTCTGAAGCTCGGTTTCAACTGCAGCAGTTCGTCTTGACCATGCAACATGCCTAAAGCTAGCCATACACTGTCGGATTCCATGGCCAATTGATCACTCACCATCGATTCCGGCGATTTGCCGGGAATCGCAGGTGTGATCAATCGCCAATTAAGAGTATCCATCGCTGAATACCACCTTGTCCAACGGATTCCGGGACGATTCCGTGTCCGATTGTCCACCTCACAAATGGCAACTCCCCCTGATCTGGCAGAATCATCTGATGGAACCAACATGTTGGTTCTCTGTCGGATCCGATTCTGGGCCCCTGAACATCGGACCTGATCGATTGGACAAGGTGGGCTGCATTCGATTCCGGCACGATCGTTTGGCGTGCACCGCGCCCGAATCGTCGATGCCGGAATCCGTGTGGGAATCCGACTCCGTGTATGGGGGCCTTAAATGCATTAAGTTGCCACCATGTGATTGGCTGATAGTAATTTGCATCAACGAGGAGTTGGATAGGTGTACCTAAAAATGGTCCAGTGAGTTGTACATTGTATACCATTCTTGCCAGAAAGTCTTCAGACAGAAAAATCAATAGTCTGCTGATTAGCCAGTAACATTCCTGTAGGGATAAAAGTCAGTACCATACTGACACTACTAGAAACATACCTACAAAAATAGAAATCTGTGCTTCAATGCCAAAAGAACATGCCCATATTGATAAAATTGAGGGGAAACACAGTGCTTGACTGATATATATATATAATGAAGGATAAATAGGCTGAAAGGTGGCATGGTAACACAAATTATTTGCTCTCTCTATTTTTAAGTCCTGCCATAAACATATGATAATAATAGTCTTATAAGGTTAATAATGTTGACTTGACACTTTGAAAAAGATCATACCACATGCCATTGTGTTGCATTAGTTTAATGCCTATTGGTCTATCTACTAGTGATGAGCGAGCACTAATGTGTTCGGTCTAAACACATCAAGTATACCGAGTATAATGGAAGTCAATGGGAGACAACCAAGCACCCCCTGCTTGGAAGAGGGGAGGGTGTCTGGTCCTGGTTCAGAGGATTTGCAATTTAAAAGAAAGTGTGATAATGTTTTCCTTAAGTTAAATTGCCAACATTAGATGTGATTATGCAAGGTATGAACCTCTGAATGTGAATGTAAACATCTAATACTTATTATATGTGTATATCCACATACAGAGGTTGATACATTGTATGTGAAGCAGAAATATTGATACATGAAAAAATATGAAAAAAATTATCATGCTTTTAAATTCCAAATCCCCTTATCATACTATCATTACCAGAATTTCTGAACATTTTAAAAAGATTTTTAGACACATTGCAATAATAAATAATGATCCTAGCATATGGTTTTTGAATAAATAACTTTTAAAGTAATGACAGAAGTTTACCTTATGAAAAAATCCTGACATTACTTGAATCATTCTTTATTCCAAAACTACACATGCTATAGTCTCCCTTTTTTTTTGCAATCTGTTTAAATATCAATTCTGGTAATGATAGTATGTTCAGGGGATTTGCAATTTATTAGAAAGCGTGATAATGCAGACATTAGATGGGATTATACAATATTATTACCAAAATTGCTGGAGATGTAGAAAAAGTGGAAAAAGTCTTTTGCTCTAGTAGTACATGTAGTTTTTAAAGTCAAAATTTCGACTTTGGAAATTTTGACTTGACTTTGAACTGAATTTATGCAAAAACTATTTGTGTTTGTATTTGTGTGTTTAGAGCCATACTTTTTTGTAGTTTGGTGATGATACCATGCCCAGGGAACTTGCAATTAACTTGAAATGGTCGGATTATTGAAAAAAAAGTAGTATTGCCTACCTCTAAATAGAGATTATAGATTGAGAAGGCATCAGCAGGTATGTGTCGTTTGGAGTGGATGGCTCACTCAACTTTAAATGTTTATCTGTCACAAATATGATATTTGGGTATAGATTTTATTCATTCATAACTAGTTGTGGTTAAGTTACCTGTCATCCACAGTAGTGGACTGAGACCTTATACTGCATAGAGCTAAAGACCTTAACCTCCCTGACAGTTCAATGAAATCCTAATTGCATTATGTTTAAATTTCCCATCCTCTCTAGCCCCCCCTTCACATTGTTGAGGCGGGAGGTTGGGGGTTAAGATCTAGAAAAACAATGGAAAACACAGCTGCTGGAGGGTTTGTCTGGAGAATCCCCCAGTATAGCTCAGGAGTTATGACTAATACCCTAAGCCACCAGGGAAGTATATGTACAAGCCTTATTTTCTTTCTTACCTTTGTATTATATTTTAGCCAAACATTTGTGCATATATTTTGCATACCAAATTAGCAACACAATCTCCAGTCCTAGAAATAAATATTCAGATTATTAGGACAGCAATAAATAATCCGTTCAAAGCGTTTTCTAATTGTAGTGGTATAATTTTTTAAATAGGTTTTCACATTGACAGTTTTTACTTGATTTATCCAACCATTAAGCAGATTCCTTTATATTTTGAATACCTACTCATGTCCAAATGCTTTTCACATGATTGAATACGTGATATGAAGTGACAAAAAATTGTCAGTATATAAAAAATGGTCTGAAAATCAAGGATTCTGAACAATCCTATTACTCTTAAGACCAATTTGTACCCTTATAAATCCTGAAATGACGGATGTATCCAAATTTCATAGAAAAGAAGTAATTGTTAACTTTTAATACAGAGCTTATATAAGATAAGAATAAAACATTAGCTGACAGATCAATGGGCAGAATTTTCAGATCCCATTAAACATTTACAATTACAAGAAATGTGGGTGCATGGACAAGCATAGCATAGAAGAAAAAAGGCATCACTGTGCGATGATTACTTGACACATATTTCCTGACGAGATGTGAAAATTACTTTTCAAATAATGTGTTAGAAGAATGTACATATATTGTGTTTCTCTGTAAAATATTAAGAAATATATATCACGCATATATAAATGTATTTTAAAACCATAATGGTCAAATACAGACAGTTTAAAGTCAGTTCTGGGGTAGAATCTGTGAATAGGTAACATGTACTAGGGTTAATTCGTTTTGAAAAATACATTACAGCCCTATTGGAGACTAAGTGATCATAGTGGGGTTTAAGAATTAAAATATTACAGAATACACTCAAAACTTGTATGTGAAAAACAGTTTTATTCCGGAATAAAATACTAAAATGTGGGGGTGTGTGTTGGCCATGGTGGACTAAAGACTCTGTGAGCTCCCGTTCCGCATCCAGCTTACAGATGTACATTGAGCACATCCTACTCTGGCTTCCACAATGACCGGTAAGCAGAGGGAGTCTGCCCGCAGATCCAAACCTCCCAAGCAGCAGAAGGGCGGGCAGGATGGGTACTTCTGCAGGTGCAAACCTCACTCATAGATGGCACCCAAGATGGTGACTGAGACATGTGCTGATCAGCCCTGCACTGCCACTTCTATCCAACACCTCTGCCAGCAATACAACTGCCAGAATAGATCACTCTCCCCCACCTAGCTGCACTGCCTCTGAGGCTGACTTGACACAGGGTGCTTTGGACATGAATTGTCTGCTATTAAGCAAGAATCTACCCAATTAGGGCACTGTTCTGACTCATTAGTAGTGATGATCACGAATATTCGGATTCCGAATATTAATCGCGAATATCGGCAATTCGGAAATTCGCGAAGATGGTGAATATATTGCCGAATATTCGCAATTCTGGATATTCTGTATTTTTTTTCCATTACACTTACCTCTCAATGCAAGTGGACGAATGGGAAGGCTGCAACAAGAGCTCAGCAACACTCCCTGCGACCATCAACAGTTTTTAAATCCAATATTGGGGTGATGCAAATATTCGGAATATTGCGAAAATCGGCACTTTAGAAAATTCGCGAAAATCCATTAGATGGCGTCCAAAATTCGCCCCTCAACACGCCCCTCAATGCAAGTTACACATATATTCGCGAATATATAAAATTCGCGAAATTCGCATAAAACTGCCGATATTCGCAATAAGAAGAATATTGCCGAATGCGAATATTTTCCGAATGTTTTCCGAATGTATTCCCAAAAATTCGCGGCATGCCGCGAATACGAATGTTGCCTATGCCGCTCATCACTACTCATTAGCATCTTCCCAAGATATGATGTATGATTCAGTATACACTGTATGCACCAAGATATCACGATAAGCCAGAAGTGCTGCCCATTAATATACACTCACATCTGGCCCTACAATTGCGACAATTGTTTGCCTTCACTTAGGCTCAATACTCCATAAGTTACTTAGGGATCAAAGTAGCTAAGTAGCAAAGTAGCCTTGTATAAAGTTTAATTCCTCCCCCACTTTATAAAGTTTAAAAGTGATAATTTGAACTGTAATAAGCTAGTGATTACCTGGCTAGGAAGAATGCATCTCCTGAAGATGAATATCCTTCCAAGAGTGTTGTTATGCTTCAAATGGTACCTGTGAAGATACCCAAAGCTTTTTTTCTGCAGCTTAGGTCTATGTTTTTATCCTTTATTTGGCATACTAAATCCCCTCACATAGCCTACTCAATTTTTATGGAGCCTAAACGTAGAAGTGGTCTAGGTCTCCCAGATGTTTATACATACTCTAGGGCTATAATGTTGGGTAGTATCCTGGACTGGCACTTCCATGTCAAATCCAAGCTCTGGGTTCCCCTTGAATGTTCTTAGCTGGACGTAACCTATGCCATTCCCCCTGGCTGCCCCCGCAATGGTGGGGACTAGCTCCTACAACATCCCCAATGACTAAAGCCACACTCCTGACATAGGATGCTGTTTAAAGAAAATACCAACAGGCACCTCGCCCTTCCCCTTTAATTCCTCTATGGATTCCCATGGTTCCAACCAGGAGAGGACCTCAATTGTTTTTAATCGCTTGGATAGATCACAGGATCCACAATGTTTCCATATTCTAAAAGGTGCTGATCTTTGCAGTTTGCAGTATATTAGAGGTGTAACAGGTAGTCACCTCACAGATGTATGGCTATATACACTGTTATCCCATTTCGATCACTTACAGATGAAATGCCTATGTTCCCTTACAGTTTTGGAATCTATGCATGTAGGCACGGAGGCACCAGCTCACGGTTTTTCTGGTATATCAAAAATTAATTTCTGCTACTTCCTAAATCTAAACTCTACTTCATTAAAAAATGTAAGAGCGTGTTAGGCCATTGGCATAGCATTCAGCAACTGCTCTCCAAATTCAGCTCTCACTCCATTTCAGATGACCCGTCTTTCTTTTTACTACATACCAATGTACAGTACAGACATACCAATAGTACAGTACAAAAAAACATGTTTGACCTCATTTGCTTAGTGCAGCCAAGACTTCAATCCCAGTCCTTTGAGGGAAGATTACTATTTGTTAATAGATTGAAGCACCATTGAGCGACATGTGTGTGAACGGGCAGATCAGCCAAACATAGAACATAAATATGATTTAAATGTAAGAATGTAAATATTGCGGGAAAAGTGACACAACAGGCTGAGAGCACCATCTTTTGCTAGAGTTTAAAGGCAGACAGAGAACAAGAGAAATGACATGAATGGCATAAATAGCAGCTCTAAAGAATTGTTTCACAAACTGTATCGCTCAGTACCACATTGGAACTTAGCACCGGTAGACAAAAAGGCAGCTTGACTGTTGGGTTACATACAATCCTATACCAAAATGATACTAAAAAGTATGATCTGAAATGTATATTGCATTTTTCTTAATATGAATATTGGCCGTACCTAAAAGACGGTCGCAGGATCACTGCGCAATCCAACCTGCCGCCTTTTTGGGTCGAAACCTCAAGGTGCGCACCCCTGTAGTTGCGGGCGGCAGGAGCACGCCGGTAGTGGTTTTTTAACAAACATATTGCAAATATATTGCAGTAGAAGAAGTAAATGGAGATTGGGGTTATTAAAGCCATAGAGCTGACATAGCTGAGCAACTTCTAATTTCAGAAGACAAAACTTTTCCTTCATGTTGCTATCATCAAATAATTACAAAGCCTCAAAATATAATTTAAAAATTTTTTATAATATAATTGAAACAATGTATGCACAGTTTAAGTTAGCTTTACAGAAAGACGTCAGGACAAGTTATAGTGGTCAGTACTTAAGAATGCATTAGTCTATCTACTTAATTTTTTTTGAAGGCTAAAAGGGTATTATCTGTGAAGCATCTCTACCAAGCACAAATTTTCTTTACCCATTTTCATAGCAGAGTTGAACACTTGCAAAATGAAAAGCAATTTAGATAATGCAGAGTGAAAATACTATAAGAAAGTGTCGCTCTTTTTAACATGATGACTACATAACAATCTGAAAAAGATTAGTATTTGTCAAAGAGCTTAATCTATGGTAGAATTAAGTGACAGGACCTTACAATTCCAGCTCTCCAAAATAGAGATTAGAGGAAGGATTACTCTAAATGCTGAGAAAGTTGTACAGTGATTTATTAGCTAAAATCCAAAGGGAAATAAAGTGAAAAACAAGTAATAGAATTTCCAAAGAGAAAAATATATGATTAACAGCTGGTTGTATTACTGTTTGACTTTTGTAATCACATATTTTCTAAAACAGAAGAGACATTTGTGATAATAGGAAAACATGTTTGGAGTTTGTGGTAAACTAGGTAAACACAAAAAGGTTATCTGGTCAAATTAGACCAGTGGTTCCCAAACTGGGGGGCACGAAGGTATTCCAGGGGGGGCGCAGGCCCTCATACTTAACCTGTGTTTGAATAGGGAGGGGGGCTCAACAATGTTTCTAAACAGAAAAGGGGGGCCCTGCAAGGAAAGTTCGGGAACCACTGAATTAGACTAAAATTAAACATTTTGGCTATCATTGTAAATACCATATGTGGTGCAAATCCAACCCTTTTCTAGTGTTGAGCTGCATATGATATATTCGAGTTTGCGTCATTTCACGAATATATAAGGGCACATTGGAAATTCGACTCAACTGTATT
Source organism: Ptychadena robeensis (assembly GCA_036250615.1). Classification (NCBI taxonomy): domain Eukaryota; kingdom Metazoa; phylum Chordata; class Amphibia; order Anura; family Ptychadenidae; genus Ptychadena; species Ptychadena robeensis. The sequence continues at coordinate 56,539,921 of CM070036.1, read as the reverse complement.
CTGTGGCCTTACAGTACATCGTGCATACATTTTCAGATTTTTTTGCGTTGTGTGCATTGCACAATGTATGCCAGTAAACCAAGTTGGAGCATAATATGTCAAGTATTCGGCATTGCGAATATCCACCACAACATTTGTGAAATATTGTGAAATGTCGAATACCTTACATTCCACGAATATATTCAAATTTAAAATTTTTGCGCTCAACGCTACCCTTTTCCCCAGAGTAGGCCATTCAGTGAATAATGTCGGTAGCAGCATTATGCTGTGCAAATGTTTTCTATCAGTAGGGAAATAAACTGGTTAAGATTAAAGAAAGATAAGGTTTGGCATATTCCACAAGCACAATAACCTAAAACATACTTTATAAGGCTGTACAGGGGGGCAAAAAAGTATTTAGTCAGCCACCAAGTTTTCCCACTTAAAAATATGAGAGAGGCGTGTAGTTTCCATTATAGGTACACCTCAACTACGAGAGACCGAATGGGGGAAAGAATCCAGGAAATCACATTGTCTGATTTTTAAAGAATTTATTTGGAAATTATTGTCGGAAATAAGTATTTAGTCAATATGAAAATTTCATCCAATACTTTATTATATATCCTTTGTTGAATGAGGTCAAACATTTTCTTTAAGACTTCACAAGGTTTTCACACACTGTTCATGGTATTTTGGCCCTTTCCACTATGCAGATCTCCTCTAGAGCAGTAATGTTTTGGGGCTGTCGCTGGGCAACACAGACTTTCAACTCCCTCCAAAGGTTTTCTTTGGGGCTGAGATCTAGAGACTGGCTAGGCCACTCCAGGACCTTTAAATGCTTCTTACTAAGCCACTATATTGTTGCCTGGGCAGTGTGTTTGGGATCATAGTCATGCTAAAAGACCCAGCCACATTTCATCTTCAATGTCTTTGCTTACATGGCCCCATTTATTCTTTCCTTTACACAGATCCCCTAGGGGGCATAGTTTGTTACTGATGGTAGTCTTTGGTCCCAGATCTCTGCAGGTCATTCACAATGTCCCCCTGTGTGTTTTGGGACTTTTGCTCACTGTTCTTGTGATTTGACCCCACGGGGTGACATCCTGCATGGAGCCACAGATCGAGGGAGTTTATAAGTAAACGTTTGACCTCTGTCATAGCCAACAAAGGGTATATAACAAAGTATTGAGATTAACTTGACAAATACTTATTTTTCACCATAATCTGCAAATAAATTCTTTAAAAATCAGATGTGATTTCCTGGATTATTTCCCCCCATTTTTTTTTCTCATAGTTGAGATGTACCTATGATGGAAATGACACGCCTCTCTCATCTTTTTAAGTGGGAGACAATTAGCACAATTGGTGGGTGACTAAATACGTTTTTGCCTCAATGTTTGTTGCCTAACAGAGAATATTGAAATATCTCAAAATGGCTTAGACAAAGCCTAGACAATTTGTGGCTTGACTTGAAATTTGCTGTACACGCATGCAACTCAATTCAAATTGAAGGAGTTGGTGAAATTTGGTCTTGAGGAATGGTCAAAAAATTCAGTGGCTATATAAGCTAAGAGAGACGTACCCCAAGAGATTTACAGATGTAATTGTGGCAAACAAGTGATCTACCAAGTCTTGAATGAATGAGTGCTTACATGTTCTAGTAATGAATGAGTCTAATAAACATTCAGAACATGTCCTGTAAGGGAGCATATAGTCAGTGAAGTGAAAATAAAGTGAAAAACCATGGCCAGAACATAGGAAGACAAAAATATAAAAACATTGAAGCAATTGGCCCTTGGAGGCCAAAACAAAACACACAACAGAACAATTAGAAATAGGAATTTAAGTCTTCAAAACGAAGGTGTTTTGTCTATGGGGAACCACATTTGCAAAATTTTCAGTATTTATTAGTGATAATGGCAAATGCCCGCAACTACAGGGGTTCCCACCTTGAAGGTTCGACCCAAATATCCTCCCCCTCCAAGTTAATTGGCTACAATCTGTCAGGAATCCCTGTGTTAAGCTAGGCATACACGGTTTGATTTTAGTATGATCAATTTCCAATGAAATTTTAGATCTTGATCTTTTCATCGGACATCGATCGTAAGCGAATCCAAAGTAGTACCACATGTAAGGTTCAATCGGAATAAGATCGGAATACAACCAATATCACAGATTTAATATAAATATATAAAATGTTCATCGAATACAATCAACCCGTCACCATTCTGTAATAAGTCTGCTACATGCCGGCCATGGATCTAGGCGTCTATGGCCAACTGTAGAGTACTTACTTAGAGGTAAAAAAAAGCTATTTCTGGGATAATCTATGGTTTGAAAGTCAGCATTAGATATTATAAAATGTTTGTACTTTGTGTTACTATTTAGTTATCTCTGAATGTTACATATATTTGATGATGAGCTCACTTGTTTTCCTATTACTTGTATTTAATTGAAGTGAGTACAAGAGGTTATCTGTTTACACTTAAAGTGATCCTCCAAGGCCATTTCAAGTATTTTCAAATCTGCCGAATGTCAATTTAATCACACTAGATACAATATTTGATGATGTATTCTCTTTAAAATGACAAAAGGTCAGCAGCAAGTGTAACTGTGAAACAATGAGTAAGTCCAATCTAATTTATTTAAGACAGGAAACAACTAATCATAGGGGAATCTAAGAACAAACGAACATAGATTTTTTCCTATTTTCTCCTTTTTAATGTGAATTTACAGAAAGGTTATATTGTTACTACTTGTTTTTAATTAAGTACGGGAAGAAAGGTTTATTTGTTTTTATCAAAAAAAATACCTTAATTCAGTTGGTGAACACTTTACAGAAAACCACTATTGCCTCTGCAACTCTGACTACTGCAGTAGTTTCTTGAATGGGGTTGGACTTAGTATAATGAAAAAAATAATAATTTGAATAATAATAATAATTTGAAAAAATCTAATATTTACAATGAGATCCTTGAGATCTGAGATAGTAAAACAGACTACAGAAAAGGTTACCAGCAAACCAATGTTAAATATTGCTTCGCTGTACTTTTTCCCACTATTTCCACATAGTTTCACATAGTCCTGTAGGATCACATAGTTTGTAGTTACTCCTACACTGCCTGGCCAAAAAAAAACTCGCCACCTTGATTTAACCAAGCAAATAGGTTGGAGCCTCCAATTGGATAATTACTGCAATGCATGTTCAGCAACAGTATGTGCTCCGAGAATGAGGTCAGGTCAGGTGACTGCCTGAATATACTGAATGACTAGGTCATTCCATTCATTTTTCTTCCCTGATGGCACAGGCATATTCCAAAATGACAATGCCAGGATTCATCGGGCTCAAATTGTCAGGGAGCATGAGACGTCATTTTCACACATGAAAAAGCCACCACAGAGTCCAGACCTTAATCCCATTGAGAATCTTTGGGATGTGCTGGAGAAGGCTTTGCGCAGTGGTCAGACTCTACCATCATTATTGCAAGATCTTATTGAAAAATGAATGCAACACTGTATGGAAATAAATCTTGTGACATAGAAAACGCTTATCGAAACAATGCCACAGCGAATGTGTGCTGTAATCAAGCTAAAAGGTGGTTCAACTAAATATTAGTGTGTTAGTGTGTGACATTTTTTTTTTGGTGGTGACTTTTTTGGGGGGCCAGGCCGTGTATTGGTCGGTATATTTACTGACTTACCTCAATAGTTCATTGTTTAACCATATTGAGTAAATCATTTTCTTCAAGCAAATTTTTCCTAAGCAGCTAAATGAGTAAAAGCTTTGGGTAAATGATTAACCACTTTCGGTAAATGAAATGTTTCCTTCGAGGGATTACCTAAAATAAATTTTTCTGGCAGAAGCTGAAAAGGTGAACTAATTGATGTGTCAATGTTTAAAGGAGAAATTTCAGTGCTTAAAGTATAATGAATCATGAACCAAACAAACAAAAAGTAATGCCTGCATCCTTTTTCAGACCAGGAATATCTTGAACAAGTATCTTGAGAAAGTATTTGCCTATAGGAACAAACATTTTTGTTATTCCCTTTTATTTATAAAGCCAACATATTACGCAGAACATATAACTCCAACATATTACGCAGCACTGTACCTTGAAAATAAGAGTGAAAATCTAGCTTGAACTATTTGTAATTTTTTTGCAAAGCCCTTGAACAAGGTTTAACTACCAAAATTGCTGTTGATGTAGAGAAGGGTTGTAGGAACATTATAAAACAAAGTAATGTTCTAGGAGTAGTTAAAATATTAGCCAAAATATTTCAACTTGACTTTGAACTTAATTTATGCAAAACTACATGTGCTAGATCAGGGCCGGGCAAACCTTTTGACTTGTGAGCCACAAAGAGCTTTAGGGCTCTTTCACACTATATGCGTTTTTTTAAGGTATGTGTTAAATCCTGTGGTTTGTACACTACACCTCTGTGTTTGCCTTTCTTATAAGCTATATTATGACTGCAGCACATCAAAAATGTGCCCAGCAGAGCGTTATAAAAACACATGTGCTAACTCTGCATTTTTAAAAAACACAACTATGTTGTCCTGCAGAGACTGGGAGTTCACACCTGGACCGTCCAGGTTAAGGGGTCCCCCCGCTCCCAGATGTGTGACCTCATTAATCTGGTGAAACGCTGGTTGCAGCCAGAAGTGCTTACTGGCCCACAGATCGGAGAGGGTTACCATGGACTGATACCTATGGGCCCTCCCACCAAGATTACGGAGGTGGATGAGCCAAGCAGACCCAAAGACAGTGGACCAGTTGGTTGAGCTTGTGGAGCGACACATTACAGCAGAGGAATTTGCTTCAGAGTCAACCCATGTCTGCGTGCTTTCAACTCACCAGAGATCTCCCATGGCAACCAGGAAGAAGGCTCCAGAGAGGGAACCAGAAGCTGAGGCACCTAAAAGTAGCTTTGGTTTGAGCAGTCCACAACAGTCCAGAGGACGACTCCAGAGATGGCGTTATATAAGTGCCCAGTCTTAGTGGCTCCTGATTTCCAGAACGAGTTTCTAGTACAGGCGGACGCGCCAGAGGTGGGCTTGGGGGCTGTTCTATCCCAGGTGATTAATGGTGAAGAGCATCCGGTGGCTTACCTCAGTCGAAAATTAACCCCCGCAGAGAGCAGGTATGCCATCGTGGAGAGGGAGTGCTTGGCCATCAAATGGGCTCTGGAGAGCCTAAGGTACTATTTGCTAGGTAGGAAGTTCAGGCTCATCACAGACCACGCCCCACTAAAATGGATGGCCCAGAATAGAGAGAGAAATGCCAGGGTCACCCGGTGGTTCTTGTCCCTGCTGGACTTTAACTTTATAGTGGAACACAGGCCGGGGTCGCAGCAGGGTAATGCGGATGCTCTCTAGGTTGTTCTCTATGTTGGCTGCCTGTGCTCAGCCCCACAGGCTGGAGCAGGGGGGGGGGATATGTAACACAGTGACCCCAATATTGCCTGTGTCACTGGGCATAGTGCTGTATGGGAGATATGTGGGACCCCAGTATCTCAGATTCCCATTCTGAGGTGAGACCAGCAATCTCTTTATTTGCAGGGAACTTTTCATGTTCCTCTGCTGGTATTTTTTAAATTCTGTTCTGGGGCTGGTTTTACTGGGAATCTGCATAAGCAGGGTGGGGAAGATTCCCAATACAGGTTCCAGGATTTCCGGAGGCTCAGGATGCCATTAGAGCAAGAAAGAAAGAGAAAGAAAGAAAGAAAGAAATGTACCAAAAAACAGCCCATCGAGCTGTAGTGTACCCCCTATATTAGAAAACTACCGAAAATTCCAAGCCACAAACAAAACATAACAAAAAGAGCAGCAGGTCAGTTAAATAGCAGGACATAGATAGAAATAAACATAGAAATAGAAATAAAATACCAGAAAAGGACACATCCTGTCTTCCCCCCCTTCCCCCCCCCCCCCAAAAGCCCCACAACACTCCCCCACCCAACACAACCGATCCCTGGGATCTAAAATCGTCAATAATACCCCATCCAAACAGTCTACTGCAAAGTCTACTGTTCCCATCCATCCATCGTATTCCTCTTGTCTATTCTTCCCTCACCAAGCAAAATTATCTCTGTATATGCCCAACACATGCAGTGTGAATGGTAATGTTGGTTTTCTATGAAAAAAGTGTATAGTGTGAAAGGACCCTAAAATTTCACAAAGTGGCCGTACAAAGAATTTGGAAGGGCCACCTGGTCCCAAGTCCTCCCAGCATGGGTGGGAAATTTAAACAGATTACATAAATTTACATAAACAGGTTGATAAACTTTCCTTTAATGGGCCACATATAGACTGCGGCCCATAGTTTGCTCTCATCTGCACCAACACTTCTTGCATGTAATATTCCCACATTCCATCTCTACATTTCCAGGAATTCTGGTGATGATACTATGTTAAGAGGCTTTGCCATCATCATAGTTTATCTGTGCTAAATGATTACATAAAGGACTATACAGTGGAGGAAATAATTATTTGACCCCTCACTGATTTTGTAAGTTTGTCCAATGACAAAGAAATGAAAAGTCTCAGAACAGTATCATTTCAATGGTAGGTTTATTATATAGCACATCAAAAGGAAAATCGAAAAAATAACTTTAAATAACTTTAAATAAAAGATAGCAACTGATTTGCATTTCATTGAGCAAAATAAGTTTTTGAACTCCTACCAACCATTAAGAGTTCTGGCTCCCACAGAGTGGTTAGA
>CM070036.1:56514561-56533120 GCA_036250615.1 Ptychadena robeensis | reverse complement strand
ATTTTGCTTTGAGGGTGTTTTTCTGCTAAGGGCACAGGACAACTTAATCGCATTAACGGGGGCCTAGTCAGTCCAGACCAACAGAGAAGACACCAACAGCAGCAGGTAAGCAATGATTTTTTAGGGCAATTTTTGGCCAATCGACCAATGTGCACGTTCCTGCCAAAGCCCGACAATCGGGTGCACCCACTTGGCAAGATTGACCAGGAATCTCCCACTTGGCGGATCGCATGGTGATCCAACATTTTGGTAAAATTCCCGGCTGATCTCAATAATTTAACCGCCCTAGCGGTCAGGGCGACAGCATCTCGTCCAGCGCTGCTACTATAGCACTGGACGAGATGGTGCCGTCCAGTACACATCGGGGCACCGGGAGCGCATACTCACAGTTTTGCGTTGTCCCGGTGACCTGGATGTGACATGCTGGCAGCATATCTTCCGCCTCTTCCCCCCCCCCCTCCGAGTAACGTGATGACGTCACATCGGGAAGGCAGCCGGAAATTCAAAAGTACAGTACATGAAATCATTTCTATGTAGAAAACTGATTTCAGTGTGCTTCTATGTACTAAATCTCGCCAGAATAAAAAGTCTCTGGTGCCCCAGATGTGCCCATATGCAGTAACCCTCTCTAACCTGGTGTAATTTTACAACATCCATCACACTAAGTTGGAGAGAGTTAACTACAAATGGGCACATCTGGGGCACCAGAAACTTTATTTGGGCGAGATTTAGTACATAGCAGCCAAGCTTTGTGCCCTGATTTCTGTGTTTTCTCATTAAATAAAAAAAAAAAATTATTTTACATAATTGTTTGTTTCAAACATTATTATATTCAGGATGTCTATTAGACCCTTGTACGGACATATTTTGGGAAGTTACATGCCTACAACATAAAGAAAAATGTACCATTGAAGTCTATGGTGCGCTTTTGGTATAGAAATCTGGACCTCAGCAGTGCGCTAGGGAGGTTAAATGGGGATGGCATTCCCCATCCAAAATAATGTCTGGCACCCAAAGGGTAAATGTTATAGATATATGAAGAAAATATTATACTATTTATGCATTTAATTTTTGCACCCCTGCCACTATTAAATGGTTTGCCCTAATCTCTTTCTTTTAACTTTTGCTTGGTTTGCTTGTGGTAGGATCAACAGGTAATACAACAATGTTACTAGGTTGAGAGTCAGGATAAACACGGACTGCATCATATGTAATTTGTTACTTTGCCTTTCACCCCGCTTTACCCATCCAACAAAAAAAATAGTCTAATAGTCTAAAAAAAGTCTAATATAAACTACTGTAAATGTGATGAAAATGACTATAGATTATGGAGATGCGTGTGATTCCAGTGTGATTCCAGTGCGAACACGATTTATTCCATCTTCTTGCTAATGAGCATAATTGAAAAATAACAGCTTTCTAATGATGTATGTGGCAGTAAAACGTGTCATTTCATATTATGTTGCTCTATTAGCACAGGTTACAGCTATGGTATATTATTCCTTAACTAAATGTGTTTCCCTCTACATATCCCCAATCATCGTGTTCTCTTCTTGTTGTAGCTTTATAGTATTATATAAAATATAACAACCTGTATTATGATGCCAGCCTGATTTATGCACTTGGACTGCATGTTACAATATTGGACAATAATGCCATTATGGTTTCAGATGGAGCAAAAAATGTGTCCTCTATGTCCCGGTGACCCTTCAAGAGGAGGAGAACTAGCGAACTAGCATGGCCACAGTGACTGCTCTATACAGCTACAATGCCCTATAATGAACAAGCTGGAATGAACGTTCTCTGAAAGTATTTTAGCTCATTGTGCTCAGTACAGGCAAGACCAAGAAAGAAACATTCAGTCTATTCTTAAAATACAGCTTCAAAAAGTCCAGCCCATGTGGAATATTGTTTACTTTATTTTCCACATCTTCATACCCCAAAAGTTCTATTTACTTTTTTGTTTTTCTGGTTTATGGGGACTGTGGTCCAACTTATCACATTTAATGGGCTATATTCATGATGGTATACAACTATTTATCATAGATGACTTTTACAAGCTATGAGCAAATATAAAAATGAAATGTGCTTGTTTAAATGCTGTATATGGCTGTGGTTTCAGAGGAAACAACTCGTTACCTACACTAATTTCATTACTATTCATCTTACAAATTACACACACTCAAATATATAATTCAGTGCAAAATTAACAAGGTTTTTCAAAAAGTAGTTTGCCTTTGGGCACTCTCTTTGGCAGGAACCCCAGGCAGGAATAAAGACAATTAGCCAACCCATTGACCTGTTCATATTGTGCTCTGTTAACAACCTATTGCTTCTAGTAAAGCAGCCAAGAATAAACATATACCACAATAAACTGAAGCCCAGAGCTATGCAAATATGGAATGTTCATATTACATTTTCTAAATGTATCTGATCTTAATAACCAGATTTTTTATATTTATATTTACTAAGTTCTATACTACTGTATATACTAGTGTATAAGCTGAGTTTTTCAGCCCCAAAAATGGGTCGAAAATGCTCCCCTCAGCTTATACTCGAGTCAGCCGAGGGTCCACTCACGGTCCATTGCCAGTAAACTACATGCTGAAGTCACAGCGCATGTCTGAAATATAGTTATTAGTAAGAAAAGAATACACCATATAAGCTGATGTTTAGTGGTTTACATTCCTAATAATTTTTGTACCATGTAACTGCCCTGCACTTTGATGACATCACCTCAAAGTCAGGCATGGATCTGGCATTGGTTGCTGGAACAAACTGTCCAACGCAAATAGAAGGGCATGTTCTGCACCTAGGACCCAACAGTTTTGTTGATCTAAGATAAGGAACCTTACAGAGTAATAGATATTTTATATACCTTTTATACTTTCCTATGTTTTGATGTGTATAGCCTTTTGGGTTTTTGTATTATTTTCTCCAGATTTTTTGTTTTGTTAATAAGCTATGACTAATGAATGAAACAATCTCTGCACTCTTGTTGACAAAGTCCGGCACCTGTTGACTAGTGGTGGCCAAACAGTTCGCCTGGTTGTTAGCTGTTTGATCCACCTTCCATACACTAACATGGAGATTGGGGTCCCCCCATCCAGAGCATACCAAACCCCATTTTAACATAGGAGCCCCCTTTGTGGGACACTTGCTACTTTAAGGGAAGGGGTAGATTACAGTGGTCGAGTATACAGTTTTCAGGTAACTATGTTAAAGGGTAGAGATCTTAATAAAATAATTTTTCTCTGTGTGGTCTCTTATTGCTAGGACTAAACTTTTAAGCCCCCCCCCCTGTAATTGGGTAAGAGGTGCTTGGGGGGAAGCATTATCCAGGGGTCCTCTTGTTCAAAGGGAACATGGTATACTCCTTGAGCCCCCACCTGCACCCCATAATGGCTGGCCCATGTTGTGGGGAAGAGACCCCCTTACCTTAATGGTAATTCCCCCTGAGGTATGGCATGGGATCCCTTCCTGTCCTTTCCAGGCTTGCCAAAAGGTAGCTCTCAGGGGGTCTGGTATGCTCGGGGGTCCCCATGCTGTTCATGGTCCACCTTTTCCAAAGCATACCAGATGCTATGTTAAAAGGGGGTCTGGTACGTTCTGGATGGGGCATGATTTTTTTTTTGTAAACCTATGCTTTCTGCCAATAAAAACTATTTCCACACTATACACTCCCTGATAACAGACTCTAAGAATCTGTTCACACAGACAATTAAACTAACATTTATAACCTTAGCTTAGTTCCATTAAGTCATCCAATTTCCTGTGACTAATCCCTGTATTTAGGCTGGGTCTACACTACAGCATGCCCATAGAGCCCACCCACTGTTTAGGGCTGCTAAGGAAGCGGTATTGCCATGCCAGCAATATTGGATCCTATGCATATATATTGGCAAACCGCACCCATTGTTTACCAATGGGCGCAGAACGTGTCCCCAGTGCGGCTGCGGGACGCCCCCGGATCCCCAGCGTAGTGAACCTGCTTCCGCTGCCATGCCGCCCCCCACCGCGGACATGACGTGCCAGTATAGACTGCCACGTCATTCCCCATAGGGGATTATAGGGGGCCGCTGCAATGCGCGGTTTTCCCCATGGTCTACGCGCAGGAAAACCCTACAGTTTTCCGTGCTGTAGACGCTGACCAAGTCAAATGAATTAGAATACATGCAGGTGACACTTTTATTGCAGTATGGCAACCTCACCACATCCCACTTAATTGTTTTATGCATTTTCAAGATATTTATCACTAAGTTTAGTGAACTTGTTGAAAAAACTATTTTCAAGGATTACCCAGTCACATGAAAGGGATTCTAAAAAAGGTTCCTTGCACAATGATTGAATGATTATAGTCGTCAGCTCTTCAACACAACTGCTAAGATAAGAGAGAAGTCCCCTGCAAAGGGATAATACAATTTTCTAATTGAACAGCCAATATTATTTTAGTAAATCTATCACATTGTTCATTCAGTTACCTCCTATTGAATGTGATCTGCTCGAATGCTGCCCTGAAAATAAAGCTGCCGATCTGTACTTTGCATTGTGCTTGGGTGTCCCTTGCCAATAATAAATATATTTAATATTTAGTAAAGGAAGCTATTATTGTTGTAATGTTTAATGTTGTCATTTATTTTACCAAAAGGAACAAGATCCTAATGGTGATGTGCATCTGCAAATCGATGCCGTAGCTTTGAGAATTTGTATAGTGTTTCTTGCAGCTCTTACCACAAACCCACATTTGCCTTTTTAGTTAATTGAAATCTGAGTGAAGTAATTAAAATGACTTAATCTATTTATTCCTTTCTTTATAATTGCCTTACAGCTATTACACAAAGCACACAGCCTTGATTTTTTTCCATGGGTTAGATTTAAAAAGGATTTGCTGGATATGTCACAAAGACCTAGGATGACGTGGGAAAAAAAAGTTCACAGTCTAGTCTGATACTACAGACGGCATCAAAGGCCATGTCCCAGTCTTCTTAACAGCTTTCAATGAATGTTCAAAGCCTTTATTTCAAAGTAGAGCAAGCAGTGTTAATGAGTAACCTAATGAACAAATTAAACTACATCAAACATTCATGGTAAGTAAAACTTAAGAGAAAAATATCTAAAAATGAGAACCCAGCAAAACGATATTTTAAACATGTATTTAAAATTATTATTACAAATCTTTTTGGTGTACAAAATTCATACTTGAGTCAATAGCAGAACAAAAAATTATATGTTTGTTTGAAAATGTATAGTACATAAATAGAAGTTTACAAATGAGTGTACAATGTGCTTGAGAATGTCAATTAATCAATTATTAACCTTCTGAGCGTCTAGCCCGAGTTAACTTGGGCTGAGTTTCATGCATCATGAAACTCAGCCCCAGTTAACTAGAGCCACGCTCTAGGTCTCGCCGGCTTTCTGCGGCAGTCGGGAGCCGATGCTTCCGGGTCCGCCCCCGATCGCGTCACCGGTGACGCGAAGGGGGCCGGGGTAGGCGGCGCCATAGACCTCCGTCTGACTGGAGGGGCGTCGCTTTCTTTCAGCATAAGTCCGGCGTCTCCAGTGACGCCGGACTTATGTTTACTACCTCCAGCTGAGCAGGAAATCGCGGCGGAGCATATTGTGCTCCGCCGCGATTGCCTGTGGCACGGTTTTGAAAAAAACGTGCAAAGGCTGAAACGCTCAGGAGGTTAAAAGATTCATGAGTGGATAATTACAGCTACAAACTAATATTTAGTTAATTTATCATCCAAACAAATATTAAGCTGATTTTGCAATATTGGGGAATTTTAATTGTGTTGCAAAAATCTCTTCATATTCTAGGCTTTGGTCCTCACTGGAACTTCCAACAAGACAATGGCCCAAAGCATACATTGAAATTAGCCCAACAATTCCTCAAGGATACCAAAACCAAGATCCTGGATTGGCCTGCACAGAGCCCAATGGAAATCTGTAGTGGATGCTCAAAGTGAATGTTCATGCTTGGAAACCATGCAATTTGGACCAACGAGAACTATTGGCAATGGGATAATGGACCAAAATCCCTCCGGAGACCAATGGCAACAATACAGCACTACTCTAAGAGATTGTTGTCAGTTGGGATCACAAATGGTACACTAATGAATATTAATAGCCAAGTGGCTACAAATTTTTGCCCTTTCTTATTTCATTTTAGTATCAATAAAATGGCGGCCAGCAAAGCAATGTATTTATTGCTGAGTGCTGCAAATCTAACACACATGGGATTAAAAACCAGATAAATGATCAATGTAATGATGCGCTATTATAATCCAGCCAACAAGCTAGAGTAAGGTCACTTAACAAGCTATAGAAAGTAAAGTAATTGGCCTAGTTATGCTATATGGCAGTGGTGGTGGATCATTAACTAAACAGTATTACAAATGCTTGGCAAGGTATTTGATTTCAGCTACAAATGTATTTAATTTTTAGATACATGGGGTGCTTGGTTCTTTAACCTCCTAACCATCCAGACATCCTGTTAAATCAGCAATCACTCATAACTTCAGCGACCATTTAGGGTCAGGATTCACCAACCTTATCTACCCAAATCTTTGGTTTCTCTAAAAGTATAGAATTCTAGTTACTTATTCTCATTTGCAAAAAAAATCTTTATAAGTGATAAACTGTGCAGATATATAGCTTTAATTCGATAATAAATTTTATATGCTGCTTTTATTACTGTATTAATATACTTTTGGTTTATGCTCAACAGCTGTTTCTTTATGTTTTTTTAAACTCAGTTCCCCTTCAATTCTCATTGCAGCTGCTGTTGTTCTCTAAAGATTCTCCAAAGATCTTGAAAAAAGACTGATGGAATTATGTTTTTTTGGGGGCATGGGGCATGTTAATGATACAGTATAAAGTCTTCAATTCATCCATAGATAGTTGATTTTTGCATTAGATATTCTCCACCTTTCAAAAAGAAGTCAGTTAAACCAAAACCTGCCAAATGTACCATCACAGTGCATTAAAATAAGATTTCTGAAATGTGTATGTGTAAAACATTTTAAATTGTTCTTAAAGCAAAGCTATCACCTCCCTATCTGCTTTCTATTATCAGCATCAGAAAAAACTGGTAGAAAATCTTCTAAATCCTCTATATCCGCTCTGCCTCTCCAGTGACGTTTGGCTCCAGGTGCAAGGAGTCTAGGGTAGGTAGACATCAATAGTTACATCTATTTTCCTAAGTCTCCTTTTACCTGGAAGCCCAACATGGGGACACTGGAGGGGCGGAACATCGTTGGCTGGCACCAGGATTGGTAGAAGGAGCGATACCAGAAGCGTCTCCGCCATCATGGACCCTGAAGGACTGGATAGGGTACATATGGCAACGCGGGAGCAAGGAAGAGGGTAAGGTAAACATATTTTTGTTATCTTTAGGGAATGGTAAGTAAAACGGATATAGTTGAGAATCACAGTCCAAATACAGACAAAGCTATTTAAATGGAGGCAAAAATGATCATAGGGAACAGCTAAGGTAATCATTTTTAGTCCAGTGAAAGGATCACATGTGTATTCCATGTATGTAGAACATGTATAACATCAACAGCTAGAAAAGGCAGGCATCCAAAAGGTCTACTCCTTTATCCGTTTCAACCACATATGGAAAATCTGGGTAGTCAGAATTTAAAATGTAAACAAAAAAATTGGCAGGCCTGTATCACTGCTGGAGAAAAATTGCAGGACTACCTTACCAATGAGCTTCTATTGGAGTTTTTATGTTTGGAGTAAACTATGTGAGATTCTAACAAAAAACCTGTAGTATCTTTTAAATGTATGAGCTGTGATGCAACCATAACAAAAACCTCAGAAAATAATATACAGAATTTTATTAATGACGAATACTAAAACAATGATATAATAATATAATTGTATAATATAATGAATATATCACAGTAATTTGTAAAATTATTTTTACTTTGACCTGTTAATAATGCTTCCAATGTTTCCCCTCTTTTCTTTTTATTAATGATCTGAAAGCATTTGTTGGAAGTGACACATTGATTTTGTTAAATGTTCATTCAATAAAGCAGTGTTTTTCAACCGCTGTTCCGCGGCACACTGTTGCCTGGTGTGCCGTGGGTTTTTGACCCCACCCTCGGCCCTTCTATCTAGCTGCTCCTTATAGTATAAGTCTTATACTATAAGAGGCAGCTAAATAGGAGGGCTAAGCAACCGCATCCTCACAGAGCTGGTCCGTGTTATACTATAAGACTTATACAGCTGATCCGTGTTATACACGGACCGGCTCTGTGAGGATGCGGTTTCTTAGCAACACACGTCCCCACAGACCAGGGGTGGTGTTTTTGCTCTGCTGGTACGCATCTGCATTCTAGCGGGGCACCTACTGATGACGTACTTCCGGCAGGGACCTTTGCCCAAGTGTGCGTTTGCCCAAAAAAGGTTGAAAAACACTGCAATAAAGCAATGCCCCATTCCCGGCCATTCAGCAATTCTACAGGTAGCTGCTCCTGAAAGGAAACTGTCCATTACTTCTCATCTAATAACAAAAAAACATTGTTCTAATTCTGTGAGCCTGAAAATACTAGCTAGTTTGAAACATTTGATATTGGGGTTAACGCAGACCAGCATGGTCAGTGGTTCTATAGCCAGCACAAAAACAGGGGAGAGCAGAGTGGCTATCTTTTCCACACCAATCCTGCTTTTCAAAAGTAAAGACATACATTACAGTACTGGTCTCCCACCCCATACACATAGAAGAAGCTTTCTATCACAACCCCTAACTTCTACTCCTAATTTGAAGACGCTGCTTACTTCCTTCTCTAACATCTTGGCATTATTATTTAAGTCCTCTGCACTGAAAATTACCCTTCTCCCTGTGCTGTGGAATAAAGTAAGTTGAAATATCCCCTTCTTTTGGTATATAAATGGGATAACTTATCCTTGCATTTAGATTACTCCCTTCTTCTCTTCCCTGTATGCAGCCAGTTACTAGCCCCTATTCCGAGCCCTGAAATACATTTTTGCCATGTGGCAGTTACACCCACTATACTGGTTTAATAGGTTGGCTGCAGTAATATTACCCTGCTTCCTAAAATGCTATAATTTAGTAGTAATTTATAGCGAATATTCAACATATTATGCTTCAACTTTCTTTTATATATTCGTGAAATTACGGGAACTCGAAAGCCACTCAACACTACTTAGCATATCTGAGAAGTGGAAATTTTTGAACCAGCTATTAATAACCTAGTGAGTTTACATAAGCCATTGCTTTTAAAAAAACAGTTGAAAATACAATTGGTAGATTGTGTAGGCGTGGAGGGACCACACACATGAGAGAACATATCTGGATGTTTTTTGCATTTTCTAGGCATGATTTAACACAATATCAATGTACATGAGGGTTTATACATTTTTGCAGCCAGTGGTTATCAAAGGGGGTATTAAACTACAAAGCAGTTTAAGGGGGGCCTTGAAGGGGTAACATTTTTGGGCTATTTCCAATTAGGTTTCTCAGAGATTTGGCATACAAAAGATTGTGTGTTGAACATTTAGATCTGCTGGGTCCCCAGTAATATTTCACATATTGTGAAGTGTCAACAATCTGAGAATCCAACAGTAGACTAAATGTTAATTGTAGTTAATTAAAAAGGACCATCAAGGAATCAAAAATTTTGTAAAGAGAGCGGCACACAAGAAATTCTAATTGGAAGAGCCATTTCATTACGTACAGTTTCATTAAACTGGATCATATATTTCCATGATATATTGCAATGCATTTATTGTTACAATTAGTGATGGCAAGGCACAAGGTGGACAGTTCGGCCCCGTTCACCAGCAGGAAGAAAGTTATTAGAAGGAAAACAGTTCGGCTGCAAACATAACTTGCTCTTTTCTTCCCTCGGCGAACAGCACAGGTGTTCGACCCGGCGGGAAGAAGGTTATTATTCTTCCACTGGCCGAATACAGAGCACAAAATGACTAGCCAGTGGAAGAACCCGGTCTCTAGTGAAGGAAAACCGGCTTAAACCGAAAGTGACGTCAGTGACGTCACGTCCGGATATCAAAACCGGGAACTTTGCGTTCCAGGTACCGGACGTGGCATCAGTGATGTCACTTCTGTTTTTTTTACAATTCAAACTCCCTGCGAATAGGCGGACGTCAGACGTTTTTTAAAAGTCAGATCCGCCTGTTTGCGGATGGACCTGGCCAAAGTTCGGCCATCACAATGCTCCAGGCTGGTGGAGGGGTGTACACCATGTATCTTCACTAGAGATGGTCGAATTTTTCGACTTGCTAACTTTGTGAGCTGATTGCAAAGCCCCTAAACATGGTATCATCACCAATCTTGCTGGAGATGTAGAGAAGGGTTGTGGGAACATTTGAAAAAAAGAAGTGTTGCTTTAGCACATGGATGTTTTGCATAAATTAAGTTCAAAGTTAAAGTCGAAATTCCGATTTTCAAAATTTTTACTTAACTTTGAACTTAATTTGTGTTAGAGACAGCAAGTTTGGTGATGATACCATGTTCAGGGGCTTTGCAATTAACTCGAAATCGGCGAAATGGTTGAATTTTTGAAAAAAAAATCGACCATCTTTAATCTTCACATCAGTCTGGTTTTGTAAATGCCAGTCTTATTTTTTGTTTATTGCCACAGCAGGCTGAAGATATCTATGTAACTTCACTGGTGGCTGGTGATGGAGGAAATCACACACTTAAACCATGAGCTCTTAAGATGATCAACGACCCATTTGTAGTTAAAAAGCAGGGAAATCGGGGACCTTGTGTGAGCCTGTATTTTATACTGGTATTCAATATTCATGTTCTTATTGAATAATGTTATGGCCTATATTATGCACTTTCAACCTTTCTGTGTTGACTATCTGTGAGCTGGGCTGCTTAAGCCCAACTTAAGGTCCCCATACATGTTCCAATTTTTCATACCATTCTTGCTCGGTTGATTGTTTAAGAATTGTTTGCAGTCCTCCTTGAACAATGGATCCAAAAGCAGTTGGAATCGACCAGTGAATTAATGAATCGAGGAATCAGCATGTCGGTTTTTTGGATCGATTGTTTGCCTTCAAAGTATGTTGGTGGTGGTAATCGATCGATGAGTATGCCAATTACATAATTTGTGATTCAGAACATTCTAGAACTCGATCTGGGAAAGTTGGATCATCAAAGAATCAATTCACTGTATACGATCAAATCGACCTGTATATAGGGACCTTTACACACAGTGCAGATACAGTATTTACTGGGTTTTCTAGGTATTTCGATCAATTTGCACCAATCTAATTAAAGGAATAGATCATTTTTTAACCGATCACACTGTGTGGTGGTACAATTGATCTATCTAGACTGATGATCAATATTGATCGAATCTAAGATAAATTGTGCAAAAGTCGAACCGTGTATGGCTAGCTGAAGCTAAGTTTAATGGTCATGTTGACATTTGAAACCTAACCATGCATTGACTAGTTTGCATTCAGCCTAGTCAGTGTGCTGTAGGACCTGCACTGAGTTTGCAGTTATATCGGCAGGTTTGTCTCTCTCACTGAAATAGAGGAAACTTGATAATGAGACCTGAGACTTCTATTGCTGTAATCTGTCATTGTTATCAGTTAAGTAAATGTTATTTGTCATTCCTTTATATGTGCTTGCTTGAGACACTTCAATTGTATATGAAACCAGTCTCATTGGGGTCAATGCAAATGAGCTTAAAATGAACAGTAGCAGGCAAATGTAGATCTATCTGACAAAATCTGATCATTAAATCATGAGTCTAAGCACCAAGCTATATATGTGTGTAGCCCTTAGGCTACCAGTGAACACTTTTCCTTTGGGTATCATTTTACAAGAGAAATACAACTTGCTAAATAGACAGCAGAAACATTTTGATCTCATTATCATTATTCATATACATTTTAAAATTGTATATGTACAGCTATTACATCTCCATAGGGAAATGCAAGCTGACATTATGCTACTTTTATTGCATAAGCTATAATAAAATATTTCAGTTATGTTACATAACATAGTCTAACAATGGGAACTATAACTTAACTCAAAATAAATTGTAGAAAAGTCCAATACTATAAAAAAATGGAAAGCAATACTAGTACTTAAGGTTTTTATTCGGATGTGCTCCAATGGCTTTGTTATTTTTTTAATAAAGTGTCAAAATGTAGCCCAAGCTACAGGCAGTAGTACTTTTGCTTACAACAAATAATTGAAATGTGCTGTGATATGCTGTAGCCCTGTAAGATGGATAGATAATTAGCAAATAATCATGGCACATATATGTGGGAAGAGAATACAGTCCCCTGGGTGTCTTTCATATTGATTTTTTTGAGGTGAAGAGTAATGAGAAAAGGGAACTGATTTCCTATTGGTCAATTCTGTTCATGTATTGAAAAAAATTACCTATTTAGCCTTACTGTATAGAATATTGAACATCTGATGGAATGATAATGACATCTTTGTACTTTGCTATAGTTCTAAACCAAGGGACAGTGGCACAAGCATGTCCAAGGGCAGCAACCTGGGAGTCATCTGTAACCATGTTTGTTGCCCTTAAACAAGTGCATGGTTGTGCATTAAATACAGTACATATTATAAACTATTATAAATTAACCACCAAGCCAAACATTGTTTCTGAGTGTAGCCAACATTGGCTTGGTATATTGGTGTCATTGGTGCTGGAGAAGTGGGTGTACCATCTATTAAAATAATGTCAGTAAAATACTTTCTGTCTCAAATACCCTATTTACACCAAAAGTAGTATAGAAAGAAGGTACGAAATTAATGTATAAGAAGGTATAGTAGAAAACTCTGTCACAATTGCAGATGAATACTAATGAAACATTATAGCTGTCTACAGGGGTAACCCTTAGTACCTGAGTAAGTTAAACAATAGATTGTCGAACATTTTGCTGGAATATCACCCACAATTTCTAATATTCCTCTACACCAGTGGTTCATAGTGATGAGCAGCACAGGCAATATTCGAATTCGTGATATTTCGTGAATAATTCTACTAATATTCGATTCTATATTCGGAAATTCGAATATTCGCGGTATGACTGTGTATTGCGAAAATCATATTCGCATCGCGAAAATCTTTAAAATGAATGGTCACATGCTATGTTTATTTTCGCAATGCGAATATTATTTTCGCAATACATGGCCATATTGCGAATATTGGGAATTGCGAATATCCGCCGACATATTCGAGATATTGGCGAATTCTCGAATGGCCAATATTCGTGAAAAATATTTGGCATTCGAATATTCGAGCTCAACACTAGTGGTTCACAACCTTTTTAGATCCGTGACCCTGAAAGTGATGTCACAAAGTGTCACTTCCTGTAATTGGAAAGCGGAAGTACCAATGGGGAGTGTCACTTCTGTAATTTAAATACTGGAAGTAGCACTGCAGGATTAGGTAAGTATAATGTCCCCTTCTTTCTATTTTCTCATCCAGATTGTGCAGATGACATGCAAGGTGGGAAGTTAGGAGGAAGAGCAATGCCCCATCCCTCCTAACTTCTCACCCTATTTGAGGGCATTAGAGATGGTCGAATGCTAGCTGATTTTGTAAGCAAAAGCCTTTGAAAATGGTATTGTCACCAACATTGCTGGAGATGTAGAGAAAAGCTGTGGGGACGTTGGAAAAAAAAATGCAGGTTTTGCATAAATTAAGTTCAAAGTTGAAATTTCGACTTTCAAAATTTTAACTTGACTTTGAACTTAACTAATGCAAAAACTAGTTGTGTTGGAGCAATACTTTTTTTGTAGAATACCACCAACCCTTCTCTACATCTCCAGTTAGTTTGGTGATGATACCATTTTCAGGGGCTTTGCAATTAACTCGTAATGGTAAAACAAATTTGATAATCTGTAATCAGCACTGCTGCTTGTTAGCAGCAGTTTTGACCACTTATTTGTGGTCAAGGAAGACCATCCTTGTTTGAAGAAATGCTTTTATACTGTCAAACAAGAGTATAAACACAAGAGGAATGGCCCTTGAAATCATGCAATCTCTATTTCTTTTTTCCATATGCCTTTTTTCTCTCTCTGGTAGCAGGTGGGTATTACTTTTACAGAAAGACAAATATGATCTTAAATCAAGAAAGAAAGAAAGAAAGGCAAAGTACATTAAAAAGATAATCTAATAATCACGTAATCAATCAGCCTGTTCACACAAGAACTAAATACCTTTGATCATGAAAGCAATGGAGTTAATTCTGATATCAATCTGCAATATACTTACAAAACATCACATAGGGAAACAGGAACACAAGGTAAAAATACAAAATGTAAAACATTTTAAAACATTACAGGGTAAGACAGGACAAAGCTTTCACCTCTACTTCACTTTACTTTGTTAATGTAGCTCACCTTAAACAAAGCACAAGCACAGGCATCTCCATTACCAAGTTCATTTTCCCAGAACAGCTAGCACATAGCATCAATTTAATTAATATTTGTAGTACTCTAAAAATATCTAGAGTTTCATATGATTTTTTTAGAAACTCTGTTCAAATTAATTTGCTTCATTCACCATCTGCATCTAGATACTTGACACCTTACAGATACCATGACCCAGACAACCTTACAGATGCCATGGATATTTATTCTGAGAACGCTGAACTTTTTTGTTCTTGGAAGGGCATTTGTTTTAATGTGTAATTTCACAGGCAGATGAGATGAACTTTTAAATTCTGATGCCACTCAAGGCTATTGAGGGTAAGCAATCTTCATAATTGAACTTTTTTTGAATGATGTTCTAATTAGAGGATGCATAGGCCTCATGGTTTGTTTTGGGGGTCTATTATGACAAGATTCTCATGTCATTTGAGTGCCCAGCAAGCAGTTCTTTAAACTAAAACATCCTTGAAAAGGGCCTACCAAGGTCATTGTACTCTATACATGTAACAAAACAAAAGTGTTTATGGGTGGTCTGTTATGGATCTCCAAATAGAGGGGCCAACAGATACAATAAAAGGTAAAAATCATAGATACACAGGAACCTTTTGGTTGTTAATGTGTGAGGGGGGAAAGGGTATTTCCATTTTCTTACTTATCCTGAATATTTATGTTTTGGACCTTTAGATTTTCTTGCTTACGGTTACATCTAAACCTCCTGATGAAGCCCGATACAGGGGCGAAACGCGTTGAGCAAAACAACGTTATTGTAGAAATTATGGTTGTATGATTTTATGGAAATACTGTGGGACACTGTCAATGTCGTATGAATACTTCATTTGACAGAAATATCACAAATGTTTTGTCATATTTATATTTTTTATGGTGGTATGAATAAAATAAATTATTTTAACCTTTAAAAGAAATCACAGTAGTGACTGTCTTGTGCTTCTGACACAAATCCCGTACTTTATATGAATGCCTCTTTGGCATTTTTTGTCTTCTTTTTTTGACAGGCAGATGAACAGATAGATGGATCAATCTATTCGTACCTGTGTTGAAAGCTGGTACCCGATTTCCAACCAATTGGTCCAGGCTTTCCATGATGGACGAGTAAGGGTCAACTGTTGAATTATTTTTAATGTGTACAGAAAAAAGAAGTGAAAGAGTTTTTGGTAGATACAAACTTGTAGCTACAGGGTTTGGAATGTATAGATTATTTCATTTATATCTGGGAAAGATGTCTGGCTAGAAAATGGTTGTACAGAAAAGTCATTGTTTTAGGGCGTTTGTTTTATGTTTATATAAAAATTGAGGTAATTAAAATATGAAATAAAAAACTGAAAAGTAGTAAGCTATTGGTGAAAACAGTGATGGCATTTGAGTGCCTTAACAATTTAATAAAGTCTCAGTAGTAATCAGTATGGCAGAAATTGTGATCTCAGGCACTGAGGATGGCACTTTGGCATAGGAAGGGTAATTGCTAGTTTTGTAATATATTATAGGCACTCTTCAGCTCCAGGATAAAAGGTATAGCATGACATTTTTTAAATGTTACCGAGATTAAAATGTTGGCATGTTTAAGAGGCATAACTAAATATCAGCACATTTTAACTGCATGCTGGAGGCTTTGTATTCTCAATACAGATGCAGTATTTTATTCCACTGACATGCAAGCCCATGCATCAGGATCTAGTTTTCCTTAGCAAATTGGTCAAAACTAGTTTAATACTGAAAAAATAGCTAAACAGCTAAAAATGATTAAACCATATTGGTATGATAAAATGTGCATCAGAACACACTAAATACTGATAACAACTGATTGACTTGACTAAATTAGAATGATATTTGAGTTCCAGGTGCATACTCACAAAGTATATATAAGGAATAATATGCCTTTCAAGTGAAATAAAAAGGGGTATTGTAAGATGTCCCAAGTGCAAGTGAGTTTGTTAAATGATGTTGTTAAAGCAGACCTACCACCTCACTGGGCACTTTGTATTATCAGCAATAACTAGATAATCACTGCTTAAACATTTTAAAAAAATGTTTTTACAGCAGGACAGGCGACAGCCCCTCCCACTGTGTGACGTCCCCGCAGCGGCATGTTTTGTAAAAACTGCCACAAGGGCACCTGGGATGAAGTGCCGAAATCCCATGGGATTTTGATGGCAGCTTTAAATCCGCGGGATCTAATGTAATGTAATCAAAGCTACATCTAGTGGCTGTTTTTGAAAATTACAGCTCAATAGTGAAAATTAAGTTGTAAAGACCCCAGCTGTACCGGTCACCGCCTGCTGGTGGCACTGTGCTTGCCCTTCCATGGGTTGGTCCCACAGTCACCAGCAGGTTGCTCCCTGAAAGTGTGGGCTGAGTTAAGCACACCTGCCTCATTAGCCGTAGTGCTATATAGGTGTGCTTCATTCAGACACACTTGCTGTTCATTTAATTTCATGTCATTTCCTGTTTCCAAAGCAATCCCTGTCTGAACCTAGACCCTGGACTGACTCTGGTTTTCCTTTCATTGTCCCTGTCTGAGCCTGAACCCTGGACACTTTGCACCGGTTTTTGTTCCTGTCTGTGAGACCACATTAAATCTGTTTTTGACACCACTCTACCTCTGTCTGGATGTCAGTGTGTGTTGCCTGTCTGGTCGCCCCCTCTGCCCCTGATCCTGATATTAGTATTCATAGAGCTTCTCTTTGCCATTACTAAACATGATGGCTTCAGGAATGAGGAAGTGAGGATGGCAAGTACATTTTTTTATATTCTGTAGCAGTTTTCGCAGATGAAATCTGCTGTCAGGAGAGTATTATGTCAATGTAATGTATTTTTTTATTTTGAGTATAGAACCGCTTTAAATATTCCATTGTCAGATGTATGTGGTATTTTTGTGTAGTATATGCATTTAGGAACAACAGACACTTGTGTTAAGTGGAAACCTATTGGAAACAGAGTCCTTTTCTCAGAGAACAAAGTATGTTTCATAAAGACATAGTTGGGTGAACTTGATTAGCCAACACAGAGAACCGCCCTTAACAACTTAGGGCTTGTTTCCATTGTAGCGTTCCCGTGCGGTTGCAGCCGCGTGGCCGCAGCATGGCCGCCCCCGCACACAACCGCATCCATTGGAAACTTCAATATAGTTTCCACTGGTGCGGTTGTGTGAGTTTGGGTGCGGATGCGGTTTAGGGCGCGTTTCTGAACGCTAGCTGCAGCGTTTTGAAACGCATCCGCGCCCCAACCGCATCCACATCTGCAATACAAAAAAGATCGCATCGCAAAAATGCGCGGAGACGCGCAAAAACGTGCGACACTTTAGGCATGCGTTCAGCCGCGCGGCTGCAACCGCACGGGAACGCTTCAATGAAAACAAAGCCTCAGGGGGTGTAAAGTAAAAGTAAAAGAATGCATGTTTGATGTTAATAAATGTTTTTTTAAGGCATGACAGCAATATATTATATATATATAATATATGTACTCTCTGCCACAGACAATGTCCTACTAGCATATAGGAGTACATAAACATGCAGCTGGGTAAGAAACCACAAATGTCCACTTCTTTCTACGCATTTCATCCTAGGGGCTTCTTTAGGAAAGAACACAAGTTGACAATATACTGAAAAATACTGGAAACATATATCACAATTACATCCATAAACATCAAACATACAGCATTCAATAATTATAGTCTGGTTGTTGTTGGTTCTGAGACTAACGGTATGGGCATATATGGTTAACAAAATGCATACAAATGAAATATCATTATATTTACATAGATTTGGATTAAATTCAATATGCACCCATAGCCAGGTGTACAAGTGTCCAATAGATGGTATTTGGACACAGCGGTCAAAGCATAAAAGCAGGAATCCCAGTATTGCATGAGGACAATACTCAATTCCTTCCCCTCCAATTCCAGGCCCAGATAGTTACTTACAACAACTGGCAGAGTCATCAGAGTGGAAGAGAGGAGGGGGGAAAAGGGGATGGGAATATATTGATATTTCATTTGTTTATACTATGCATTGTGTTACCTTTAGTCATTGTTTATATATGCTGATACCTTTAGTCCTAGAACCAAGCACATAGGCTATATACAGTGCTGCTTGAAAGTATGTGAACCCTCCAGACATGGTCACTGTT
>CM070036.1:56504367-56514461 GCA_036250615.1 Ptychadena robeensis | reverse complement strand
ACAGAAACATCTACACCACTTGAGGGGTTCACATACTTTCAAGCAGCACTGTATATCATGTAATTCTGTATGTTTGATGTCTATGGATGTAATTGTGATATATGTGAAGGTGACAATGTAATCTAAAAAGTCTAATGAGTTCATGAAGAAATAATACAGTACTTTTCAACTATGGAATTAGGAATTCAGCAGCACATCAAAAGTGATCATCAAAAAATGTATGACACTTCAGTTACTTTTCAGAAAGGGTGAAAAGGGCTGTGCAATCGAGGGCCATTGTGCTAGATTCCATCCTCATCTCCAGACAGGTGGTGATTGCAATAAATTACTTTTACAAAAGAAATTAGATTGAATCAGGAGGATGAATTGTGTAGCATATAAACTTATAAATGTGCAGGTCACTTTTTTGGTTAAAAATTGGTTTTGGAATTTGTAGAAGTACAAAGAATATTTTTTTTTTTAATTAGAGCTAAGATCAGGTGTATTGCTATGCATATAGGTCAATGAATCCAAAGACAGCACATATATAAAAGAACAGACAACACTGTTGACATATAAGTCTTAAAATAGTACAATAAATTGAAATAAAGATACATTTCTGCTGTATTAATTCTCTGTAAGTGATTTCCAATTAGTACTATGCATTTACATTAGGTAGGTTTCTTAAATGTATTTTTTTATGACTACTTTAATAAAAGATATTGGCTTTAAAAATACTGAATCTAGATTATGTGTTCTTTATTTAATTCTGTTTGAAAAAGGTCTGTGTAACCCAAAATATGTAGAGTAAAGGCAGTCCAAGGGTCAGGGCTGTTTCTCCTGCTATGCAGAATATGCATGTGCATAGGGCCCTGGGGACCCCTGGAGGACCTTGACGCACTCCTCCCACGGGACCCCTGGAGGACCTTGACGCACTCCTCCCATGGGACCCCTGGAGGACCTTGACGCACTCCTCCCACACATATCTGGCGTCATCCTTGATGCGGCAACCCGCCCTCCCAGATCTGAAAAGCGATAGCTGCCGAAGGCCAGGTGATCAAGCTTATAGGAGTTGGAGGAGTTGTGTATGTGGAGGGGGGAGTTTGTTCCTTTTCTCCTTCTCCAATAGCATCCCCCCCACAGGTGACAGCTTTGCCCCAAGTTGACAGGCCCCCGAAAGATTACAAAAGGGCCTTGCCCAGGGTTGCGTACAATATAGGGTCTGTAGGATTGTCCTTTACATAAATCTGTATGTATTATTTAAATAAATGCAATTTGGACAGGTGTTTGTCCAGACATATTAGTATTATTATACATAATATATTATTAATATTTATATGAGCGGTAGTTGAACACTAGTGATTATTGATTGGGTTGGGCACTTTCTGTGCATGTGCTATCTTTTTGTTTCACAAATAAGACTACATTTATTTAGTAGAACCATTAAACAGTTTTACTTCTAAACCCATTGGCATTGTAATGCAATAAGTAATTAATGTAAGAGGATTTCAGTAGAAACAGTAGAGCTAAACAAACTACTTTGCTATATAGTGTATGTGCACATCAGGTGCCCTGAAAAGAATAGCTCCTACATGTCAGCTATGGTTGCTCTTACATCCCTTTCTTAACAAGCTTTCTTCAAGGTAACAGAGTGTTAACAGCAATTAACAGAAAATATATATCGCAACATTTTTACCCTTACAGAACCTCATGAAAATTTGATGATCCATGTTTGCGCAGTGAACATAATGGATGACTATTTAGTACTTTGCATACTTATTAGTAATGCTTGGTAAATGTCATGTACTCTGCTGGGATCTGTGCCAAGAGAATGCTTATTATGCCTTACCTGTTCTGCAGAAATGCACACAACAAGAAAACAAATGTATGCATCAAGAGTACATGCAAAAACGCGTAAAGGTTACTAAACTCCACAATTACATGAAATGGTGGTTAAATACATCTGGTTATTGAAAGGAAAGCATAAACAACTAATCATATATGATGTTCTCTTACTGTTTCTCATTAAAGATTCATGTTCTGAAAAAATGCAAAGTTTATTTCATTTAATTGTATTTGTAATGCAGATCATATGCAGAGTCAACATACCTTATCAGATAATCTGTGAATATTGAATTGAAATTTGTTTTTTACATTTGAGCAAGTAACATAAAGTCTACACAAAGTCATAGCTAGTGCCATAGAGCAATATATTTGTCCATCTTGAAAAATATCAGGACCAACCCAACTTTACACCACACCTGTAGAACTGTAGAACTTCATTCTCTAAAGACTGGAGCTATAACACAGATTTTTAAGCAAATTGGAAAATGTTGTACATTTAAATGCTAATGTGTGATTAAGAAATGTTAAATACTGCTCTATTTGTCATTGAATTAGGTTTAGCATCTACACAGGATTAATAAAATATATATTTTGATGCTTAATGATGTCATGTTCAAACTATGTAGTCATATTTAGGGCAAGAATGCCACTCCTCCCAGCACTGGTAGCATTATCTTATATTCAATTAACCATAAATGTTGCCTCACCAGGGTAATCAGGCAGAAGTCCTGGGGCACATAAAATGAGTAATTTAATATATAGATGACTGTAACGGCAGCTGCCATACACCGCAGCCTCCCTACTTACCGTTGTAGATCTGGGTCCCCTGTTCAGCTGCGATGCTGTTGGTTCTACACATTTCCTTAAACACCAGCGCATGTCATTTCCTGGGATTTAAGGCATTTGTCATGTGACCTGGCTGACCAATAGTGGACCTCCTGCAGCTATATAAGGAATATTCTCCAATAGCTGTATAGCGATTTCCCTTTCCCTTTTCCTCTATGCCTGGCCTGTATAGCAGAGACAATCACTGTAGACAATCTTTGTCAGATAGCTGAACTCACCCTTAGTAGTTTCATTCAGTTTATTGAAAGCTGTAAAACATCCATAGGTACAACAGATGGGGTAACTTTCAGTGATGAATGCAGTTACTTCAGGAGGTCAAAAAGAATATTCCTTCCTAGCCCAGATGTGTGCCTGCTCTAATGGTAGCAGGAAGCTCACCTTGAGGAAGGAGGAAGTTACATCACATTTCATGAGGTAAATCACAGATAGATGTATTAGCAGGCAATACCCAATAGGTGGCAGCATAACCTTAACTACTAACATTACTAACACGCATAGAAAAAACACAGCAATGATATTGCTTTATAACTGCTGGAGGCAGCACAAGGAACCCTGTCCTTTCAGCTTTGCCTCAGTATTAAAGTCTCTGTATTATGCTAAGCACTGACTGCCATTGGTGTGCCTGTATTCTGAGACTGTTATCTGGTAACACTTACCTGCCTGCTGCACTCTCCTGCTACCTGATCTGTAACTGCACTGCACGCCCTGTTACACTCTCTGGCTGACAACACCTCTGTGTCCCTAGAGCCTTCCCTGCTGTCCCCTGGACCAGCTTCCTCGTGTTTCTACACTCCCTCCAGAGGTAGTGACCTGGTGTTCCCCTCTGGAAAGTCTATCCCCACCTTCATCTGTATTTTGAAGAACAAGTGGGTTCACATTTTCTTCACAACAACCTTAGAGGAGGTAGGAATCGTGGCTCAGTAGGTCCACACCTGCTGCTCCGCGACAATGACATACATTATAAAAAAAAAGTAAACCTATGCTCACTGAATGAACTCCATGCCCCTCATTGCCAAACCCAACATTAAGAAAAGGATCATTTAAAAAAGAAAATTACCTGTGATAAGTAGGTCCTATTTGTCCAGTATTGCGTCTCCCCTTCAATGTTGTCTCACCATGTAATCACAGTCCAAATATTTTTTTCCTGAAGCAGTATGGCAATTCAAACAAATTACAATGGATTTCCTGCCTGTTCTGGCCCCCTGTATACATTCTGGATGCCATCAATGAGGCAGCAGATCAGCAAGGAGAAAGTAGATCCTGTCGTATGGGAGGCAGACAGGCTTGTCTGCAGGACAAAAGAACAGCATGTGAGTGAGCCAGACTTCCTTCACTAAGGCTAGGGTGGAGGGTATCCAATAGGCAGTGGGACTGTCATCACTAGAGAGTCATTTACAGAGTAGAGTGGGCCACAAAATGCCACTTAGACTGGGCACAGGTTTAAGAGATTGTTTGAGCTGTTACATTCTATGCAACATCTTCCCTCAATTTTCTACTCTTTTCTGCAGGGGTAGTGCACGCCTGTAAATATCATTCCTAAATAAACCCCCAGTTATTGTTCCTAAGCTCTGCTTCTGGCTGTTATCCAATATCTCTGTCTGGATATGTGTCCCCGACTGGCATTTGTGGCTTCTCCCAACAACACTTACCACACTTGTGTCTTTTAAAATAATTATTTCCTCATATGTAGGCATATGTAATGGTAAAATCTGAGAAGAAAGAAAACACTGTTTGACAGTTGAAATATGGCTATGAAAGGTTGACATTTGGACTGTCTCAGTGGTTAATTACTAACCCAGAGAATTTCAGAGTTGCACTATGGGGGTATTCTGTAAAACCATTTCCTCTTTATTTACACCCTGTCATTTAATTCAAAGACTAAAATAAACATTAAAATTATAATAGCAAAAAGCTTTTAGCATACAGCTTATTTACCCGCAGTTACTGGAACTCTCAAAGAAGCAATAAGCTGTTGGATTGATGCTGTTGTTGGGTCTCACAACCAAAAAAAGCAGCCTTTACTCAAGAAAATAATAATGAATAAAATAAGGATTAAAACACAATAAGTATGCTATATTATACATTTTTCAGAACACAGCAGTCTCAATACCTATAAATCAATCTATTGCCAAATGCCTGCATATCGTATACATTTAGCTACAATACTTATTTCCTCATATGTAGGCGTATGTAATGGTAAAATCTGACACTATGGTAAGATCTGACAAAAAAAAAAGAAATATGCCTATGAAAGGTTGACATTTGGACTGCTGATAGTCTCAGTGGTTAATTACTAACCCAGAGAATTTCAGAGTTGCACTATGGAGGTATTATATGTGGGGGTTCAAAACGGTATTGTGCTGTACTGTGCTGTGTCCATACTGTGAGAGTCACATTTGACCCAAATCTAGCTGGTGACCTGTGAATGGAGACAGCTAATCAGAGGCTCATTCAAGAACAGAGAGGTCCATCTGCAGCAGAATGTACCATGCAGGAAGCTGATTGAGAGGACAGTGAGGGATACAGTGAGGAAGACTGCTCTTAGTAAAAGCACGCTACATGAGTGAGTACCAAACACCATATCCTGGTACTCATCTGAGTAGCTCAGAGGTTAATTTTATTTTAACCAGCCATTTAACTTAGCCCCCTAAACACCATTCTAAATTAACCTAAATTTCACATTCAAAGCTTATCATCCGATCTACTAGAGCGATGCTAATTTTAGTTTGAAATGACTAGAAAGTACTTACATGAAAGTAAATGGACAGAATATCAATCCATTGTTAAGGATTGCTCTTTCTGTAGCCTTTGACTTGGTGTAGCTGTAGGTATTATCTTCCAGCTGTGCATAACTCTTATAAATCAATGGGAAATAAATTAATAGTAAATACTCCTGCTGATCTGTAAAAATAAACAATATGGTTTTAATTACAAGAACTGAGCTTAATTAAAATGACTCATTTTCCAACTCATTAAACTGTCGTTAGGGAAAACATAACTGTTTTCTTATCACTAGTGGCAGTGGACTAGAACTCTGCCTTTAGAAAAAAACATCTCTATTACACCTATCTATTCTATTTTTTTACAAATATTTTGTTACTTTTCTTTACTGTTATACACAACCTAATAACACATTTTAATTTCATTTCAAATGAAATGTCTTAAGCTGATTACAAAGGCAAATGCCTGTCTTGTCTTTGTCATATACTTATTTTCTCTTATAATCACCAATCAGTTCAAGAAAGCCAGCTTGGTTTTTGTCACATCTTCCATTTCTTTACCATTGGTGAAAAGATTTATTGGGAAAACTGTCAAGAAGAATGTATTTTTGCATTAAATTCAAATTATTTCTCAATGTAATTAAATATCATAATACGAGATTCCGGTTAGGTATTTATTACCACTTACTATTTAACCAGCGAAATAACAGAAGATTTATGTTTCATAAATTAAGCTAATCTAATGGTATAATTCAAACTGAACTTCTGTAAAACCATTTCCTCTTTATTTACACCCTGACATTTAATTCAAAGACTAAAATAAACATTAAAATTATAATAGCAAAAAGCTTTTAGCATACAGCTTATTTACCCGCAGTTACTGGAACTCTCAAAGAAGCAATAAGCTGTTGGATTGATGCTGTTGTTAGGTCTCACAACCAAAAAAAGCAGCCTTTACTCAAGATAATAGACTCAAAATAATAATGAATAAAATAAGATTTAAAACACAATAGGTATGCTATATTTCACACTTTTCATAACACAGCACAGGCTTACCTATAAATCAATCTATTGCCAAATGCCTGCATATCTTCTACATTTAGCTAAAATGCTTATTTCCTCATGTGCACTTGACCAGATTGTTATTCTCCATAGATTGTAGCCAACATAAACATTGACATGTTGACCTCTTGCATATCTATTATAACTATAACTATGCAAATTCAGTAGCTCCTAAAAAGTTGAGAGCATACCTGCAACTTCAAATCAACACTTGTGTTCTTTTTTATTTATTACATACGGTAATTCCTAAAACTAAAAAAAAAAGCAAAACCTATGAGTAGAATTGGGGGCTTTAGATGCATTTGCAAAAATAAGTATGTGTGTTCTTCAGTAAATTTGGTGTGTTGTCTTTGTGCAAACATTTTAATAAAGAATGGTTCTTGTTGGTCCTTCTCCTTGTGTAGGGTGACTGTATTGACTGTGCTGTCTTGTATCCACCCTTTTCTGTAGTTTTCTCTTGGCCACCTGTACTATTGGGGACTAATACATATATATATATATATAAAAGCCAAAATGTTTTGCTTCTGCAATGTGCTAATAAAAATACTAAAGAATTAACTTAAATTGTGGCATTTCATTGGTGAACTTTGTGATTGAATTGCAAATCTCCTAAACCTAATTATCGCCAAATTTTAGAAAAAGAACCAAAAATGTATGCTCTAGCAGATGTAGTTTAAAAAAAATCAGGTTAAAAGAACACACACATTCAAGGTAAATTAACTTACAAATCAGCTAGTTGAAATAATAACATCTCAATACAAAAGCAAATTTGTTGTGTTTTTCTGCCTCTTAGCTGCTGCATTTCCCCCTTGAGCTTATACTTTCATTCAGTTATTCTAGAATTTTTTTTTAAAACTAGGTTGATATTCATGGCGGCTTATACTTGTGTATATACGGTATATGAGGCATGGCAATCTCTCATCTGACAGCTCCTCCACCTGCCTGGCTAATCTCCTTGGCGGGAGAGCTGCTGGGGAGCCAAGGCCCGAGCACCTTGGAGGAAAATGTGCATCTTATAGTGCAACAAAATACTACAAAGGCATTTTATTTACACACAGGGCTTTGAATTTCCATGATAGTAACATATGTTTATTTTAATAAAGTTACTTGGGAAACAATAAAGAGCAAAATCTCCCCAGTAGCAATAACCGAGGCAGGGGGACTTTAGTGGCTTCAAGGTAAGTATGTAGGTAAACAATAGGTGAAAGTAGACATTTATTGAGTGGACATCCAGGCATCAAACCCAGATGTACACAGATAAACAAAAATATTAAACATAAGTATAATACAAAACCATATCAAGGTAAATGCAAAACAAAAGATGCAGTTCAAAGAACATAAACCACAGGCCTAAAGCTTAGGCATTTGATCTGGGCATCCTCATTAGATGGAACAACGTGATGTAGACCATCCAAAGGTGGTAATCGCCACCCGACGTATATTTCGTCGTTAGACTTCCTCAAGGGGTAGAGGCTGGTCGGATAGTTAAGGTTTATGTATAAGGTAGGTAAAAACAAGATACACATGAGGTGCTGGACGTGGGACCTCCCCCAGAACGGAGAAACACCAGCGGACAATCGCCAGACGCGCCTTAATGAGACCTAGTCATATATCAGTAGATCAGGTCAAAACTACAAAAAGGAAGGGGGTCTAAGCCTGGCCCCTGGTAGTTGGGGTGAACTGAGTAGAGTAAGGTAGGCGATCCGCACCAGGACGAGCGTGCAAGTCTGCACCAGTAATAGTGCAGAATAAAGTTACCTGGCTTTAAGATCTTCATTAATAGAAGAGGTATTAGCTAGCTTTGCAATTCCGTTGAAGAATATTGTATTTCAAATGGTTCAGCTCACTGTAATAATTATAAGGTTTTTTTTAGAGTAGAGTGTTTTGCTGAATTTGCAGTTTAGGTTCACCTGGACATTATCTATTTAAATGTTGCTATAAATTTAAAAATGATAAAGTATGCATACCAGCCTAGATTTTAAAAAATTGTAATTCAAATATAAAATTACAGTTATTTTAAAATGTGCTTTTTAATACAGATATTTAAGTTTACATTATACTTCTTCTGCATTGACCATAACGCTGTATTTTCATTACAACTCCCATTTTTGTAAAATCTCACAAAAATACATATGCTGTCAGACAGGTGACTGCTATACCCCTTTTAAAAAATCTGACAAGAGGGGTAACAATAGGCTTTTGAAGATAATTGGCTAGCAAAAATAATTTCTTAATACAATGATACTACAAATATGCATTTTTTTGAAGCACCAGAAAAAATGTTGATCAGGTTTAATTTCTCCTGGAGAGGAGAGTAAAAAACAAGATAATTCCCACATGGAAAGAGGAAAGGGATTGTCAAACCAATAAAATTTTTCCAGGTTTACAGCATTAACACAGCATGAATTACCATATGTTTCGCACCATAAGACACACCATAATGCCATTTGGCTGTGGGTGGTCGTGTCTTTACTCCCCACTGACACCTTCGTTCTCACGGCCATAATGTTAGCTGGGGAGGCGCTGTCAGATGGAAGATCCCCCCTCCAGCTTTTCCATCAAACTGTATGTGAGTTGGAGTCAAGCTGCCCACCTCACATACAGCTCTGCCTTCGGGGCTGGAGGCCGGTAAGCTATCAGAGACAGCTTCTCCGCCTCCATAACACTGATTGGGATCCGGACGATCCTTTGTTGCACCTTTTATAAGGGGTATAACGTCTTATATATATTCTTAGTTCTAATATCTATTGGCATATATACATAAGCCATTTTGTTTTGTATTCTCTATTTTGTAGTCTGAGGAGAGTTATGCAGTCTGAGAACAATAGACGTTCTTATAATATTATCAGGCCTGTCCTTGGAACATTGTAGATGGTTGGGAAAAGGTCTGCGATGTCTGTCTGGGTGAATAATGTTGTATACAGAACATTTTTTAGTTACTTTAACAGGCATATTGCCATCCAGAGATCTAATGGTAACATTACAGTTTTTTGGTCTAAAAGTTTAAAGGTTAAAATCTCATTATAATATGGATAGCTGTCCGCATACGATTGGACAACTTTAATGTTTTCGGGGGGGGGGGGGGATCAGTTTTCCCTAAAAAGGTAGGCACAGGGATACTCAGGGGGATCCTGCCATCAATATACCAAGAAAGTTCCAGCCATCACAACCAGAGGAGTCCAGCCATTGAAACACGAGGTCTCATTGTCCACTATCTTGGTAAAGTATATTTTTATATTAAATTTCTCAACAAGCTGGCGTGATATGCAGAGGGTCACCCTAGTGCATACACCAACCAGGCTGCTTCTATATACTTATAGTGAAACTCTGGCAGTTTGCCATTAGCCTGTATCACGGCCTTAGCTCATTATAATTGCCTTTATCTGAGATTTTGGCATAGATCTTGCAGAGTACAGTTGCATTTCATGTATCTCCTGCGTGATCTGTTATATAACTGAGAGCTTTTTAAAGGCCTGACCCATATTGAGCCATGACTCCATATACTTTATGCTGAGTTAATTCATGTTGATGTTATTATTTTGATTTGACTTCCTGGTCATTAGTGATGAGCGGCATAGGCAATAGTGATGGCGCGAACCCGGATTTTGCCGTTCGCGAACGCGAACTAGCTCAAAAGTTCGC
>CM070036.1:56469966-56488921 GCA_036250615.1 Ptychadena robeensis | reverse complement strand
GAACTTTTGAGGAAGTTCGCATTCGCCGTTCGCGAACGGCAAAATCCGGGGTCGCGCCGTCACTAATGGTGAGATGAGGTCTGAAAACTGCTCTGTGCTCAATACTCAATCTTATCTTTCAGGATGTCTTCACACACAATGGGTGAAGTTGTGAATTGTGAAATCCCTGGCAACAGTTCATGATAAATCCTCTTGTGTGTAGCATTACTGAAGTACCATACTGGTTCTGGCAGGGACCAGGAACCAATTAGTGCTCTTTTGCTCTGCTGTCTACTGGAAATTCATGTGTATGGTATAATAATATAATCCAATTTTAAAAAGGCTATTGCATCTAAAATGCGTGCAACAGTGCCAGAGCAGCATTATAACATAACACACATCACCACACAACGCATAATGCTCCAGTGCGTTTATGTGTTTTGTTGTGCAACATGGGGCTAGTGTAAAAGGTACAACAGGTTTAAACCTATGTACCTTATGTTAACACAAGCAGATCTGCATTGCGTTACTGCAATGCAAACACGATTAGTGTGAGACCAACTGTTTTTGGATTTTTATTTAACCTTTTTAACAGCCATCATTCAAGAATTTTTCTTATGGTCCTTTGGGTCTTTTACATATATTATGAGGTGGCATGACTAAATAAACACAATGGTTTGAAGTATTGCTTCTTAGAAAGGCTATTTTAGAGATTTTTTGTGTTCTTTATATACCATATATAATGAAAATTGAAAGCAAAGCTTAATTCAGAAACCCAGACAATATTTGTTCCTGTAAGTGTCTTTTAAAAAAAAAATCTTAGCTAGATAAGCATGTGATTTTAAGCCATTAGATTGCAGCTATTCATGAATATTACATGCATGCATAACTATATGAATTGTTCACACTTATGTGCAATTTGCCTACATACATTATACCCATAACGGATGAATGTGTATAACCATGGTATGTATCAACGTCTCAAAGAAACATAAAAAAATGTGCTCATGTAAAAAGACTTTTGCTCAATCCTTTACAATGAAAGACTATAAGTGATGAATATAAAAGGCGATATTATTTTATTTATTGTATCCATCTTCGCTGCCCAATTTGTCTTAAGTATCAAACTCTGACCTTCTGCGCAAATTTGGCCCCTAAAACACGGCATATATGATAAATCCACTTTTTCCCACAGCTCAACTGCTGCACCCACCGCTCTTCCATACCCCCATTCAGAACTACCCAGCTGGTCAACTGCATGCTCTAGCTAAATCGCAGTGAATACCCTCCGATCATGCCATTTACTCATGGTGGTGTGGTGAGTGCAGCAAGCAGAGGGGCTGCTGGGAAGGTGGATCTATCAGATCTGCCTCATCCACTGTGGAAGACTTCAAAATGAGTGACGGGAGTATAGTGGGAGTAGGGAGGTAAGTGCAACTGGAAGGGGGGACTGTGGAATTGGTCAAGCTGGGGAGAGGGCTCCCAGGATGGGTCTGGGGGAAAGTCAGAGTGGGACATCAGGCCATGTACAGTGTCTGTGTAGTCCATGTATGCCCCCATCTCTGTATGTACAGTGTACAAACATGGATGGAGGCACACATGGGCTACACACTGAATGCCCAGGGA
Organism: Ptychadena robeensis; assembly: GCA_036250615.1. Lineage (NCBI taxonomy): Eukaryota > Metazoa > Chordata > Amphibia > Anura > Ptychadenidae > Ptychadena > Ptychadena robeensis. The sequence continues at coordinate 56,487,316 of CM070036.1, read as the reverse complement.
TGGTGGGCACACATTGACTACACACAGCACTGTACAATGTGTGTAATCCATGTGCGCCACTATCTATATTTGTTGTATTGTGTATGGCCAACAAACAAAACAAATTTAAACCTTTCTTCTATCCTCTCTATGAGCTCCATCCTTTTCCTACAATCTATGGCTAGTCTCCTTTTGGCGCGAGGACGCATTTAGTGCTAAAGCTTCCAAAAACGCAGGCTCAACTTTGGCCAGTTGTGTAATTTTGTCCCACTGTGTAATTGAGCCTGACACCCCTACACAAACCTTATTTTTGGAGTAATAAGCAGCAAAGGGACTTCAATTGTAAAGGTGAATTAAAGGACACAGCTATCCTTGCAAGAAAACATAAAGATTTGTCACCATAATAAAAAAATTAGTCTGTAAAGACTGACTTCATTGAAGCATTACCATAATCTATAGGATTGGTAGAGCCTAAATAAACTTAGCTTAGTTTACCAAAGCCTTTTGTGTCACAAGATTAAAAATAAAAATAAAGTTTGTATGAGGTTTTAGTAATTGGATTTATATATGTTTAACTCTCTTCAAAAAAGCAAAAACCTAACTCTTTATTAAATAACAAACGTTTTTATTTGATCTGTGCTGGGAGCAGGGACTAGTTCGTACCATGACCAGCAAAGTCTAGACAGCTAACAGACAGAGAGGCAGCCAGCCTTGTTGTAGCACTCGGGGCAAAGGAGCAGAGGAGTAATTTATTGTGGAAAAATTGTTTATTACTCTTGGCTGGGTAGACCTTCAATCAAACCTAATGCAGTAGTTCAGGGTCACTGAAGAATGTGATAGTAAATGCATACTGTCTATAAAATGGTAAATTTTGTGTAAAATTCTGTATAAAATTCTGTATAAGGGAAAATTATGAAATTATTATGAATATAGAACTCCAGAGTAAAAGCAAGAAAATGTATGATTACATTTATTTCTATGAAGATTACCGGTAAGTCATGGCATAGTTGGCATCTTGATGATCATTTAATGTGTCAAGGCAGATGTCGATTGTCCTTGAAGCCTTTGAACATGGTATTATCCCCTAATTGCTGGAGATATGGAGAACGGTTGGGTAAATATTACAAAAAGAAAGTATTACTAACACATGTACTTTTCACATAAATAATGCTTGTATAAAATTTCCACTTGAATTGAATTGATGCAAAAACTGCACATGCTAGAGAAATACTTATTTTGTAGTGTTCCTCCAATCATCCTGTATACCTCCAGCAATTCCGGTGATGAAACAATGTTAAGGGGCTTTGCAATTAACTCACAAGTTCAGCAAGTCAAAAAAATTAGACCATCTCTACTAATTACACAAGACAGCCATTTGACATATGAATCAACCCTACATAACCAGGAAAGGAGGGATATGGAATATTCTAGAAGAGGGATGTCAAACTCACATACTGAGTGGGCCAAAATAAAAGACTTGGACAACCTTAATTTTTTATTGAAAAATGTCTACAAGTGTTGGAGTTTTTCATCAGATATAAGGATGGTCCTGGTCCATCAACAAATTAATTGCCACGACTTGATGTTTGAGCTTATTTTTGTATTTATTTAACTTTTTTAACATAATTATGTGTTTTAGGATGTCTACTAGACCCTTGTTTGGACATATTTCAGTAAGTTACAGGCCTACAACATAAAAATGTCATGCTTTTGGTATTGCTTTTGGCACTGAAAACCAGAATGAATCAGACCACCGGGTGGCTTAAAAGGCAGCACTCTCCCAATAACCCCCATTACCAGCAACTAGGAGATGGAACAGCTTTAACCTCAGAAGCTAGGGAACAGCTGAAGCCTTGTACTGAGTGAACAGATGTTTTCTGGAAACAGTGCTGCTGTTTCTTTGCAGCAGAGGCTTCTTTCTCTCTGTTTTCCTGGGAAAGAGCAAGCCTGACTTCCCTGGAGTACAGGTATCCTCTTCTGGAAAGGTTTAGAGCGAATATGGCAGGGAGCGAATGACCTGTAAAAAAGGGAAGGGGTATGAAGCCCTGGGGGATTCTGCAGAACAACCCCACATCATGTGCAGCCCCCCCCCCCCTCCTTTCAAGTGATCAACAAGACCCATGTCTTGCTCAGGGGAAAAAATAGGGCTACTCTCCATAATATGCATGGTACACACCCCAACTTATGCATGGTAAACACCACAAGCATTATTACATGCACTGCATTATTGCTTCAGGAAACACTCACATTGGAGTAACAAATGCTTCCGTTAACTGCGGTAATAATGCATTGTCTGTATGCGACACTGCTAGTGTGAAATGGCCCTTAATGCACTGCATGTTAACACAATGCATCATGTATGTATGAATGTTAGAAGGGGTTTCCTACAGACTTTTGCTGAAAAGTAGGCCCTCACATGTTTTCACATACCCTAATCTAACTCTTTGCAAAATGTTTGGACACTATTTCTATCTTATAAAACATCTGTTTGTGTACTTACTTTAATCCATCTCTATTCTGAAATCATTCATCATTCATTGCAGATGAATTGAATGGACTGCATTGGATATGACCAATTTGAAGCTAGTTTTGCATTCCTACAAGTTTGGAGAGACCATCAGACCACCCAAAGAAATATGAAGATCATTGGTAAGCTCAGATAGTAATACAAGTGATTAGGGGAGATATTAAAACATCACAAGTAAAATTACCCAAAACAAAACATGTATGGTCAGGTACCCATGTATAAATAGGAGCAAACTGAAAAACAAACACAGTAAACGGAGAAAATATTATATATTTCCTAAGCTATTCAAATCCTTAATTTGCTTCAATATTCAAAACTAAATTCTTTCATATCTCACTCTTCTCAAACTTCTCTTTTATCAGTCAAATAGCCTAAAGATTTGTTCAATTCAGAGTCAATATTTGGTCTATGTATCAAAGCATTCTCACTTTTCCTTATCTTTTCCCAGCATTTCTTACAATTTGATGTAATTACTCATGTTTTTCATTCATCTCATTTTCCCTTATAATGTATTTCCTTGTCACTTCTTAAAATTCCTTTAATCTACAGTTATCTGGATGACATCATGTTGTAATTACTCATTTGTCATTTGTTTCTTTCCACCATCACTCCACTGAAGTCTCTTTTATCCCAGTCATCAAAGTATGCTGAGAAACAACAATAAATAGTTATCGTATACACCTCAGTCAGTGCTCAATGTTTTGTGACCACAGCCAATTCTATGAATTTCAATAGAACAAGATTGACAATGGTATTCATGCTAGAGTTTGCAAGCAATTATTTAACTTAATGATAGGAACACATTTGTTAAGCCCCCCATACACCTTAAGATCAATCCATACAATTTCCATTAGATCTACCAACAACTGTGTAGTATAGTGGCCTCCCTGATACAATACATAGTGATTGGAAGGATTAGAAAGGTCCTCCTATTACATGGTTTTGGTAGAACAAAATTTGATTGTACAGAAATAGTATTGAAAGATTGTAATGTGTATGGGGGCCTTTAGGGCTTCCAATAGCACGAACAGTATGCATAGGAAATGCACACCATAAAACCCTTACTTTATTTTTATAAATTGTGGGTATGCTTTTATCTCCGTTAAGTTACCTGATTCTGGGACCATATATTCTTGTATAGATATAAATAAGGGTTTGTTTAGGTAAGAGAAGGGGGGTGCAAGCTGGTGGCCCTTTTCAGGTTGATATTATGAGCCAATTTTCCCCTCAGCAATGTCCTAATTGTTAAGAGAAGGCACATATATCCTTAATATAAGTTAAAGGATTTATGACAAAGTTTGGCTGTAATGTTTCTGAGTAGAATTTGTGAATGAAAGTTTTAAATAAATGTTTACATTAAAAGTGATAGTACCAATTGACTTCAAACAAATACATATTATAGAGCAAAGAATTTTGGTACTAATAATTGTGTATGCCCACTAGCTTTAACATGCATTTCCTGGATCAAATGACAAAATGAGTTGGTAGTGTATCTGATTAAGCCAATATATGTCAAAGATTAAAAGCTGTATTTATTATTATTAAAAAAATCTGTTACGTTTTTGTTGAACGCAAAACTGTTACTTATATAATATTTTTTTTGAGCTGTTAAATATTTTTTTTTTGAGTATGTTAAACAGGACAGCCAACCAGCTGGTAAAAGGTGAACTTGCACTTTAGATATAGTTCACTTATTTAATAGGTTATGTATTGAAGTCCCTTACCTAAATGTCCCGCTAGGTTAACTAGCTCTTTACCAGAGGTGGACCTAAAGCCCCCCATACACCACATACAATTTCCATGCAATTTCTGTTCAACCAACTTTTCTTCTACCAAAACCATGTAATATGAGGACCTTTCTACACCTTCCAATCACTATGTATTCTATCAGGGAGGTCACTATACTACATAGTTGTTGGTAGGTCTCATGGAAATTGTATGGAGGAATCTCAAGGTGTATGGGGGGCTTAAGTAATGAAGATCTGGTTTCACTTTTTAGCAGATTACACATTGGGATGTGGAACACCCTTTAATCTAGAGTTGCCCGCTAAACTTTAATAGGATCTTCCTTAAACAAAGCATTAATGTGCATGCAAGTACATACATAATTCTACAACCCTTTTCAACATCAAACACAATTTGATTATAACATATTTCAAGCCTTTTCAATTAACTTTCTAAAAACAAAAAAGTCAGCTTATCAAAAAAAAACAAAAAACAACCATCTCTACTATTCTACCTTTCACTTAAATTTACACCAAACTGAAAAATCTTCTAAGCTACTTGTTCCAAGCCATTTTGCTCCCACTAATGTACAGAGCCACCAGTATAAGGTGACCCTTTTTTACTGACCACCAATCTAAGAAGTTCCTTCTTACAATGACCAACATCATAAAGGGGCTTTTTATAATGGGCTTTTTATTGACTGGCAATGAGAATTAATGATTTTACTGTTTTTCCAATAGAGAACATTAAAATTTTCAAAGTCTTTTTATTACACTTGACATAAGATTTTAAAATGGATGAATTTGTTTAGCGTAATATTTTTTGGGTTGTCTCTGCCATCTGCACTGTGTGTAAGTAGGGATCAAAGCCGGATCGAGGCCAGACTGGCTAATTACACACTGCTTGTCTCTCTGGGTGAGAGCTGCAGGAAGAGTCCGGCTTTCATACAGTTGTGTTCAAAATTATTCAACCCCCACTGAAATTGAGTGTTTTGGCCATTTTGAAATTGATTTTGATTTCAGTCATCTTGTTTACAATTAAATCAAAGAGGCACTTGTAAGTCAAACAAATATAACATACATTAATAATGAAATAACCACAATTGTCTTTTCTGTGCTTACATCATTATCAGTTTTATTCAACCCCCAAGTGACATTCATTCTTAGTACTTAGTACAACATCCTTTTACAGTTATAACAGCTTTTAAACATGAAGCATAGCTTAACACAAGTGTCTTGCAGCGATCTACGGGTATGTTAGCCCATTCTTCATGGGCAAAAGCCTCTAGTTCAGTCACATTCTTAGGCTTGCGCGCTGCAACTGCTTTCTTCAAGTCCCACCAGAGGTTCTCAATCGGATTTAAGTCTGCTGACTGTGATTTCCACTCCAAAATGTTCCAGCCTTTAATCTGCAACCATGCTCTAGTGGACTTGGAGGTATGCTTGGGATCATTGTCCTGTTGAAAGGTCCAACGTCTCCCAAGCCTCAGGTTTGTGACAGACTGCATCACATTTCCTTCCAATATATCATGGTACTGAAGAGAATTCATGGTACCTTGCATATGCTGAAGCTTCCCTGTAACTGCAGAAGCAAAACAGCCCCAAAGCATGATTGACCCCCGCCATACTTCACAGTAGGCAAGGTGTTCTTTTCTTCATAGGCCTTGTTCTTCCTCCTCAAAACATAGCTGTCTCCAAAGAATAAGAAGAGTTGACTGCAGTATGCCAAAAGTCATGTGGATAAACCACAAAAGTTTTGGGATAGTGTTCTGTGGACTGATGAAACAAAATTAGAACTGTTTGGGCCCATGGATCAACGCTATGTTTGGAGGAGGAAGAAATGATCAAAATCAATGTCAAAATGGCCAAAACACTCAATTTCAGTGGGGGTTGAATAATTTTGAACACAACTGTACACAGGCAGAGCTGGATGGGATTGGCTGGCAGCTCTTTATCTGGCTTTCATCTGGTTCTGCTCCTCATTGTTTACATCAGCAGGGCTCGAATTTCCTGGTAAGTTTGCAAAACAGAAAGAAGGTGCAGCTTAAACTGCGGCAGACAAGGAACACAGAATGAGTAAACTGTGATTCACCAAAGAGCACATGGCCATTATAAAATAAATATAACACATTAACTGGTTTGCATGCGTACCAAAATGAGAGGGATCATTCTGATTCAGTCCGGTTTTCTGTGCTAAAACAGGTACGAAAAATTTACTGAGTTCCAGATTTCTGTACCACTACAGGTACATAGGTTAATTCACTGACAAAGTCAGATAGCGGAATATTCAAACTTTCAAAATGCATTTCCACTATCTAGAAAAAATCACAAAAGAGAGCACTGGTGGTGAATGTGTAGAAAAACAGTGGAAATTCCCTCTGCGGTCAGCAGAGGCTGGGGGACTTTAAAGGTCTCCTATTTGGATAAGATATTAGAAAAGTATAAATGAAAGCATAGAGATAAATGAAATTTATAGTAGAAAGTTCATAAAACATCTACCGAGATCATCGGTCATAAACAAGATTGAATGAGATATTCAAGATAACAAGGTAAGTGTACGATACAATACAACATTGACTCTACACATGAAGCTGGCATAATATGTCTTAATCAGCATCCAACAAGATGATGTGCGAGGAAAACGCGGCCTAAGATGGAGAATGACTGTCCCGACGTACGTTTCGTTGTTAATGGCAATAACTTCATCAGGGGAAGTAGTCAATCGTAAAGGCACAAGGTTGCCTGAAAAGGTATATAATGTAAGGAAATTTTGAATTTTGAGAAAATAATGGATAAGATTATAGGTAAAAGGTGAATTTAGACTCACTGGTAGTTGTAGAGTAGGTATTGTTAGTACAGTTCAAAGGAGTCCTATGCTGCTATGTACTAAATCTCGCCCAAATAAAGTCTCTGGTGCCCCAGATGTGCCCATTTGCAGTTAACCCTCTCTAACCTGATGTGATGGGTGTGGTAAAATCACACCAGGGAAGAGAGGGTTACTGCAAATGAGCACATCTGGGGCACCAGAGACTTTATTTGGGCGAGATTTAGTACATAGAAGCATATTGAAATAAGTTTTCTACAAAGAATGCTGATTTCATGCAATTTACTTTCAAATTTCTTGCCGCCTCCCCGATGTGATGTCATCACGTCACACCGGGACAGCGCAAAACTGTAGGTATGCCCCGATGTGTACTGGATGGCACCATCTCATCCAGTACTATAGTAGCAGTAGCAGCGCTGGACGAGATGGTGCCGTCCTGAACGCTAGGGCGGTTAATCTCTAGGTTTTGCTAAATTTGGGTTATTTAAGAAAGAAAGGACTTGTTTTATGGTTGAGAAAATGGAAAATTTTGACATACATATTGCCATCAAAAGACAAAATAAACCATTATCTCATTCTATTTGCATCAGTTTGTGCATGCTGTATCTTTTGCTCAGTGGCCCAAGTAGAACAAATGGAACATAGATTGCTTATCAATATAAAATTTAGACTACACATAAGTGTTGATATATTTGATATAAGGAGACTTTAGAATCAACTTAAAAGTGGCGCATGGTCTTTTCAAAATGAAATTCTACTTAGCTAATGAATACATGCTAGCTACTCATTTACATATTCATATAAAAAAGTAAATGTTGGACATGATTGGATGAATACAGTTCTCATAGCTTTACCTTGTTTACAAAGCTAGTAGAATATTTGCTTTGCATACTGAACATGCTTTTTAGCTAATTAACTCCACCGAGATAAGTAAAGAGAGAGATTTAAATATTACAGGTGAGTCAATCCTGGGTCTAATTTCTGCGTTTCTATATAAAGACTACAAATTATTTCCAACAATACATTTACTTCAGTGAATTGATTCAACTACAAAGGAATTTTGCATGCCTTTGAAAGGATGTCTGAAGGTATCACAGCTTCTCCTTATTTGCTAAGCTAACTAAATATTTATTTGTACACTGAAGATTCTCTACTATTTTTGTTAATTAATTCCTCTGAGATAGGCAGACAGATTTTAACAGTGATGTTTTTTTACTCCTAGGTTTGATTACCACATAAAGAACACAAGACATTTTTTTTTGGTTAATGAATTCACAATTGCTCTACCTAGTAACGTAAATAGAAATAGCTATATAAATAGGTTTATGAAAAAATGAAGTTTTACCATACAAAATGTAGTCTTAGCTGGAAAGGCAGAGCAAATACCTTTTCATACTGGAATCCCAGTACTCTTTTACTCTGACCTTTGTCAAAAGCCAGCCAGCAGGGAATCACTAGACTTCAAAGAAATGGGAAATTACTCAACATATTGCACTTCCAATGATTGCCTCACCCATCAACTTTCTCCTGGGGATTTTGAAGGATTATCAAAAGTAATTACTGTTGTTGCTGCCCAGCACAGAGAGCACTCCTATACAATTTTCCCCATTGTACAGGTAAAGGTCATACCAGAAGCATTGACATATCTGCTATTGACAAGGCCTTTCACTTTCAAATTTGAAAATAGCTGGCATATGTATTTCTACATGTCATCTAAAGGCAGCCATACACGGTTCAATATTTCTGTTTGATTGACCCAAACAATTTATCTTTTCAAGTTGATGAAGAAGGAATGGATTACCGCCTACCTGCTACGATCGACCAAAAGTGATCAAAATCAAACATAAAACAATGTGCAGTGATCAAACATGATGGTAAATTTTAGTTGATTGTACAAGTATCGTACAATGGAGCATGTGCAGTAATAAACACTTCCAGCCATATGCCTGCCATACACACGCGATGTGTGCAGGCAGACTTCCCCCGATGTCGCGCCGGGAGGCTAACGTGATGACGTCATCGCGTTAGCCTCCCATTGCATTCTGGGGCCCCACAATCGGCCAGGCACCCTTTGTGTGTCGGCCATAAGCAGCGATGGAGACGCCGTCTTCATTGCTGCTTATGGCAATCGGCTCCCATCGGCTCAGATTTTCCGACATGTCGGATCTCTGGCCGGCCGAGAAGTGGGGCGACAGGCATCTGTCGCCCCATGTGGGGACATGCCGATAAACGGCCGGATTTTAACCTGACCGACGGCGAGAGCGCGCACGTCCGTCGGTCAGATTAAAATCCGGCCGTTTATCGGTATGTGTATGGCCAGCAATAGGGGGTGCCTGAAGGACAATAACCACATTGCTAAACAGACATACATGTGAATGCAAAGGAATAGACCAGTTTCAAATCAATCACACTGTGTGGTGGTAAAATCCATCGATATTAGACCAACAGTTTATATATTTCAATCACACAAGATGATTGAATTCAAGATCAATCGGGCAAAAGTTGACCTGAATATGGCTACCTTAAGCCATTTGAATTAACAATTCCAGCAGTTGGCCACATATTTTGGCCATCTTATGGCCAAAATATGGCCCAGCAATATTTTTATATATGGCCCAGCAATATTTTTAGTTCTGTCATTTTGGTTTTTGTTGTCATAGCCACTTGATGGCAAATTTATATGTTGATGGTTTTTCTTACTACTGCCATACCCAATTATATTATATCTGTCCAAAAGATGGACAATGATAGCTTTCATACCAATTTTTGACTTTACAAAGTGAGCTTTGTACCACAAAATATCAGATTTTCTAGGAGAAACTAGCTACTAATATCCCAGTTCTCCATTTGTTGACTAACAGATTGACAACACTGCTTGGGTTTTCAGTTAAGACAGATCTATAAACTTACACCAAAAGTTTCAAATGCTTTTAGGTTCCAGTTGCTCTCTCACACAGCACTTCCCTGCCCTGGTGAGAGGTTGGGCTATATTGCTGCCACCCAGTGGTGGGTTTTGGGTGGTGCAGTCCCTAGCTCCGCTGTGTGATCTTTAGATCTGTTTGAATAACCCATTAGCATCTGTTGAGGATTGGCCATGTGTCAAAATATCAGTCTCCATCTGACGTGATCTGTGCCTGTGATCGCATTAGTTCATGTATAGACAATGTATAGACATTATGTTATGATTGGACTCTTCACACTATCTTTAAAAGAGCAATGTGCACCCCCATCCCTTCAACAGAATCATGAATATTATTTGTAACATATGGTTGTAACACAACAGACTGGAGCAACTTTACTTCTTTTGATTGCATTAATGTGCTTTTTCACTCAATAGATGGTACCCCACCACATCCATGTTAAGTGTTTTGTGGCACACCAAAGCAGTTTAGAGTATCACAGTATTGTACATCATGGTACACAGGAACGTAGTGCAGATACATTCTTTTTCACAATTGCCATTTCTTCTTCATTGTATGATTGCTATTTACTTCGCTATATTACATATGCATTTTGTGTCATAAAATGTACAGTAAGTACAGTACACAAAGCCAGGACTATCAGTAGCCTTAATTTACACGCATTAGTGTATTAGATCTATAAATTCATGAGCAGCAGGTGCAATGGGGTTTTGTTATGTTTTAATTCACTAATGTGAGCTTAGAGTACTAGGGTTGTGGTCCACAGCTCATTGTTATAAAAATATCAAAGACAGCCAGTTTGTTTTTACTGATATCCCCGGCTTAAAATGAAAATGAGGTTCCTGTACCCTCAGCTGACCTGCTGTTTCTTAATTGAACAGTAAAAAGAAGCTAAATAAGTTAAATGACTTGTGATATGTGATAATGGTTTAAAGCACAACACCAGTAGTACATTAAAACTACCCTTGAGGTAACAAAACCCCTGCACTGCAGTGTTAAATAGTTGTTTAGGTTTAAAAAGAACGTTAAGTTACTCTTTGCTTCAGTCTATCTGCATAAGCTAGGCACACACGGGTAGATCTGTAAATAGATTTGAATACAATCGAGCAGCGTGTACACTCACGGAGCTTGATTATGCTCTAATCTACTTACAAATCTACCCATGTGTGCCTTCCTTCGAGTGGGATTAATAGATGTGAAGGGGATGGGGCCAGCACGTCTCTGTGAGGCTGTGTGCTGACTGGCTGGCTGCCTTTCTCCAGCTCGCAGCTGTGAGTGAGTGAATCTCTCACAACACAACATGGGCTGCGAGCATGGGAGAACGGGTCCCCATTGGACGGGAATCAATGTGCCCATGTGGTGCACATTGATTTCCATTCAATTGATCCCCGATCAATCACAGCGTTGTGATGTCACCAAGCTGTGATTGATCGGGGATCGATTGCACGGGAATCTACTCGTGTATGCCCAGCTTTACAATGCAATATTACTGGAATGTCTGGAGCCGTGTTGCAGGCTAGGAGGAAGGCAGCTTGACCCAGGGGGACATCAGGATGAGGTAAGTGGGCGTGTTTTAGGTTGGGGGAAGGGGTTTTAAAGTCTACTTAACCCAGCCAAACAGTAAGTACTTACTCTTTGGACTTTCCACCCACCCTCCCTGTTTGTTTAATTTGTTGTATACTCTTGTTGTTATTCGCTGTATATCTGTTTTTTCTTTTGTCATAGCAGGGTGGAAGCTCGGCAGTGCCCCAGGAGTAAAGTGGATGGTGGAGAATTCCTGGGGGTGTGTCAGTACTTAGGGCAACCACTTATATGGTTTAAAGTTGGGCGGGGCTTATGCCCCCAGTTATGTTCGGAGGTACCCATCAAGCCGGTATTGAAGGGTTGGTGGCCGTTGGGAAAGAAGAAGGTCGAATGGGTGGCACTGTCGAAGCTTTCTAGTATTTAATAATATTTAATAATATTTAGTTAAGATTTAAATTAATTTAAATAAATATAGTTTATTGGCTGTGGCCAAGTTATTGTACTTTTGCACAATTTGTATATAAAGATATTTAGTTATATAACGCCTCTGTCATTATTTTAGGTTAAGTGGGTTTATGTACAAGGGACAGGGTCTCAGTTATCCATGGGTCATGTCCTTACATTATAGAGGATGACCTTACGTAAAGGTACAAATCAATGCATAAAATTACATATCATGTCAAGGGTCTACAAGAACAACATATAAGCCACTAACATGCTCACTAAAAGAAAACAATTCATGGCAATGTTTTGTTAATTCAAAACAATATAAGACAGATGTGTGTAATGTCTACTAGGGTAGATGAGGAATGGGGTGTCACAATCCTCATATACAAAGAAAGTAAGAACATTACACTTTCCTAGCTAGGGGAGGTTGGTGAGGTGGCTAGCCTCCGAGGATTTTTGTGACATGTATATATAGGCAATAGTGCTCACAAATTCAGAAAAATAATCACAATTTTTTTTATTAAATAGTATTTAAAAAAACTAAAACTGGGATAGTGCGAAGTGCAATCGCCCCATGCCCAGATGCACTTTGCACTATGCAGGAGTGCTATATACTGTACACATATGTAGTGTAATTTATAAAAGAAAAAATGTAGAGACCCCTATTTAAATTGGTTATATTTATATATAGAGTTATATAGTTCATTTTTATATATAGTTCAGTGTATATACCAAAGGTTAGGAGGGAATTATTATGTACAGGGGTGCACATAAGTGGTACTCTGGTTTCCTTCTACACAAACCTTTTCATTAAAAAAGGGAGGAGTTCTTTTAGTTTTCCAAGATTTAAGACACAAGTATTTTGCTCAGAAGAAGAAAAGATAGTATTCTTGTACTTGTTATAAAACCAAAGTATAAAAAAGAACACACAAATGTGCACCCAGTACTACAACCCCCAATATTATTCACTAAATGTCAAATCCATCAATAAGAACACTATCTCTAGCCCACTAATGCTGCAGAAGATTAAATAACTTTTTTAAAATAATTTCAGCATTATATTTTGGAGCCATCACGTTTCTTTCTTATCAGGCAGTGGTATGAGTTGTGCACTAGTAATGTCACTTGTCCTGAGCTAATAATTGTCTTTATGCATCTTAAAAAGATATAGTTGTATGTGTACTTCTGCTAGTAGAAAACAGATACTGTATGCTTTAGAATTTTTGTTCTTCAGGATATAGTGGTTACCCTGTGAAGGTTATACTTGACGGTTATATTCATACTTAGAAAAAAAATTATATTCTGAACCTCTGTGGATAAAGACTGTTAGAGCGCACAGCACCAACATACCTAAATAAACAAGCAACTAGCACAAAAGATTAGAATTTGAGGCCAAATAAATGCAAGAAAAAAGTCAATAAGCCAGGACGGTAGCCTGTGCTGTCAACCTGGTTGCTCTTGGATGGCTTCATCAAGTATTTATTTATTCAAAAGCCTTGTCAAATTTGCGTTAAAAACAAAATATTATTTTCCTTTCCTAGTGTCTCAGCCATATTGTTATAAATTTACAGACCTTTAAATTAAAGATCTTAATCCCCTAGTGGAGCAAGGAAACAGCCAGAAGTCCAAGGAGAATATCTTGAGCTATTCGGAGTGAATGTATAATGAAAATCTTTTAGTTGCACATTGATGTGTCACAGGTGTGCTGAGTGCCAGAAGAGGTACCGCAATAATCCCCTTTATGAGATAACTTTATTGTCCCTCTGTGAAAGTGTTTTGTGTCATTATTTCACAACTGTTAAATGTTATATCTCTATAAATGTATTGTTAGTAAAATACATGCACACATCGTTCATTTATAAAATGCACATAAATAATATCACTGCCTAATAGATTACTTTTTATTATTCTTTAAACTGATTTCAAAACGTGTATTGTAAAATATTGGGTACCCTAAACACATAATAAATTCTGGATAAAAAATAATCCTCAGAACAAAGTAAAAAGGTCAAAGACTTAATAAATGTAGCCATTATCTCTGATTACTGTAGTAAGCAAGAATCATTTCTACTACCGTTTAAAAGTAATAAAAACAAAATAAAGTAAAGGGCTAAAAAGGTTAATTTGCAGTGATATACTAATGGAATGCTATCTCCAGAAGCAGACATATAGCATACTTCTAGTGCTCTATATCCATGCTTAATTAGTAATAAAATGGTTTTATTTTATCCAACAATGCATTAAAGAGTTTATTTCAGTGTTTCTGTTTGAGTAAAGGTGCCCATACACGTTCCGATTTTTCGCGGACCGATCCGATATTCGATTGCGACGTCCGATTTTTGACTTTGTAATTTTTTTAAAAGTCGGTCGTAAGGCCCCAACTGAGTCGATCTCGGTCGAAAAATCGGCCAGCCGATTTAGTGTCCACAGGAAATGAGCTCATGTGGGCTGGTCTCCTGCCCTTGAAGAGCAGAAGGGGCTTGATTGCTGAATCACTTGCTGCTGAACTCAGACAAGTACAGCACCATGCCTTTCAGCCGGCGCGAGCAGAGGATTATTCATGCTGCAGCGTTTCTCATGGAGGTGGCTGATCACCAGAGACAAAGAAGAAGCCGTATCTGGGCGAAAGAATGGCATGTGAAGCGTGCAATTTTTGGCAACCAACCTCTCCTTCACCACCTGCGCGACAGTAATCCCCTGGATTTTGTCAACTACACGTGAATGTCTGCTGTAAATTTCAATATGCTGTTGCATCGCTTGGGGCCTTACTTACAAAAAAAGGACACTGTCATGAGGAAGGCTATATCTGTGGAGGAGCGCCTGACATACACACTGAGGTTCTTGTGTACAGGATGTTCATTTGAGGACCTCAAGTTTTCCTCGGCAATAGCTGCCCAGACTCTTGGACGCATCATTCCAGAGACCTGCCAAGCCATTGTGGACCACCTAATGAGAGACTACATTAAGGTATGTGCCATAAACAGTGTTCTGATGGTTACCATTGATTAACTTGCCTTCTCTTTGATACTGCAATACTACATCTCTGCCCCCATTACTGTGTTTGTTGAGTCCACAAAATGACTCGTACCGATTAGAAACATGTGCCTCATACTAGTCATAATGCCACACCTACTGGCATGGTTTGTCCCAATAACAGGGCTGGCCAAGGTAACAGTACATTATGATCTACTTGTCCCAGTTGTCAATGTCACAGCATTGTCGACCAACACTCATGGTCATAGTGTACTGGCAGATTACAGGTGTACTAAACCTTGGGAGAGTCCTACCACATGTACACCAATGTTTGCTCAACCAACTGAACTGTTGTGCATGGCATTGCGCTCTGCAGAGAGCAGGGACATAGGGGTGGCAGGTTCATGTTTGTTTATGTTGCCAATAGAGTAGGTGGTCAGGAAGTCTTTATAGAAGCTGAAAGCAGGCAACAGAGCCCATGAATGTGGCGAGTGCTCATTGCCATAGTACCCAAGGTGTTATGCTGGCACCAATCAAGGACTCTCAGGATGAAAATTTGTTTTTGTTGCATAACGTGTGGGGTGCACTGATATAAGTTTGATTACACATGCAGCTTGTCCTTGCTTTACTGTTGGAGTAGGAAATCTCACCTTTTTAACCCTTGTCATTACAGTTTCCAACTAGCATAGAGGAATGGAGAGCCGTAGCGAACGATTTCCAACAGCAGTGGCAGTTCCCAAACTGCGGCGGGGCATTGGACGGCAAACACATTCGGATATCACCACCTGGCCAGTCTGGATCTTACTACCACAACTACAAAGGCTTTTTCAGCATTGTTATGATGGCTCTGGTGAATGCAAAGTATGAGTTCCTAATGGTGGACATAGGGAAAAATGGCCGTGTGTCTGATGGTGGAGTGCTTCAGGACACAGAGTTCTCTCGGCGTATGAGGCAAGGTCTGCTGCGCCAACACCAGCTTCAGCACCCGACCAGCTTCAGGCACATATGACAGACGGCCAATCAGTTCAGCAGACCAGTGCCTTTGTCAACATTGCGGCCCCCCCCCCAGGAAGACCCACCCTGCTTGCCAGTGCCTATAGAGATAGGTATGTCGACTATCTGAATGGTGTAGGTGCGGTGCCATGGCAGAACAACCGTGATTGATTGCGGTTGTTTAACGAAAAGCAATTAAAGCATTACATACCGTTTGCGGAAACCCAACCGTTCTGGAAAACCTGTGTTGTACATATGTAATTAATAAAAAAAACAGTTGTAAATCAAGATTTGTTTATTTCACTTTGTCATGTAATGGGAGGGGAAAAAATCCAAAACTCAATAGCTGCCGTTGACACAAACTGTCGTTAACTCTTCGACGGGACCTAAACATCAAAGGGACTGGTAAGTGGCTGCAGTGTCTGGGGACATATATACATAGGGCTGGTACACTGAGTTGTGCACGTGATGCTGGAATGGGGCTTCTGCAGCCGGCAGCAAACCGCCAGGAGCACGAGGATGACTGTACATGTTGGTTCCACTAACTCCGGCACCACCCCTGTACAGTTCCCTCAGCATTCCACGGGGGTTCACTGTGTCCAGCTCCTCTGCCAGTCCCTTGTAGGTTACCTCTGTCATAATGATTTCTGCAGCAGTATGTTGAGCAGAGGTCATTTGCCGGATTTTTTGAGCAAGGTTATTAGCAAAGGCCTCACTGGGGTCCTCACGCACCCTTAAAATTGAGTGCAGGCTGCTGGCTACACCAGCAGCTGTCAGCGGTGGTGCTCGCCTCTTCCTAGTGCGCCAACCCCCTGCTGGCTGGCTCTCGGTCTGTGAAGGGCCCGCATCCTGGGTGTTCTCGATTGCATCCTGGGAGTTCTCCAATACATCCTGCGAATGTACACAATCAATAGGTAAGTAACCATGCAGGCAAATATGCATACATTTCAAAACGGTCTACATGCATCTTCCATGTACTTACTGTCGTGCCTTGTGCAGGAATAGTCTCCGTGGTTGCTATGGCCTCCTGAGGATCCTCCCTGTCTGGTTCACTTTCGCAGACTGGTGCAGCTAATGGCTCCAGACTGGAGATGGACTCTCGGGGGACATCCTGATCCTTGACGAATAGCAACAGGCTGTGGTACCAGGGTGTGCTCACCACTATATCGGCCGCACCAGCACCAGACTGTTTGGCTGCTTCTATTTTCTGCTCAGTTTTTTTGAGAACAGTACGGAGATTAGCGATCTTGCTCTTCACGTAGTGGACGTTGGCAAGCGGGGAGATCCGTTTCAAGTAATCGCACAGCTCCTGGTACGCACGTTCCCATTTTGGTTTGTTGCAGTAGTCTGCACTGCGAACAAGTACGGCTTCTCCCTATATGTAATATATTGATTTATATAAGCCTGCAATAACAGTACACTAGCACTGTTTACACAT
>CM070036.1:56446575-56469866 GCA_036250615.1 Ptychadena robeensis | reverse complement strand
TGAGTCTCTCACCTTTTAAATCCCCTTTTCAGATACCCCTTTCTCGGGGGTGTAACATATACAGTTCGATATATTCCCGAAGCTGATCGTGGCTCATGGGAATCCTCAGTCGGCCACGCACAGACATGTTCCGCTGAGGCGTTTAATCTGTGGGAGAAATGCGAAAACGAGTTTGGGGTTACCAATGATGTTCTCACCCATACAGTATTATTCCTCTACCAGCGGCTAATAGTCACTACAAGGTAACCACAAGGACAGAAAAATATATCAGTGAACTCACACGGACAAATGCACTTCACAGCAGTACCTACTAGTTAATTTTTCACCCTATGCCATACATCCATAGCTCTGCCGCACACACTCAACTGCATTTTTTGGTTATTTGATGTGCATATGTTAATGGGTGACCCCGTTCAGATGACGAAATACGTCTTGAGTGGAAATGGGCCTATTACTTGGGTTATGATAGACGTGACAGCAGTGTGACAAGGCCTCACTTGTAGGCCATGGATGTTACTATTGCATTGTGCTTACAGATATCGCATCAACCTTCATTTGTCTCTACGGCAATGTATCCATGAAATGTCCCTACTGCGATGCAGGATATGTCACATTACAACCTTGTGTCCAGCAAATTCTGTGGCAGACGCATTCAACAGTGCAACATCATTAAATTTTTGCAGTAAGCGAGAGAGCAGAGTGCAACTAATCAGGAATGAGGCATGGTCGTGCAAATTACATGTTTCTGTACCCATCCACAACTGTTATGTATGTTGCTGGTCGCCATGTGTGATATAGTGACAGTATGCATCTTTTCACTACGACTGAAGTGCAGTGGCTGAACCTGGCCATTTTTCCACCATGTATAGGGATGCATGTGAGACTCCACTGGCACTACAGTTGTGGGGTCATTGATGGGTCAGTGCTGGCCTTGGTTGGTTGTGAGTAGTGTGTGCTGGCTGCAAAGATGTGGTGCAGCACAACACTGTAATCGCTTGCTGAAGACCCGGTATTGGTGGCCCTAAATTAGCTTGCTATTGTCAGGATGGCCACAACCTGACATATCAGCCTGGCTCCATGTTGTATGTTCATGTAGCTGTGCGCTGTGTTTGTGCAGCTCCATTACAGGCCTCCCACCAGTGCAGGACACGTGACGCTGTGATGAGCGAAATACTGCCTGTGAGGGCATAGGGCTTTTTTGCGGTTCAACTCTATACCTACATAAGGGCAATTGAACATGGAGAATGACATGTGCTTACCTCAGGGAGCGGTGCAAGGCTTGTCTTCACAGTGTCCACTGCCAGCTGCTCACAAGTGTCCTGGAAGCCTTTGCTGCCCTGAAAGGGTAAAAGAAAAGAAGATAGGGTAGAGGTTGCAAAGGTTTCAACCTTATCCTGCAGTACATTGTTTAATGTCAAATTGGCCTCATTAGTGAGAACATTCGGAGTCGGCCGAATAATATCACTCCGATAATTCGTCATTGGGACCCTGTGACATATGTGAGAACCTGCTAAACGTCGACCGCACATTGTTCTCTGAAATGTAGTTATAGTAGTGGCACACAAATGTACACCTCTCTGTACTGTGAAGTTTACCTGTAATTTTCCAAAACGATTTTCCGGCAGAAACGGCAAATCGGCCGACAAGTCGCAACGAGTATTCGAGGACACGCTACTTTTTGGCCGATTAGTCCACGGCTTTTCGGGAACCATCTGACTAGGCTCCGCAGGGCGTCAGTCAAACGGATCACCACGCCCATGGGCGTGCGCGGCGGCCATTTTAGACAGCGTGGACAGCAATCACAGAGGATTATCCCGCAGCTGGAGAGGAGAAAAAAAAAAAGAAAGAGAAGATTCAGGATGGAAGCATCTGCCTCAAAGTCCCTTGGCAAGAGTGGTAAGTGTCCCCCAGCTGTGGCTGTTGTGTCCAAGCACTTTCACAGATGTTCTCCACTGGTTTCTCATCAATTGTCTTGTTGTATTCCAGAGGTGCAGAAGAAAGGGAAAGGAAGAGAGGAGCCCAGTGGTGGTGGCAGGAGACAGGCTGAGGCCAAATGCTCAGGTCAGCGCCCTAAATCTGGTAAGATATCCACCTGTGTTTGACAGATGTGTTTAACTTTTTGGGCCTAGCCCTGCCATGCAGAATCCTGCTCACATGTTGAAGTAGCAGAACACAGCGCCACCTACTGTTTGTGGCAAACATACAGTCCCACAGGTAGGCCGACACTAGGGACCAAGCACAGCAATGTGGCAGTTAACCGCCAAATACTGCACATCAGATTAATGTCTGATAGGGTCGGTCAGTCGGGATTCCGTCATAAATGTACTATGGCCCCATTGGCAGTTTAGTGTCCAGTGAATACAGTTAGTAAACCAAACATATGTGTAATGACAGATGTAAACTTGTGTCTCAGAAATGCCAATGTTATGCGGTGTGCAGCAAATGATGATGTTCCACGTGTGGCACACCTTGACCCAAGTGTAGTCACGCATATTTGTGGGTTGACTGTTTAACATGAATTGCAAGGCGCGTGTGTACTGGTATTGTCCGATAATTCCCGGCAATCTTTGAGAGCATAATTGTTTGGTTGGGGATGTGTTGTACAGTCGGCAGAAGTCACATGTATTTTGACCACGGTCAATATTGTCTATTGGAGTGATGCTGCTTTCTTTTTACCCGCAGTAGTGTTGACATGAAACTGTGATTAGTTTTGTCCACATCCAGAGGTTACCATCTTTGCTACAGTGCAGGAGGCTGAAGTTTAAAATGCTTAATGTGCTCGGTTGAGCATGCTGGTGATGTGACTTATGTGTCCAATTTCACACCTAGATCCCAAAGTTCACAGCACATCACCACAGGCAAAGGCACGCAGTGGCACTGTAACCATGGAGAAGAGGCCTGTGAAGACAGCAAGAACACACAGTTCAGGTATGTCCTCTATGTGCCTCGGTATATGCACCTGGAACATAAAGTGCCTGTATGAGTGTGTAATCAAAATTTCCCACGCAGCCGTGGACAAAGCGAAAGGTCGAATTGCCAGAGGTGGTGGTGAGGGTAAGCACGATGTTCCTCTCGTTGCTCTGCATGCTGACCAGTACATTCAGAGCACTTACCACATCCAAATCAAAAGTTCTAAAGGGCTTGCTTAAGTCCTAAATAGCATAGGCCCTCTGGTGTGGGTTAGCCCTATGCAGGCGACCCCTTCCTGTTTGTACAGCAGCATTAGGTAAATAAATGGAAGACATGGGAGCGTAAATTATTCTGAACAGAAAAAAGTCAGTGGTAACATTATCTTGCAGGTTCCTGCTTGGCTCTTACACACACCAGCAGTGGACGCTCGAGTTCAAAATCCAGGGAGTCGGTGCCTGGTGAGAACAAAGGTATGTGTGCATACAGGACAGATGCCATTTTTCCTCTGACCCCCCCCTTTGACATCAAAAGGACTTACTGCAAGCATCATGCATCGGCATGGAGACAATACCTGGTTTTGTCACATGAACAAGTAAGGTATCACCATTTGGCAACGTCCAAGAAGCCAATTACATGTCCTAGTGGTTCAGTACTAATATACCCTGAGGGACACATCATTACGTTACGACCGACCCCTGCTACTTGAAACAGTGAACATGCCCCAATGTCTGTAGTCCAGCACATATGGTTTTCATGGACAAGCACCAGTCCATGTAATTACAGTAATCATCAATGTTCCCAACCAGTGTTTTCAATGCAAAACCATGCAGCACATAGATGTTTGACGGCTGCTAATTGTGTTGTTGTAGTGGCCGACAGCAAATGTTTGACTATGTGATATTTGTAAAGGCCATTAGCTTTGGAGTCATGCAATGTCCACCGGCAATTTGGCAGACAGCTTTATATTAACCTTGCAATTGTAAATGTGTGCCGTTGTCACATCAGTCGACGTAATAATGATGTGCATGTAACCTTACAGTTCTGTAACAAATGGGAAAATGCAGGTGTCTTTTGTTGCTACCTACAGGTCCAAAAGTCGACAAGAGCAGCAAGGGCAAAGCCGTGGCCAAACACAAGGCTTACACTTTGGTGGACCTGTTTGGGGACGAGGATGGGGAACCGGTTCCTGCAAAGAAAAAAACAACAAAGAGGCCGGAACTGCAGGCCAGAGCAGGAGCTGGCCAGAGCCCTACGCCAAGGGAGAAATGCCAGGCTTACCATCCGCGCAAACACCATTTGCCTTCGCCAGCCCCCGCTCCTACACAACATGGTCATAGAGCATCCAAACCACCAAAGTCTATCACACCGCCACCCACAAAAGGGACGACTAGACTGAAAATGACCATGGAGCGGGTCGTGCTCATGGTCCGAAGATTTGACGCTGAGGACTATGAGGGCAAGCATGACGAAAGTGGAAGGCCTGCGCAAGGCCTGCGAAAGGCTGCCATTATAGAGCGGGTGCTGTCGGACATTTCCCGCAAGCATGGCGTGCAGCTGACTCGCAGCTGAATCACCAAAGAGTGGTACGAGCTGAGGAGGCACCAGTGCGAAACTCTGCAGAAAGCCAGAGAGGAAATTAGGCTGGGTGGGTACAATTTTCATGTATTTTCATAGCAATGCATCCTTCAAACGATTTGGATGCTAACCTTTGGTCTTCATGTACAGCAGCTGTCCGACCAGAGGCCACAGTTTCCACCCCCCCCCCTCGGAGTGATGACACACATCACGCACAACAGTCAAACTACCAACAGTCATGGCCAGTTGGGGGTTTGGAGATATCTCTTAGGCCACTGTTGCCCGTAGATGGAGGCCTAACCTGTACTTGCCCTACAGGCCATGAGCAAATTGGTAAGACGATTGATTTCCCCAACCTGTGGTACTACCAAGCCACAGACTGCTATCACTTTGATCTATCAATGTTCCAATGCAGAAAGCCATGGGTGCAACGGAACCATCCACAGCCCTCTGTTAATATGATGGCAACATTTAGGCGGCTAGACAGCAATCCTGGTGCCCCCACATTGTCCAAGCCATGGACAGCTGCCTGTGCTCCAACTATTGTCAGGTGCGATTTGTGACATGAGGATGGCGTGGAGCATCTAAAACATAGGGGTGTTCAGTATGAGTGGACTTTGTGGAGCCTTTATGACGCATGAGGTGACAGCTGTCATTGGTGGGGGTTGGTCCAAATTAACAAACTGTTTACTTTTTTCTTGCCCAACTGCAGACGACCATCAACAACCAGACCAACCACCGGAGGATGGTTCACTTCCCTTGATGGCGAACAGAGCGCACAGGTCAGGTAATATACTGTATATTGATTTTTTCAATTCCTACAATGTCAATGTGTCTTGGTTTCTATCATGTGATTTTGCTGTTGACTGATGATCAAAACAATGCATGTTCACTTACAGCCTGTCCAGAATGCCTCGGCTACTGCTACTCAGGTTCATTTGCCTCATTGTGCAAATGCAGCAGCAGCTCCGAGAGGTGCAGGCCACCATAAATGCATTGGCCACTGGTTTACAGACCATTGCAGAGGAGCTGCAGGGCCACAGCTCCGGCGAGGAATGACAGCGGCAGTGGTTGGTCGCAAGGTTCATTAGGAACATTTAAAATCACCCCAGTCCCTACCATGTTTGTGTAAATAAAAAATGTTTTTACAAGTTTGCCGAAAGTGTGTGGTGTGCCATTTGTGTGGTTTGACCGAGGCCAGGGATAACATGGTGAGGGTGTGGTCTGACACAGGAAGTTGTCGGTGCGCCGACTAGGTTGGGCGGTCGGTTCGGTCGGGAATGTTTAAAGTGACTGTTACATGTGGCCGACCGACAAGAAATTATGGCCATTATCATTCGGGTTTTGACTTTTCGGCCAAGTTTTCGTTAAACAGTGTCGGTCGCTCTACATTACCCTCTCTGTAATACCTAACGACCGACCTACCCGACCAACTGGGTCGGTCGGAAGGGATAAAATAGTACGAAAAATCGGAACGTGTATGGGCACCTTAAGTAAGCATTTTAGCAAAGCCAAAAAAAGTTCTGTTCAGATGCAAACCAAGTTTTAGTCTGCTGACTTTATGAGACACAACTTTGGTTTACCTAACAAAAGCCTCTGTTTCAACTTTTAAAATAATAAAAAAAAATACTTTCTACAGGGCAGTAAGGGTACAATTGCTGGATGAGGGTAACATTTTGTGCCACTGTACATAGCACCAGCCTTGACAATAGTGATAGACGCATATCAGAAGTGAGAAGTTCTCGGACTGTGGTGCTTTTCCACAAATACCCGCGATTCACAAGGAAAAATACTCAAATCTTCAGGTGATATTTTTAGCCACAATACCAATAAAATGTGTCAAAAGTGTGCAAACATCAGGACAGTGTCATGCCAGAGGTGGATTAATTGCTAACTTTCACAATTTTTTGTTTTATGTTTAATGGACATACCAGACCTCTTGCTGGCATAGGGTCAGGTAAGCTCTGAAAAAGGGGGAAATTAATGACATGGGGTCCCACCTTCCAGAGCAAGACAGACCAGTTTTGGCAAGCCTGGAAGCACAGGAAGATGGGGGCACCCACCTGTCCCACCAGGCCCAATGTCATAGCTCAAACCCTCCACCCTATTGAATGTCCCAAGGACCTTTTACCCATTCACAATCTTTGTCACTCGAAGGTCCGCTGCTATCGTCTGAATAAAGCACCTCTGCCTGTGAGTTCAAACGTTGCCTACATGTTCAGTGGATCACAAACATGAAACAGATCGCAAACACAAAATGTTTTGAGGCGAACCAACCACCAGGCTAACTGTTTGCCAATCACTTCCTGACTCTGGCCAATGACAGCGATGATACTATACTGCTTATGCTACAAGGTAATCCCTGGAGCTGTAATGCCATTAGGCGAACCAAATAAATATGTTTCAATAAAATATACTAAATTAAGCTACAATACACACCGTTACTCAAAAAAAAATGTGTATAAATGCTGTTTGAAAACAACAAAAAATACAATGTTAGAAAAACAAAATGTGGTGCATTGATTAAGAATTCCAACAAGTTTATTATTGCAAATATATACTAAGGTACGCTATAACTTATAATATAAACTTCTGTACCTATGTGGAAAAACAAGAGTTATCTAAAAACCAAAAAGCAGATTTAGTAACAGTCAGAAACATGATTTTAAGGTTAGGGTGCCCTTGTCCTACTTGACATATTAAACAGGAGTAATTGTGTTATTCGCATGGTCTTTATTACAGTATTTCCATGTAATCTTTAGTGATAAGTTAAAGTACATGCTGGGGCGAGTTCCCTGCACTCAGATCAGAATTAGGTTTCCTTGGCCTTTGTAGTCATTTGGAAATGAGTGATCACCACCAAGGTTACTGTAATGGTAATGAACAAGTTTACTCAATGTAATTATTTGGCCAGCTTACCACTCGCACAGCATCAATATATTAACAGCTCTCTTAAATAAATCCTGCACCAAAAGCTAAGAAACTGAATAAGTTAGCAATCATTGAATGATTTAATAATATTACATTATGCACAATTTACATTTATTTAAACGTATGAAGGCTGTTTTTTTCTACTGTTTTCTTCCTAGTAGTTTTCAACATTAAATTTACATTTGATGTCATGAAATGTGCAGTAAGGGCATAGCCAAAACCATCAGTAGCCTTAATTTGCACGCATTAGTATATTAGATCTGTAAATTCATGAGCAGCAGGTGCAATGGGTCTATTATGTTTTAATTCACTAATGTGAGCTTAAAGTACTAGTGGTTGTGGTCCACAGCTCATTGTTACAAAAATATCAAAGACGACCAGTTTGTTTTTAGTGATATCCCTGGCTTAAAATGACAATTGAGTTAAATAAAGTTCATGTATCCTCGGTTGACTTGGTGTTTCAAAAGAGGTTTTTATGTAAACACGGTTTAAAGCCTAGCTCAGGAAAACTAAATACCTTCTAAGTGCCTTGTGGTAAGGAAACATTAATTATATAAGCAATTCTTATGCTACCCTAGACCCAAAGCAGCATTTATCCCTTACAGTCTAATGGTAGACCCAAAAAGCATTTAAAGCATGAAGTGTTTAACCTCCCTAGTGCACTGCTAAGGTCCAGATTTCTGTACCAAACGTGCACCATAGACTTAGGGAAAAAACAAAACATGTCCATACAAGGGTCTAGTATATATATTGAGTATAAGAATGTTTGCAACACACAAATTATGAAAAAAAAAATAATTTCATAATAAAATTAACAAGAAAACACAATTTTTTTTAAATCTATCCAACATTCAATAAAGTGCATGTAACTTTTCTCTCACTTGCGTAAGTTTTAAATACTAAGGCTATGTTTCCATTATGTTGGGACCCTAAGTCTATCTGCTACATCGGGACCTCCCACTAAGCATATACGCTATATATATATACCTGCCTCCAGGTGTGACATCATTACGTTTGTCACACAGGGGGGGGGATCAGCTTCCATGCAGGAAGCATTAGAGCAGTGATCAGAGCCACCGTGGACGCCGGAGAAGGAACCCAGCTTGTCCAGTGCAAATTTTAGCAAGTCAGCACTGGACGAGCTTGGTTCATCATAAATGCTAGGGGGGTTAATCATAGCTTGGAATCATGTCAAGTGTCTATGGAAGAAATAAAAAACGTATCACAAAACAAGCAACTAACATGCTGACCAAGTCATTAAATATGTTAAATTAGGGATGATTTACAAAAGTAATCCACACTACATTGAAAGTATTAGTATATCCCTCCTAATCATTGACATCAGGTAATTCAATGATTTCCATGGCCACATAAATGGATCAGGCACCTAAGCATGTGCCTCTACAAATATGGTGGATGAACATTCACAAACACTTGATCGATTTAAATAAAAGACAAAATTTTCAAATCTTCAGGTCACATTTGTAGACACAATACCATTAAAAAAAGTGTCAAAATGTGCAGATACCTGGACAGTGTCATGCCAGAAGGGGATCAATGGTTAAACTTATTGTTGGTTAATGGTAAAAAAAAATGTGATGGTGTTTTTTTCATTTGGTATTTGCAGAAATCACAGTTTAAAAAATAAAAGCATGGTGTGTGGTCTCCTGAGCACATACCAGACCCTCTTTTAGTATAGGGTCTGGTACGCACTAGAAAAGGGGAATCACGAACAGAATGGGGTTCCCTCAAGAGCATACTTCAACTAAAGGTAGACCTTTTGTTTACCTACTTAGGGGTACACCAGTATATAGAACTCTGCTGTGTATCTCTGGCCACTGTCCTCCTGTCTGCATATTGATGACGCCAAGGATGTAGGGTGGAATACCGATGCCACCTTCACTAACACGGAGGTCATTGTCACCGATGACGCAGAAGAGACAGTGCCAGAAGCGGTGGGTGAGTTCTGCAGGCTTGCTGAGGAGAGGTGAGTATCCGCAAGTGTAGCTCGGGGTACTGCCAGTGAGGTTAAGGTAAGGGGGTCACTTATCCACAACATGGGTGCATGCGCGATGTCCTCACTCTTTGTACTTCAATGAGGACCATTGGGAACCGCTGGGCAGGCATCAATCCTCCCGGGTGCCGCCCCTTTCTGTCCTTCCAGGCTTGCCAAAAGTAGTCTGGTTTGCTGTGGGGGAACCCCCATTGTTTGGGGTCCTACTTTTGTACAGCTTACCAGACCCTATGCCAGTGGGGGGTCTGGTATGCCCTAGGGGGGGACCCCACACTATGGGAGCCAGAAATGTTTATTGACCCCAGACTCTACTTTCCAGAATGGAATCCATTGGGCATTGGGCTACTGACATCCCAATGATGTTAAGCATTTGTTTTAAACATAGATATAGACTGCTTTTGTCACAAGAGGTCATGGATGCATGAATTCCTAGACCAAATTTATTTGTGCCACCTAAATATTTATGAAGGACAAATGTTATATAAAGGATGGATATGTGGAATCTACAGTAGTAGCCAAAAGCCTATTTTGTCCATTTATCCTTCTTTCTTTTTACAATCATTATGTCATATATGGTATATATGCTATGTATGGGAAGTACTCTGATTAGTACCAGCTATCAAATAACTTACCAAAAATTACAAAGTAGTCTCATTGTCTACATAACTGTACACGTCCATGCTTCATTTTAAATATCTATATCTTCTTTCTGACTGATTTCTTTAACATAATTTTTTTCAAAAGTAAAAGCCCCCCCCCCCCCACACACACACTTCAGAAGTGGCTTATGAAAACTGTGGAGTAAATGATCACATATCACCATATTCTAATTTACTGTTTCTTTTGCATGCTTTTCTGTGACAGGTATGTTATATCTTGCAGTCAGGGACGCAGTGTAGATTTTATAAACTTGAATTCAACTAGTCAGTTATACAACATGTGCAGCCTTCTCAAACCGGTACAGGGTGACCAGAAACGACAGCACAAAGGACACCAGACAGGGATAAAGGAAAAACAGGTTTATTGAAAAACAAAACAGGACACTAAAGATCCAAATACAGGCCAGAGTTCAGATAAAGCAGACAATCCAGAGTTCTGAAAGGCCAGGATTCAGATACAGATCAGGTTTCAAGTTAAATGCTCAGTGTGGGTGGGTGAGGCACACATATATAGCCCTCAGGCTCAACCCAGACCACATTTGCAGAGATCCACCTGCTGGTAACTAGGCACACAACCCAGGGAAGGGTAAGCACAGTGCCACCAGCAGGCGGTAGCTGGTACAGCTGAGGTTCTCATAATATTTAAACTTAATGGTTATTGTGACACCTACAGGTCAGAGGTATGAACACCAAATATTAACCAGGTCCACCTCTTCTTTTATTTTATCAAGGTGTCCAAGACTTGGCTTTAGTCTCTGAAGGCACCTGTCACCTTCATAGTTAGAAATGCCTTCTTAAGTTGGCCATATACAGAATTATTCAGATCAATGTAAAAATCATTAGCTTAAGTCGATCTTTATGAAATTGAATCCTGTTTACCTGTTTAGATAGAACAAAGGTTATTAAAATCAAACATAAAATTGATCTAATGATCTTGCATGTTGGTAACTCTTTGTTGATTCTACAAGTATCTGAAGGGGATTTCCCTAGGTGTTTCCCATTTAACTGCAGAGGTTACCAAAGGTCAATGTTTATCAACAATAGACCCAATATTTATCAACAGGTTACCTAGACAAAATGCGCATGCCCAAAATGTAACTTGAGAGTGTGCCATTAATTGGGCACTCCAGTCCAGCAATTTTGGTAGATATTTCTTAAGTGTTTGTTTATTGTTGGAAACATGTGTTTTATATATGTAATAATTTATTTATGTTTAACGTTTTTTAAAAGTGTATTTTTTTAGTTAGTGCCTTTTGCTGGATTTGAACCCTTTGTGAGTGAGTAGGTGTCAATACCCTAGATGAATTCTGTATTTATATGTAATAATTTAACACATTATTACATACAGTATAAACGTCTTATTCTGTTTATGGGCTGTGGAGAGCGATTGATTGGTGTGAAAATTTAAAACATTGTGTTGTGGCTAGATCGATGTTAGACCAATTTTGTAATCACACAAGCCTTTAGAATCTAATATCGATTATCTAGCATATTATCTAATATCTAGCAGAAATGAATCCATGTTTGGCCACCTTTTGTTTTTTCTCAATGCACACACAAGTGAATCCATCTGTAAAGGTTCACCCTACATTCTGAAACCAATTTAGGTTTGATGTACTGTATATACTAAAGTTAAAAGTGGCCCTACCCCCTCACTGGACACTTTACACTATCAGCAGCAGCACTGCTGATAATTAGGCAATCACTGCTCAAAATTTAAAAAAAAAATTTCCTTACAGTAGGGGAGGCGAGGCTTCTAAAACAGGGGCATCTGGGAGGAAGCCCATAGTCTCGTGTGACTTACAATGCAGCTTCACAACTGCAGAATATAATGTGATGTAATCAAAGCTTCATCTAGTGGCCGTTTTAAAGAATTACAACTCCATAGTCAGAATGAAGTAAGGGCGGAAGTGAGGTGAGGAAGGTGAGTGCGTTGTTTTTTTTATTCTGTAGCAGTTTTCACAGATGAATACTGCTGACAGGTGAGTATTATGTCAATGTAATGTAAGTTGTTTTTTTTTAATATAGAACCGATTTAAGCCGTATTTTTCAGGACTCAAAATATGCTGAAAAACGGAAATTCAGCTTATGCTCGAATCACAATTTATGCAGCTGTCCTTTTTTAAATAATTGCTAGGCCCCAGGATGTTATTTTAACCATAATTGTTGAAGATGTAGAGAAGGGTTGTGGAAACATTTAAAAAAAGTATTGCTCTAGCATTGTGGTATTTGTTAAATTTTATTAAAGGCTTTCAGTACAAGAATAATAAAGAACCACATAATAACGAACAGGAAAAAAAGTTATACAACATAAGAACAATAAGAACAAAGAAAAAGAGAATAAAAAATGTATACACTCTAAAATCCATGTGGACCCTATAATTTGTATACATAGAGAAATACAGGAAGCACATGTGGCCTTTGCATAAATCAAGTTTTATTTTTTTGATCAACTTAACTTTAAACTTAATTTACCGTAAGACACACCCAATTCTTAAAGCAGAAAAACAGAAAAAAACATATTTAATACGTTTTCACATTGGGTTAATGCAATAGAATAAAAGAATGCAATATTAAATTTAGCCAGTAGATGTCACTAGCAGCAGAACACTCATAGCACAATGTCATCTTCCTCACTGACTGGGAGGAGGGAGGCCAACAGCTGCAGAGTCTCTCTGAACTTGCTGTTTCTGTGTCCATGGGAGTTGCAGAGTGATTGCAGTTTCCACCGAAATGGAAAGAGGGATAGATGGAAGTTCATCTATCTCTTTCTCCATTGCTTATGCCAGCAGGGCTCTGGGCGCTGATGGCATAAGCAATTATACAGTTCAGATGGGAGATCCGGACACCGGCCGCCATCTCTCATCTTGACAGCTCCTTGTCGGGAGAGCTGCCGGGAAGCCAAGGCACGACCACCCACGGTCATAAGACGCAGGCACTTTTTCCCTTGATTTTGGGGGTGAAAAGGTGCGTCCTATAGTCCGAAAGATACGGTATGTAAAATTCAACATGAGCTATATTTGAAAAAAAGAAAACAGATATTCCTACAACTCTTTTTTAAATCTCTCGCAATTAATGATACCATGTTCAGGGGCTTTGCAATTAGCTCACAAATAAACTTTAATTAACAACTGATAATATGAATACATTAGAGATTAGCTAAAACTATACTAGCTGTGTGTTTCTGTGCCTTAGCTGGCGCATTTCCCACTCTATACTTATTCTCAAGTTATTCAGTGTTTTATCAACAAAAAAGTGATTCGTTTTTGCTTCACAGAGTGTTCTGTTTCTCATGTTTGCTATATGCATTGTCTGACTGATTAATATAATAGGTGAGTAAAAAATCAAGGTCTGTATTAGATATTTCATTGTATTTTGATTACCTTTAAGCATAAGAATATATCTGTGTGTTAAAGAGATGTGTTTGCTTATATACACCTGATGATTTAACATCAAAGAAAATTATAACTTTATGTTAGTTGGCATTTGAAATGAATAATTAAAAGACAGCTGACATTTGTGTAGATGGCTCCTATATTGTTGTCACATTTACATAGTTTTCATCTCATGTAATTCATTTTTTTATTTGCCTTTTATAAGTTCGAAAACTGTGAGTATGCGTGTAGAATGATGGGGCTTATTTAAATTGTGTTCTTGAGAAGAGACTGGATACAGGTATTTGTGCTATAAAAAAAGGAATCCTTCACTTTAATTAGGCCTGTGGGAAATATGATCAAGAAAACAATTAGAATAGCTGACAGCTGAGAAAATATGCTCATGTTGTTGTCTGCAACATCAGTTCTATTAGATGTCCTGTTGAAGCTCAAGCTTGACTTAGTCATTATTATTAATGTAAAGTGCTCCTAAACTAAGAAACCAAAAAAAAACAATTGAATTACCATATTTTTGACTATTAGATGCTCCAATGTATAAGATGCATCCTGTACATTGTAGCATCCGATCGCTCCAAAAATGCTAGTAATCTGGCTGCTCTGCTGGTTGAAGCTCCATTCTGTTACTTGCAGAGCAAGAGTTAAAGGAAGCAGGGCTTCCCCTCCTCCTTGTCCTGCTCAGCAGTCAGCACCTGAGGGTGGAAGAACAGCTGTGCTCAAGCTACCTGACTCACACACAGCAGTAAAAGAGGCAATACAACAATTATTATTACTCCAATTCCTATCTTTGATTTGATTTTTTTTCTTTCCTGTTATATTGGGACATGTTAAAATAATAAGACAATTAAAACGATTCCTATTTCTCCTAAACTAGTACATGTTCTAAGAACAGGTTTAGAATGAGTGTGGTAATTTAATAGGAGGGGGTCAATGTTAGTGTATATACTCAGTTATTGAGGCAAAAATTAAGTTAGAAATGCCAAGGGGACTCATCCTTAGGACAAGGCAATTATGTAAATGTAGCCTTTTTCTATAAAAAAAATAATAACTTATATGTTGATTATATTGTAAGAGTTCAGGTTGTTTCTTAGGTATCTACTAGCAACCTTCAGATATCTACTAATTATAATAAATAGTTGCGCACAACTGTCGGCAGCAATCACACAGTAGAAGCGATGTCAGATGCCAGAAGGTCCAGACAAAAATCAGAGGAAAACTGGGTCAGTTAGAACAGTGAGTGATTTTGAAGTGTGGAGGTGTGCAGCTTCCAATATGAAGTGTGGTCCCCCTGTAAAAGACAAATATGAACAAAGGAACATGGTGCACATCCTAGTGCAACAAAGTTAAGTTCTGTTAATGATGAAAGAAATGATAAAGCAAGCAGTGATCTCCTACCAGGCCATGTGTGTTCAGCAACATGGATACTGGGATGATATCACTTCCTGGTTATGTATGAAATCACTTCCAGGTTATGTGATGTGGGGTTAAGTAGGATCATTGGGACATGCTTTGGGTGACAAGCCCTTTATCAACCATAACAATAGTTTCAAAGCCACAGAATTTAACTTTATTGTGCAAGGTTGTGTGCTTCGTGTTCTTGTTCTTATAATAAAGCATGAGGCCTGTTCTATTTATTCTGTGTTTAGGCTCTAAGTTTTCATTATCCTTCTATTCTATACACAATAACTATGTCTGCAAGACTATAGTCAGTCTCACCCACATCATCAGCCACATTATTTCTTACCCTAAAATGTTTACCTTTCCTATTTTCCTTGCCTTCGTATTAAGACACATCATCCCCCTCTTACATGGAGGTAAATCGGATTTTCGTTGCATGATAATTAACAAAGAGATATTTAAAGTAGGTAAAATAAGATAGTTCCCAAGGCAAAAAAGTTGTACTTTACAACCTCTGCAAAAAAAGATAAATGTAAACAATATGCTACGCAACACAGATGTTACACAGCAATAGGAAGGTGTGAAACCAAACTCCCAGACATATTGTGGTTATGTGGATAATAAAGGATCAGAGTGGTACATCTATTCATCATCTATTCAGAAAGTGGGGAACATTGTGTTCTTGCATTGCTATTGTATGGGGTGTATGGTTAATAACATTTGCAGGGAAGGATAGATGACACAAGGCACCATGGTAAAGCCGATACAGCATCACCAGGGACACTTAAATAGAACAAACATTTTAGAATGAACCATCCTTGACTTCCACAGCTAACAATTCCAAATGCATGTTTCACTTCAATACATTTGTTTATCTAAATAATGAATTAAAATTCACAATTGTTCATAATGCTGTATACTATAGTCAGATTTTAAACAGGCCATTGTTTTATTTTTAAGTATAAGTGAATATGAAAAATTAGCACTTAGGTGAAAAAACCACCTCCACCACCCTTATAGGGATGCTATTTAGCTAATGCTTTTCAAACTACTCATACAAATTGATGAATGATAGATGTCATTAGCATAAAAGGCCTACATTTTGCATTAGCTCAAAGATTTGCATTTACTTTAAACCTTTGGTTAACAATTATACAGCTTATATTCATGTCTCTATTTATATCATTACAAGTTTTGTATACAAATGCAAGTTTAAACATGCATACACAGAAATAATATTTTATATCAGATTTCAAGCTACTCCAAATAAATTATCCCTGTATTCTTGTGCTTTTCAGTTTTCTTTTTTCGCCCTTAGCACTTTTTTAAAAATAACTTTTATTGACAACTTTTTTTTTGTGTTATTTAACAGTGCACAAGAGTAAAACAGCCTAAAACAAGCAAGAAAGAACAAGAACAACAATAAAAAAAGAAAACAGTGTGCTGATCACAGATACAAAATAAAACATGTTGCCATTTTAACACTCAATAACAATGTACAGCATTTTGTTCATCATAACCGCATTATAATGGAAAAAACTTCCCCCCTCATTTGAGGAAATTAGAATTTTCAAACCAGACACACCTTGCCAATTTTTTTCATGCACCCTCTGGCTTGATAGGTCAACTTATATAGTGGAATTATGCTGTTCACCAGCTTCTTCCATCTCGCTAAGGGGTGCCCTAAGCACTTTTAAAATGTTGTTCACATGTCAAGCCCCCATACACCTTTAGATCACTCTGTACAATTTCTTTTAGATCTACCAAAAACTATGTAGTGCCGGGTCCTCCCTGATAGAATACGCAGTGATTGGAAGGTTTAGAAAGGTCCTCATATTACATGGTTTGGAAGAAAAGTTGATTGTTCAAAAATTGTATGGTACGATTGTAAGGTGTATTATTCTGTCTACTTTATCAAAACTTTTATAACAGGTCCAAAAGTAAGGGGGTGGGTTGGTAATAGTGGATGCTAAATGTGTTGGAAGTGTAAGCTAATCAAGCTTACACTACCCACTAAAAAGCGCTTTCATCAAGACATTACTTTAAAAACCCTTTAAAAGGGTATGGCTATGTAATACTGCAAATATTTACTACTTGAAATCAAGATTTGTATAGGGTTTAAAGGGTTATTAAACCCTTAAGAAAAAGAACCAAATTTTTCTATAAAGTTAATAATAAACCTCTAATTAATCCCAAAAAAATAATACTCACATCAATGGTTCTACCCCATAGAGAGCTTAAAAATCCAGTTCTCTACCAGTTGTGCAGTGCTTGCCTGGTGCAGCATCTAAAGAGTTACCCAGGCACGTTTTGCACTGTAATCAAAACCACAAATATTAGAGTCTTTGCATTGCCAGATCATAAGTGTTCATGGAATATGTAGTCAAATAAATGGGAAACTAAATTAAAACTAAAACAAATTAAAGAGGTTTAATTTGGTCCACCAATTACTGTAAGAGAGAAATATATAATTTGCCCGAAAGGTGATCATTGGCAGTTTTTGTTGACCTATTTAAGCAAGATAGTTTAGAATAGCAGTTAGATGGACCACAGACATAGCTTACAACATTATCTGACTTTACAAATGCTCTTTTGGCTCACTTACCACAATAATCCATAGACACTATAAAATCTTTCTCAGAAAAGTAGAGGCTGTTATAGTTGCCATGGGTGGGTCAGCGTCAAAATCATGCCATAGGTTTTGCAAAGGGATGTCCTAAAAATGGTACAGTGGACTTAAGGGGCATTGTGCCAAAACTGCAAGTTATGCTTATTCAGAGACAGACCTCCCCCTATAATACATTGCAAAAAAAAAGGAAAAACGAAAGAAAACATTTTCATTCATTTAAAATGACCCTTTTCATGCAAGCGTTTATTGTTTACATACCAAAGATGTTAATTTTACAAAATGTTTTTATTCGTATTTACATAATTGTGTAAATGTACAATTGGGATAGGGTGGAGAAATTTAATTGGGATATAAGAAATTGGAAAGAGCTGTATTCACATTCGTGGGGTATAGATTAAAAAAATAGGGAATAGTGGAGTGGTGGACAAAACATATTTACTTTGCACATCTACTGTAGATTATATGGTCCTAAATGTAAATCTTTCCATTAAATAAATATACAAGATCCAATTTATACAATACAATCTGCTAGCCTTTTTAAGAAAACCTTCTCTTCTTATCTGAAAGAATCTACGATTGTCTATTGAATGTGCTGATTGCTCCATTAGTAATGGTGATGGTGATAGCTGAAAAGTAGGCCTTACAATTTATCTAATCAAAGCTTTGAGTCACAGATATATGATCAGGGCTGCAGGGCAATGACACTAGACATACATGATAGATCCAAGTGTTAAGCTGGTTATTCTAGATGGCTCATATATAGCGCTTCTAAACAGCTCATTCATCTACTCTTTCGTGGAATTTTTTTTCAGCAATTGAAAACTCTGTGCACGTTTATTCATCACCATTGTCCTTACCTTCACAAATGTCTTAAGCTGGTCATTCTTCCTCCTTGACATTATGGTTGACTTGTATTCAAAGATGCTTGTAGCTCAGAATAAATGAGGTATTTTATTTTATTATTTTTAGTTCCATCTTATGATAGAATGTATTTAAAAGGTATATAAATGCCTTTTCGTTTTAAGGTAGCATGGAGGCAACTTCCTTTAGCTTGACATGTTTAAATGTAAATGTTAAAGCCTTATTAATAGTCACATTTACTGCATTTTTGGACTATAAGACGCACCTGACCATAAGACGCACAAAGTTTTTAGAGCAGGAAATCAGAAAAAAATATTATTCATATGTTTAAATGAATTAGTGAAAAAATCTCATGCAGTACCCTTTTCAGCAACAAAAATGGAGAGCACACTTTGGCACCTATTCTTTCTCACACAGGGGGAAGGGACGGGGGCCCCGTGGTGGAATCTGCACACTGATCTCCCTGTTAGAGATGGTCGAATTTTTTGACTTGCTAACTTTGTGAACTGATTGCAAAGCCCCTGAAAATTGTATCATCACTAAATATTTGAAAAAAAAAGTTTTGCTCTAGCACATATAGTTTTTGCATAAATTAAGTTCAAAGTGAAAGTCAAAATTCCGATTTTCGAAATTTCTACTTGACTTTGAACTTAATTTGTGAACTTTGTGAACTTTGTGTTAGAGACATACTTTCTTTTTTGGAGTATACCCCCAACCCTTCCCTCCAGCAAGTTTGGTGATGATATCATGTTCAGGGGCTTTGCAATTAACTCGAAACCGTCGAATGACCATCTCTACTCCCTGTCTCCTCTACACTGTGTGTTGAGGAAGCTGCCTGCGAGTGCCGCTTTCCCCACACACACTGTGCATTGGCTATATCTGTGGGGCTCTGCGAGTAAAGCCAATACAGTTCAGCTTCCCACCAACTATCCCGGCAGATGAGAGATCTGCACACAGTTGATCTCCCATCTGCCGGTAGAGCTGTCGGAGAGCCAAGTTGCGATCACCGATCAGTTGCCGCAGGTGGTCGCACATTCGGGCCATAAGACGCAGGCACTTTCCGCCCCCCAATCTTGATAAACATGCATTTTAATAAATTTTTTTATTAGTGAGAATGCAAGCGTAATACCCCGTATTAGGTCAAA
The DNA here is from genome assembly GCA_036250615.1 of Ptychadena robeensis. Lineage (NCBI taxonomy): Eukaryota > Metazoa > Chordata > Amphibia > Anura > Ptychadenidae > Ptychadena > Ptychadena robeensis. The sequence goes on along the minus strand of CM070036.1, from coordinate 56,450,352 downwards.
TAGATTTACACAATTTACACTTCATGTCACTGAAAATGGAAAATCTAAAATGTAAAGGTGCCCATAAACACATAGATATGCGCTAGATCGATGGCCGCTTTGAGCGCCGTGCACACTTGCGGCCATCTATCTAGCACATATCTAATTTGGACATCCCTGTCTTCGAGCGGTATCGATCAATAGTGTTGAGTGAGAATATTCAAATATATTCGAAGAATATCCGTCATTCGAGAATTCGCAATATTTTGCGAATGTGCGCTCCAATATTCGCAATGGCTTGAACATTGTTTACCGGCATACATCGCGCATATTGGTGCGCATTGTGAATAGAAACGCTAAATACACGCAGTGCTCGTACTGGCTGAAGCTGTAAAGCTGCATCGTGAATCATTGCGAACAGGCACGCGCAATGTAAGGCAATACAATACAGTCCTATGGAATTTTTTGGAATTTTGAATGTTCCTTTGTATATTTGCAAAATTATGCAAATTCAAATATACCATATGCTGCTCAACACTATCAGGGTTATTGGACATGACTGTTAAGCAAAGGCTCAAAGGCTGATCCATCTCACAGGCATCGACCCGTGTATGGCAGCCTTAAGAGTTGTTATTTTTCTTAACAGAAACAGAAACAATTCAAACTTAATATACTAAACAGTATACTCAATGGAAACATAATTAAAGATCTTGGCTTCCTAAAAATAGTTGTCTGCTTATTTGTATTTTCTTTCTAATGCACTAGCATATCTTGCCTCCTCCAATGAATAAATATGAGTCACCATTTGTATAACTATCATAATTAAATTAGACTTGGCACTATGAAAACATATAATTATCATGTGTAAAGTACCATGCTAATGTTTTAGAGGTGGATGTGAAATGAGTGCAGATTTAAATATATATTTATAAAAACACACATACGCACATATATGAATCTAATATATAAATATCTTCCATATATATTTTTCACACATTTCTTTTCTGCTATGGTCTACACGGAGAGCTGCATATACTGTATATGTATTCTATCAGTAGAGGGGAATGGACCCTATTTAATGTAAACAGGTTGGAAAACTTATTCTTCCTTATTCCTGAAGTTGGATCTTCTCTAAAAAACAATACATGGTATTCTATCTTAGCCAGTCATATTTATGCATTTCAAACACATACATCCATCAACATCCACTGTATTAAGAAATATCACCAGCAGAAGACTGTGGCAGATTTTTGCATTTTTGCATCTCCTATGTTATGGCAAAGAATGTAAACTGTTATATGTAATATATTTTAATGTTATATAGTCTGGTCTTATTAAAAATAGTCTTGTGTGTTAGCAAACTTCCAGGTGTTTATTCCCTAACCTTTTTTTAACCTCCCTAGCGTACTGCTGAGGTCCAGATTTCTGTACCAAAAGTGCACCGTAGACTTCAATGGTAAATTTTTCTTAATGTTGTAGGCCTGTAACTTCCCAAAATATGTCTGTACAAGGGTCTAATAGACATCCTGAAACAAACAATTATGTAAAACGAAAAAAAAATTTTTTATAAAAATAATGAAAAAAACAAAACAAAAATTAGGACACAAAACTATGCTGCTATGTACTAAATATCGCCAAAATAAAAAGTCTCTGGTGCCCCAGATGTTCCCATTTGCACTTAACCCTCTCTAACCTAGTGTGATAAAATCACACCAGGAAAGAAAGGGTTACTGCAAATGGGCACATCTGGGGCATCAGGGACTTTATTCTGGTGATATTTAGTACATAGGGGGAGTTTGAAAGCAGTTTTCTACATAGAAAACTGCTTTCATTCTATTTACTGTACAAATCTCCCGCCACCTCCCCGAGTGACGTCATCACATCACTCGGAGCGGGGGGGGGGGGGGAGAAGGACACGAGCAGCCGAGGAGGCATGTCGCATCGGGGACACGGGGACAGCGTGAGTATGCGCTCTCCCAGAGCCCCGCATTGTACTGGACGGCAGCACCTTGTCCAGTGCGATAGTAGCAGTTAGAGCGCCGGACGAGGTGCTGCCGTCCATAACGCTAGGGCGGTTAATCTTATTCAAAAGAATAAATGGTTAGGGCAATCAGAATAAACTAGTGACACCTACCATTACTTATTTTCCTTACCAACGGTAGTAACAGGGGGACTGTAACGCCACCACCTTATTAAAACACAATACCCCCGAGGGGGATTTTAAAGTATAAATCCACAGATTAAAGTCCAGTCATTAAGTCCAGGTCTAAAAGAAGTTCCAAACTTTATTAGTTCATAGTTGGTGGTTCTGGATGTCAAATTTCTTCGAGCTGAGTGTAGTTGGTAGACCTATCCAGTTCCTCTGTTGTTTCGGATAAAGTTACGTCATACCTCAACACATATAGGGGATGTGCTGGAAAAAAGCCAAGCTGTCTACATTACACAGAGGTCAAAATCCCCCCCATCCCCACTTTTATGGCATCATTAATGATGTCATCGAGGTGCACCCAGAAAGATTGGTAGGTCTGCCGATACAGAGGACAGCCACGGGATCCCACTGGGCAGGTACTCACCTTTATTAGTAAACAAACTCACCCGAGTTAACTTGGGATAACCGCCTAACAGGTTAAAAACCGTTGCAAAAAAATTGATATTTTCTCATCGTTTATTTTTGATAGTTGCAAGTATTGAACTGAACAGCTTTGCCTTGATTTTTAAAAGCTACTGACAATTTGATTTTAATTTGCTAATTAAAAAATTGTTCCTTAGAGCAAGGAAATTACAATATATCAAATATTTCAAAACAACAGAAAGGGTGCAGAAAGAATCCATATTTACACACTGCTGAGTATGGTTGTGCTGCTCTAGATCAGCATATACAACAGCGTGTTCCAGTTCCTGCCAAAATTCAGCAACTTTCCCCAGCTTCATTTTACGGGCAACAGCTCTGGTAGGCATTTCTACAGTCAGCATGCCAATTGCACACTCCCTCAAATGTTGCAACATCTGTGCTGTGGTGTTTGATCAAACTGCACATTTTAGAGTTGCCTTTCATTGTGGGCAGTCTAAGGCACACCTGTGCAATATTCATGCTGTCTAATTAGCACCTTAATATGCCACACCTGTGAGGTGGGATGGATTATCTCGGCAAAGGAGAACTGCTCGCTAAAGCAAGGCATACACAGATCGATATTGTAACAGATTCGAGCACAATTGAGTGCTGTACGCGTTCCTGGCGCTCGATTGTGCTTGCATCTGTCAAGACATCAAGTGTGCCCTTCTTTGAGCTGGATCAATCAACCCTGCTCTTTACTAAATCGAGCTATGTGTGTCCGGCTTAACTCAGATTTAGACAGAATTTATACAATGTTTGAAAGTAATAGATATTTTTGTGCATGTTTCAGAACTTTGAGTTGAGCTTATATATCTATATATATTTATAAAGCATATAGCTACTGCTTTTTGAATTGCCATTTAGATGGGGCCTTTAACTTTCATTGTATATTCCAAGATGCTGCATTATTCATTCTTCTTCTTCTAGGGAATGTGTGTTAACAAAGGTTAATGCAGAGGAAAACTAACAGTGCAAAGGTCATGCTGATTTTCCTCTGTTAGCTGTCTTATTAAGTCACACAACTGTTAACTTGTGTTTGAACTGGCAGTACTTTCAGTTGCCTGTGTCTGTTTTGAGCTGCCTTGTGTTAAACACATTAGGTATACATTACTTACAGTAAGCAGCATGACTAGGATAGGCTGTAAGGACCTGCGCCATCATAAACTTATTACCTTACACTTTAC
>CM070036.1:56428304-56446475 GCA_036250615.1 Ptychadena robeensis | reverse complement strand
CTCCGCTCAACTGGTCCAGAACCAGTTCCAGCCCCCCAACTTGACCATAGGACCACACCCCTGATGCCCATTGTCTCCCAATCTGGTAAGTCTCCGCCTAACATTTAAACAATTGTATCCCTTTAAGATGTTGCACTGACCACACCCAGCTCTGGTCCCCCAGCATCTAAGTCATGTAGGCCTTCCACCTATTTCATGATATTTCATTGTTCCAGGCCTTTCTGGATATCTTCATTGCTGCTCAGACCAGAGCATTGAAGTGCAATTATAATGGCTGGATCAAGAGTGTCTGGCCATAATCTCACTACCAATTTTAGGAGATTAGGTTATGTAAGAGGACAATTTGGATATAATTTATGAAGGTTTCAGGTGGCAGAATTTACTACTGCTTTACAGAGTTTCCTCTTCCACACATAGATGGGTATGAAGAGCTGTGTGGATTCAAATCATTGTTTTTGCATTGATCACCGTGGTGCTACTGTCTTTAGCACATTTTATACGTCAGAATAGATGCAATATCACACAGCCTATTTGCTTTCTCACAAAGCCATCACCCACTATCTTCTTGGTGGATCAAAAAGTGCACAATGCTTCTAGTACATTGTGAGCAAGTTCATGTACTAAATTCAAAAGTAAATATTTTTTATGTTACAGAAATCATCTATGTTAATTTCACCTACGATCTAATGCACTGTGGCTAATTTCCTGATATGGAGTGAGAACTCCAGTGCCCACCCATAGTTATCTGGTGGCACTTTGTTACCCCAGGGGATTTTTTCACCCTATTTTAGGGTACAAAGATATATATCAAGGCTTTTCATCCGTTACAACCTGGTGCCAATGTGTGTGCGCCCACACTGCCCAGTGCCCACCCATAGTTATCTGGTGGCAGGGTAATACCCAGGCATTTTTTCACCCTATTGATAAAGGGTGTAAATAAACATTGCACGGCTTGACATCCATTACAGCCTCCTGCCAACTGTCTGTGCCCAGTGCCCACCCACAGTTATCTGGTGGCAGGGTAATACCCAGGCATTTTTTCACCCTATTAAAAAAGGGTGTAAATATACATTGCACTTTTATTGCAATTTTCGAGGAGGGGAATTTGAATCTGTCCACGAACAGGCGGACAGCGGACGTCTTTAGAAGTCCGACCCGCCCGTTCGCGGACAGTTCTGGCCGATGTTCGGCCATCACTAATAATTAGGTACCTCTGCTTATATTCGGGTCAGCTTATACTTAAGTATATACTATATATATACAATATTTTACCTATTTCATATGAAGTTAATAGAGTATATTAAGTATAGAAAGGTAATAGAGTATAGTAGAAAGAGTTGTTACAGTATCTATTATTTGGCAAAGTATAAGCTCTGTGTCCCATAAAATATTACTGGTGGGAGGCTTAAGGTAAAATTTTATGACCGCTAAATTATACAGTGCGTTGTGAGCATATAGGACAGTACCTGGCATAGGGGTCCTAACCAAACTAGTGTCTGATGTAAATTCGAGATAAAGTGTGTAAATTAAGCTTTATAATTCAGTCTTTGGCCACAGCAGGTGGCAAGTGGTGATGGCCGAACTGTTTGGCCGCCAACATAATATGTTCTTCTTTTCTTCCCCCAGTGAACAGTACGGGTGTTCCACCAGCCCTGTTCACCATTGGGAAGAAGGTGACTATTCTTCCGCTGGCCGGGTCAGGAGCAGAATTATACGGCCAGTGGAAGAATTCTTTCAGGAGAGACAGCAAAGTATGCACTCTCTGAAATGTGAGCATCCTTCATTGGGTTCATGTCACATCATCTAAAATTTGTATTGCAATAATTTAGAAATACATTTTGTAGAATTTATGTACCATAAATGACCAAAATCGTAATACACAGCCTACTTCACCACTCACTGTATACTTGTGGGTCTAATTATACATATTTTCCACAAGAGTTATCCAACTTTAATCTAAAACTCATAATTTGTTCTAATTAGATTCATTTTAAAAAGATTCCTGGTTCAAAAATGAAGGAATGTGAAAACACATAGAAAAGGATACCAGAACGACTTCACAAATTATATGAGTTTGTTGCACCTAAAACACAAACAACATTTAGCTAAGCAAAAAAACAACTCATCTCATTTGCAAAAATCTATTTGCATTCATTAAATGAAAATGAGATGTCAACCGCATTGATTTTGGAATACATAAACTCTGAATACAAGAAAAGGAAATACTTTCACAAAGAAAAGCAACATGTTTACTTGATGGAGTAAAGTAGATGCTTAGAGGAAATTACCTTAGTGTTTTATTAATGTCTTAACTTTAAAAACAAGGTCATAGAAAAGAAATTACATAGAATGTTGGCTCCACCTTGCTTGTTATTGGAAAATGATCATCAGGGTGTTATTAACGTTTTATTAACTTGTATTTATAAAGAACCCAGATATGACGCAGTGCTGTACATTTAATAAGGATTGAAAGGCAAAACATGCTAGTATACATGTAGAAACACAGGACACAGGAGGAGGACAGGACCCTGGCCAATTGAGCTTACAATCTAAGACGCTGGGAAACCGAGTATGCAATGGTTAAGGAGATGGAACTTGCTACCTGGTGATGTAAGGGAAGAAAGAAAGATGGGTAGGCCATATGAATAGCTATGTTGGGATGACTGTATGGGATATAGAGCATATGTCCTCAGATAGCACTCTATCAGGGTCCTTTAAGGCATTAAATGATAGAATGTTGACAGTGTTGAGAATTAACAACATGAATTTTATTAAAATTGGTAGGCCAAACTAAAAAGATGGGTTTTCAAAGCTTGATTTAAAGTGTAAAACTGGACACAAGTCTAATGGGACAAGGGAGAGAGAACCAGAGAGGTAGAACGTTCCAAATCATGTTATGAGCGAGGATATTAGTAGGTCATTGGAGCAGGAGCAAGAGCAGGAATGGGTGGTAAGGGGCATATTTATGTACAAGGTTGGATATATAAGTGGGACAGAAGGTGTGAAGTAATAAAGCAAAGAACAAAATATTGAATTTGATTCCCCGGGCAACTGGAAGCCAGTGAGAGGAGCAGCAGATAAGGAGTGGTTAGAGGAGTGAATATCTCTAGCAGCACCATTCACGATAGTCTAAAAAGGTTAGAGTCTACTTATTGGAGGACTAGATGCAATTTGCAGTAGTCAATGATGAGAACATGGATCAAGACGTTGAGGGCTTCTGGGTATAGGAATCTGAGTGACTTGGATGTCTAAAGGCTGCCGTACGCGGGTTGATGGCCGTGAGATGGATCAGCCTTCGAGGTCAGCGTGATAATGTCATCACTGCTGCATCATCAAGCTCAGCCGATGCTTTGCATGGGGACCCGTAGTCCCCATACAAAGCAATGGACATTGGCCATGATTTACAATCATGTCCGATAACCCTGTCTTTGAGTGGGATTGATCCCACTCAAAGACAGGAGTGACCGCATTACATATGCGGTAGATAGCCGTGAATGCGCACGGCGCTCAAAGTGTCCATTGATCTAGTGCATATCTATGCGTGTATAGGCACCTTTAGATGTCCTATGAGGATTGTGATTTAAAATCATTTATCAAGTTATTTCCATTTCTATACCCATAAACCAGCAAAGTGCATGAAGAATGTTAAGGTGATCATTCAAGCTTCTTTTTCCAGGTTTTTTTTTACCAACCTTTGGTACAATAGTTGGTTCATAGATTTTATATATTTTTGTTATTTTATTTATTAAAAAGTTTTCAAAATCCACAAAATAAACAAAAAACAACTCAATACTGAAGAACAAGTTGGTAATAAGAAAAATCCAAAATAGCTCATATATTCTTAAAACGGTAATGATCTTTTGGAACAGAGGTAACAACATTGTTCTGTAAACCATTGCATGAATGAAAAATCAAATAAAGCTATAACAACATATAACCTAAAGTAGACCCATGGGACTCATCTGCTGTGGTGTTTGCAAGACCATCCAGCAATGCTTCAACTAAACTCCAAATTTCATGGCAGAATTTTAGCCATAAAATTAATTAGCTGGTAAATAATTGGAGGGCTGAGACACATCGCTTATGTGTGACTAGTAAAACAGTGTCAAGTGAAACGCAGCCTTCCTAAAACAAAAGCACTTACTAGCTTTCATCCCAAACCTAAAAAAAACATGAGTATTTGTAATTTGTAAGCAGTGAGCAAAGCCAAAAAAATCATAACTTTTTTACCCCTGTGGTCACCTGTACATGTAGATTTTCTGCTTTTTAGTACAGGTCTATTGGATTGCAAATACAGTCAAGAAAAAAAAGTATTTGATTCCCTGCTGATTTTGCATGATGGGTGGCTATCGTGTGTTTGTAGAGAGCTCTTCTGCCCAAGAAAGCCCAGAAATACTTGGGAGAAACTTGTCAATGATCGAAAAGACAGCTGAGACAATAGTCACCAAGAAAACAGTTGGTAACTACACAGTGTAGGATTGAGATCTGAACATATAAAGCTGAACATATAAATGATTCAGAGGACTGGGTGAAAGTGTTGTGGCCGGAGGAGACCAAATTCAAGCTCTTTTCCATCAACTCAACTTGTTGTATTTGGAAAAGGAGGAATGCTGACTATGACTCCAAGAACATCAACCTCGCTGTCAAACATGGAGGTGGACACATTGTGGGTCTTCCACCATTACAATTTTCTAAAGTACACAGCCAAGGCAACAAAGGATTGGCTCACGAAGCATAAGGTCTTGGAGTGGCTTAGTGTCATAGATTGCAAAGTCACCTGGCGATCTGCCTTCTACTTCTTCTTATGTTCTACCTCCTAAACCTCAGAGGACACAGACTTTTTGGAGACTCTGCTTCTTATTGTTACTGACCCCTGGATCGTCTTGACTACCCTGTTTGCCGCCTGCCTGAAAGTTATCCATCATGAAACTCAGCCCGAGTTAACAAGTGAGAGACTTACCTGTCCTTCCCTGTCTGCCCCCGATCGCGTCACTGGTGACGCGAAGGGGGCGGGGGTAGTTTGTGCCATAGACCTCCATGTAAATGGAGGGGTGTTGCCATTTTACAGCATAATTTCGGCGCCACTGCACAGGACCTCCGGCCGGGCAGGAAATCACGACAGAGCATGTTGTGCCCCTCTGCGATTGTCCGCGGCATGGTTTTAAAAAAAGGAACACATGTTTTTTCTAGTGTAGTATTATTCTGCCTTGGAATCATTGGGGCAGGAAATTTAAAATTTACCTAATGTTATGCAGCAAGCCTTTTCATTTATCAGAAGAGCTCAACATGACCCGAGGAGCATGTAAGTAGCAGCAAACAAACACAGGGCAAGTAGCTACAGGACACAGCTATCACTGTGGTAGGTGCATTGCAAAGTATATGTGTCTATGACCTGAATGCAATTCAGTTTTGAACTGGCAGCGTTTGTCATCTGACACAAAGGAGGCTGTCATCTTGTGAGCTAATTTATTATCTAAAAATGCCATTAATCTATTCTTTGGCAGCTTTTCACCAAGCCAGAATGCAAGTATCTTCTTTATGAGCTAAACCAATGTACAGTCTTTTGATTTGCTAGGCACACAATTGCTGTGTTGGCTTTCATTTGTTCTATAAGGAAAAATAAGATGTCAATGCTTTGATGAATTGTGTTTCTGGAGTTTATTGCTACAAATACATATTTTTTTAGAACTGAAGTTTTTCTCTTCACTATCACAGTATTGTGAATGAAAAAAGTTTTGGTTCCACTAACAAGATGATGTAAAGTCTATTTCCCTTCTCAAAGCATGACACTGTTTATATTGTCAGCAATTCTTTAGGTATCAAGAAGCTTATTTTTAGTGATGGCCGAACATCGGCCTGGACTGTCCGCGAACGGGCGGGTCAGACTTTTAAAGAAGTCCGCCGTCCACCTGTTCGCGGACACATTCAAATTTGAATCGGAAAAACCGGATGTGATGTCAGTAACGTCACATCCGCTCCCTGGAACGCATCCTGGAACGCATAGTTCCATAGTCACTGACGTCACTTCCTGTTCCGAGCCGGTATTTTCACTACAAGACCGGCTTCATGCCCGGTCTTGTAGTGAAAAGATTCTTCCTCCGGCACGATCTCGCAGGTTCTGATCCTGCCGGAGGAAGAATATAGATCTTCTTCTCGCCGGCGAACGGGGCGGGTCGAACACCCGTACTGTCCGCCGGCAAGAGGATGGTTGTTCTCGGCCTTGCGGACAGTTCGGCCATCACTACTTATTTTCAATTGGTATGTCTCATTAAAGATGCTAAACACAAGCTGGGAATATGCTGTTTTGTTTTTTAAGAGTTAATAAACCTTTCTATCCACTAAACCAAAGAACTTCCTTTGGCAGCTTCCAAAATCATGTTACTGCCCTTTTTTCGGGAAAACAGATGTGATCCTAGACTAACAAATCAGCCTGTCATCATTGTAGACCTGTTTCTTGTAGCTTGGCATTCATTATCACTCTCAAGCAAAGTTGTCTACCATGTCCAAGATTCAGCTTAGAATCAGGTGCTTAGCCTGGGTGCAAGGTAAGCTATTATTATTAACATTACACTTAAGGGCCCCACAGGTAATGAGTGGGGATCAATAGATGAGCAACGGAGTGCAGCGTGAGGACGTCATCACGCTGCACTCTGTCGCTCAGTGTATCGGCGGGCACCTTTTGTTTGCTGGTCGTTAATTTGAACTTCAAACTAATGGCATCGGCCAGAAATTTATGGACATGTCTGTTCTCTGGCCGACTGAGCTTTGGGGTGACAGGGACCTGTCGTCCCATGTGGGCACCCGCGACTAACAGCGGATTTTGCCGCTGGCCAGTGGCCGCGAGCACACACGCACATCTGTCGACAGATGTGCGCGTGCGCGTGCGCTCGCGGCCGCTGGCCTGTGGCTTTCTAAATGTATGGAGGCAATAAACTGCTTAATACGTCAATCTGACAATCTGATAGAGAGATCTAAAGGTGAATGGCCAGCTTTACCCAGGTTACCAACCTACAGAAAAGGTGTAAAGAAGTAAGTTAAAGGTAAAACTTAAATACTTCAATTTGATTAGTTAATATTTTTGTTACTTTGTAGTACCCTTAACTAATATTATATGGAAATACATTGTTATGTATGGCATAATGTTGAGATTGCTGCACCTGTTGAGTTACCTTTCTTGGTGCAGTCCTTTTTTTTAAGTTGTCATTTTTTTTGTGTTTTTTAATCTTTAAATAAAAAGTATGAGCTTGGTGTCTTTTTTCATTACATGAACCTGCAAAGCTTTGCTTTCATTGCGGAATCCCGCATTTTCATGATTGTCTACGGACTATCTATGGTATGGACAGTCTATGGTTTAGGGGGAAAAGAAAAAACGGCCCTAATGAAATAATATGACACATTAATGCCAATAAGGTGAGCAAATTGGGCAGCATGCGAATGCTGCTGCATCCACACCACCACCAAGTGGAAACATCCCCTTATTGAATTTAAAAAAAAGTAAGTACAACAGTTTTTACGTTTTTTAGCAGGTATTTCTGCTCCCCTGTGCTATACCTTGTGCATTTATTAACATCAACCTAGATTGCCTTTTTGGAGATAAGGGTCACATCTACTACCAATTTGCCTGTTCCTTTTCACTTTTTTTTACCGGAGTGTGCAATGATATTTCTAAGGAATTTGTAGCTATTGAATAAACCAGATCATACATAGTTTCATATTAACAAAGACTGTGATCATTCAAATGTGATGCTTGACTCAAACATTCCTAACAGCAGACCTGAAATGTATTATTACAAATGATTGAATGCACAAGCAAATAATGTAACCTGAACTTCAGGCATAAAACTTTATTTACATGTATCCCTGAACTTCTTTTTAAAAAAGCATAAAACTGTAAAAATATATGCAAACAAATAGAGTGCTTCCTTCAGAGGGTGAGAAGCCAACATCCCAAAATAAACTAATAAAGAAAAAACCCTTAGGCTGTAGAGAAAACACTTCTGGGATTAGGCATCTGACCAGGACATTCAAGCTGTGGAAGCTCCCTAACATCGCCATAAGGACCACACATATATCTCCACTTGGAATCAGTTAAATTATTACACCTCATGACCTATTTACACATATGGTTGCCCTCTTGAGGTCTGGTCTATATGGGCTCTCCATTCTCTAGGCAACTCCTGGGCTGTGCTGCCGTTACTTTTGTTATTCTTTTTTTGGTACATTATCTATAAACATCTCTGCCTCAGTTTTACCCCCTGAAGAAGTCGGTTCAGATGAAACGTACATCAGGGTGGCATGACAAATTGTTAAAAACAGTCACCTTTTTTCCCCCTATCCACATGGAGAGTTGGTGAAAACATCATATGGTGATATAAAGGTGCCGTGTCAACCTATATATTGTACCACAATTTGAATTGCGATTTGCTTTTCATGGACAACTAAATTATCTCTTTTTACTTGACTTATTCAACTATGCTTTTTTTGATTTGTGGATTTAGAACTGAAGCCCTAAAAGTCCCCTTGTTAATTCAGCAGACATCTACAGCTGGGGTGGTAGTGTTTTCTCTACACCCTGAGGTTTTTTTTTTATTTGGAAAAAAATGTATCCCAGAACAGCCACAAAGGATATACATTCACCCTGTCTCCGACAAGCATTTGTCAATAAGGATTTTATCATTTAAAAGGAATGATCATCCGTCTCATCCATTGTTTGCTAGATAGGCAGAATGTGAAAATTAAGGCCCCCACACACGTACCGAGGGGGGGGCCAACAGTGCAGGAGAGATCAGCTCTGAAATGCAGCGTGATGACGTGATCACGCTGCTTTCCAGAGCTGACAGCATCGGCGGGGACCCTTTGTGTGCTGGCCGTTAGCTTCAATGAAGATGCCGGTCTTCATTGAAGTTAACGCCATCAGCCGACATCAGCCTGTATCGGCCAGAGAATATCGGACATGTCTGTTCTCTGGCCGGCTCGCCCATCGCTTATATATCCACCAGCTAGATTAGCAATAGGCTCATGATAACAGTAGACAGAGGCCACATTTTGAAGGTGATAACCCTATTCATGTATTATTTTAATGGAAGCTGAGCATCAGCTTCGAGAGGCCGTATGCCTCCTAGGTAACAAGCCATACTGAGACCCTATAAAAGCCCTTTCACATCTCATTTTCTCTCACGTGCACTCTGCTGAATGAAGATGGCTGTGTTGCTACAGCAACCCATCAAGTGGGAGTATGCTGCGCTGTGCTACTAAAGCAACACAATGTACCTTACCTCAAAGAAAACAAGACTATTGAACAAGGACAGACAACCTGTTCACTTCCCACAGCAATGCACTTATGAAGTGCAAAAATATAGAAGTATATATAGCCATGCAGACAAACACACGGGGGTAGATGGATATGCTGAATCAAGCCCACTATATGGTAATTGATAGGATAATGGATGACAAGTGCATGTCTATGTGTTGTCTAATCCCAAACGGTTCAAGCTGTTTGTACAAGATGTTCTGTATCTTCAACGAGGAACTGAACGTTTTATGTAAAAAATCGCCAGAACACCAATGGACAAGTCATCAGTGATTTGTTCCCTGCAGCAGGCTTACCATGCCTTGTCTTACAATCTGTTCATCTTGGTAGAGCAGGGATGTCAAATTCAGTAGCCAAATACAGTTTCATTATATTTTTTCATTTTATATAAGAAATGAATGGCACAGATTAGTCTTCTACTTGACATTTGATTTCACATGTCATAGTGTTACGCTTCACTTGTTCCAGATTTTCAAGTAAAACACCACTGTGGTGGTGTATAGAACCATAAACAATGTGTCAATGTCCCAATATTTATGGACATAACTGTTCTTCAAAGATTGTAGACATTTTTTAAATAAACAAGGTTATCCCAATTTTTGTCCCACTGTGTAAAGCTAGTGATACAAAGGTCGATTTTTGCAATCGATCTTAAATTCGATCGCCTTGTGGGATTTAAATATTGATTGTCAGTCAATTGTAAAGCAGGGTACACATGTGAAGATATGGGCCAGATCTATGGCCGATTCGAGTGCCGTGCACGCTCGTGACCATCTATCTGGCCCATATCATATCCGGCCATCGAAAACTGGGATATTAGACATGACCATTAATCACGGCTGTGGTCCATTGCTTGCAAAGCATCGGCTGAGCTGGAGAGAAAGCAGAGCTGTCTCCCTGGATCCGCCGATATCTGACAGCAGCATGATGTGATGATCGCGAATATTCGGATTCCGAATATTAATCGCGTGTATCAGCAATTCGGAAATTCACGAAAATGGTGAATATATTGCCGAATATTCGCAATTCTGGATATTCTGTATTTTTTATCCATTACACATGCCTCTCAATGCAAGTGGACGAATGGGAAGGCTGCAACAAGAGCTTAGCAACACCATCAACAGTTTTTTAATTGAATATTGGGGTGATGCGAATATTGCGTAAATCGTCACTTTTAAAATTCGCATAAAAATTCGTGCCATGTTAAACATATATTGCGCGCGCAAAATTCGCAATAAAAACTGCCGATATTCGCAATAAAAAAAAACGAATATTGTCGAATGCGAATATTTTCCGAATGTTTTCCATAAAATTCGCGGCATGCCACGAATACGAATTTTGCCTATGCCGCTCATCACTAGTCATCACGCTGCTGCAGGGAACATCGAGCGGCTCCAATATGGAGCCATGTGTTCCCTGCTTAACACCAGTGGTCAGACCTGTAGATTTTTTTTAGGGAAGGGACAATTGGGAAAGCTTACAGCTTTTACTTCTCTCTATGGCTTTGCTTGTGACTTCCACTCAATTTAGTGCAATTTATTAAACCAAAGTTTTTGAAAATGTCCTACTCTATCTTAAATGTAGACGTCTTTTGTGCTTAGATATAGATTCAGTATCTCATATGATACAATGTAGGTTATAGAACAGAGAAATGTGTACATCAGCATGTCCCCCTGTGGAAATCTAATCTACCTAGTTAATTAGCCTAAAATTAACCCACATCCTACAATTATGTTTTTTTATTGCAAAAAGGAAACCAGAACACCCAGAGGGAACCCAGGCACATAGGTCATTTCCAAGCAATAAAGTATAATGCATGCTCTTTCCATTACTGTAGACATATTATTGAATTGTATTGTCAGTTTATATATCAACCTCCATTTATAATGTTTATGACACAGATTTTTGCAGCACCCTTACTTTGTCTTTCATTAACAGTTGTTATGTCTATCTATGATATTTCATATGAAACATTTAAAAATTTTCATTAGAAACAGAGTGGGAAGACTTATTTAATTTTATCATTGTGACGAGGAGAGTGTAAAGGGAAATCTGAAAAGTTATTGTTGTCATTAGAACAAAAATATAGAGGAAGCTGGCCTGTTAGATTGCCATCACTTTGGATAGCGATCAAGAGTATCCAACCAAAGTATTGGGCAGTGATCGATTGGCGAAGGTGGTGCACATCTAGTTGCAGAATGATCGACAAACTATTGTTGCATCACCATCTTGCGATAATAGTTTGCAATAGCACGGGAATCGACCCATGTATAGCCAACTTATGGTGAAGATATCCCACTGTCAACAAACCAAACATCCTTAAGCAGGGTTATTCATGGGTCGATTTCGGTGCAATCGATGAACAATCAATTGCAACGTGGTGACACAATGAATCGATGCGCACCACCTTTGGCAATCGATCCCTGGCCAATACTTTGGGTGGGGACCCATCCATTAGTTGTGTCACCATGTTGCTATCGATTGTTCATCGACTGCAAGTGAATCGATCCTGCTTAATGGTGTTTGTTCAGTTGTCTGTGTGAGATATCCTCACCTTAAGCTGATTTTGCACGGGGCGATTTCCATGCAATCGGCGACCACCTTTGGCAATCAATCCCTGGCCGATTTTTTGGATGGAGACCAAAGGGTAATGGCCATTAAACAGGGATTTACCAACATGTCGGATCCTTGTTTGATTTTTCTACGGATCGGGATCGATTGCTTCAGGTGGGCTGCATTTGATTCCAGAATTCACCACGAACCTGCACAGCAATCGATTGTTCAGGAATCAAATGCTAAATCGGCACATGTATAGTCTTCACTCACTTCTAAAATTGTCTCTCCGCATATTACTACAGATAGAAAAATAAAATGGAGGTTGGTGGGAGGATCCAGAACACATTTCTGGTGCCATTCAAAATGTTTTCACTTTAGTGTTTAATGCTTGGCTCAAGCCAAAGGTTGATAATGTCTTAGATCAAGGGGTGTCACACTCTGGTCCAGGGGCCTAATTTGGCCTCCCAAGTAGATGTTTTTGGCCCATGAGATTGTTTTTTAAATTTTATTTTAGAAATGTATTTCATAGATGTGTATTTTCTTTGACATTTATTTTCAAAAGTCATAGTTATACATTTTGAGTTTTACAGATACAATATATATGTGTGTTTCCATATGAAAACAATAAAAATCTGACCTTCTATCCAAAACTAAAATGACATTAATTAGCCTTTGAGACACAACAGATTTTCAGTTTATAGATGTAATGTGAACAAAGGGTCATTGTCAGGCAAGAATAATAACAACAGACAAGCTTCAGACAAACAAAATATACAGAATGCCGAATATACCAAAAGCCTCTGCATGCAACAAACAAAATGTATAACTTCTAAATCAATTACAAAATGTTATCAAGAAACACACAAACCATTATTAAACAATCACCAAAATAATGCATGCAAAAGCTCACTGAAAATTAATTGACTGCAACCACAAAGGCACTCAAGCAAATGTAGTACAAAATCTTCTTTTATTATATCACAGGCAATTACACTGCACAGAACCACAGAGAAATCTTCATGCATTCTAATAACCTCATGTGTTGTCATTTGTTTTGCAGCTAATATAATGTTTAGTGATTTAGATATTATGGACAGACCTGTAGTGTTGATGTAATAGCCAGTTCTTTTGTGGCATAACTGTGTAATTGAGGAGGGGATAGTGGCTGATAAATTAATCCAAGGGATTAAGGGGGACAGATAGCCCTATGCTCAAAAGGAGCTGGAAACAGTTTCTTGGAGAGGCACCCTGTTTTGGGAAACCTTAAAGCTATGTTCCCACATAGGTGATTAACCCCCCTAGCATTTCTGACGTCACCCTCTTATCCAGCGCTGTCTTGTCAGTACTGCTCTGGACAAGATGGTGCCATCCGGCAAAGATCGGAGCCCCGGCAGCGCATACTTACACTTTCACGCTGTCCTGGTGGCTCCAATCATGCTGGCTTCTGCACTGAAGCCGGTGGCCGCCAACCCCGTCCCTGAGTATCATCATATCGGGGGGGGGGGGGGGGGGGGGGGGGGGGGATTAAAAAGTAAAGCACACTAGTGTGATTCCCAGATGTGCCCTTTGAAGTTAACCCTCCCTCCCTGGTGTGTTCTGTATCCATTACAATTCAAAGTAATATCTGAAAAGAATTCCTTTTATTCATTTTTCAAAGTACCATATTTTCCGGCATATAAGGTGCCATTTAAACACAGGAAAATGTGTTCAAAAGTCGGGGGTCATCTTACTTATACACTGGGTGTTGCCGTCGGGAAGGGGGGGTTGTACTAAGGTGCTTTTCTGTCCCGGGTCGACGGTGTAGGGGAGTCCTGAGGGCTGCTCCCCAGATCTGTGCTCGTGCTGCATGCTAGCTGACAGGAGCTGACAGAGGGAGAGATGTTCAGAATCCCCCTCGTCTCCTCTTTCACCTGAAAAGAATACCTTTTATTCATTTTTTTTTTTACATAATTGTGTGTTTCAAACTTTATTATGTTCAGGATGTCTATTAGACCCTTGTACGGACATATTTTTGGAAGTTACAGGCCTATAGCAGCACTAGGGAGGTTAATCACCTCACACTTGCAACTTAAAACATGCTCGGTAATCGCCATTGATTGCATCCATTCAGTTGAATGTGCCCCACGGCCTATGTGGGAACATAGCTTAATTCTTAGAATAAAAAACCCTTACCCTGAAAGAGGGAAAAAGATTCTGAAAGCGCATCTGTACTTTCTTATGATACTTCTTTTGCTGAAAAGCATGCAACAAAATAAACAAAATAAAATACTCATTGGTGTTAATCTCCCCTCCAATGATGTTGTTTCTTGGTCATCCCCTCTTCTACCAGGTGCAGGAAGACTTGGAAAGGGAGACATCACTGCCTTAAAGTTGACCTTTAACCAGAGCAAATAATCCAAATAAGAGCAATCTGTCAATCACACTCCCTCCCTAAGATTATAGAGATGCATTTCAGCATTGAAAAACAATATCAAACTTTAACTGGGGTGCTTCTCCACCATCACGTCGACATCATGAGTCCCTGACCATCGGGAGATGTATTATCAGCATTGAAAACAATTATGTATAGCCATCTAGTGACCTATTGCATAATTATAGGAACAGTAGCATATATACATAGAGTACTACTCCTCACCATCATGCCATGGAGTAGTACAGAGAGCCTGTGTACTACTGTCATAGAGGAGTAGTACATAGAACCTATGTACTACTCCTCACCATCATGCCAAAGAGGAATAGTACAGAGAGCCCATGTACTACTGCCATAGAGGAGAATTACATAGAGCCTATGTACTACTCCTCACCATCATGCCAGCTCAAAGGTAAGTTTAATTCAATGTAGGTGTTTTTTCTTCATTATAGAGCTAGGGTTTTGTAGTCACATATGCAAAATCTATATAGATATATTAGCTAATCTACAAATACCCTCTCCAGAGGAAGATAATGCTACTATCCAGGGGGCCCCATGTCTCCTTCACAAAATTTCTCATTCAGAAATGTAATATCAAATCTAAAGACTGGTAGGTAGGAATGTTATAGTGTTGCATGCGAATATCATCATCACAAATTTTTTGAAGTGCCATAATTCGCCATAATATTCACAAAAACTTGTGATTAACACTATCGCATGAAAACCATGGCTAATTTAGATTTATTAAGTCAAAAACTTGCATGAAAGGTGACAATTTGCAATCAAATCGAAATTCGACCAGGAAACTTCATTTCGACCATCTCTACTGGTAGGTAGAAAAATATATGACATTTTTGTTACAGGTCTAACATAGTAGAATTTAAAGGTATACAAGTTGATACATTGACAAAAAGACAAACCTTTGGAAGACTTGGCTGCTCTTTTCTTTTGCACCCTTTTCCCCGATCCTCACTACACTATTGGAAAGAACTTTGGACTTCTACTTTCTTCTGCAGGTTACTTTTTTCAAAATATAGGTCAACTTTATTTTAGTTTTTAATGGATGTCATCTTTAACAAGATTACCTTTTTTTAAAAAAAATACCATATTTTTTTATACAATAAGTCGCATCAGACCATAAGACACACCCTGTTTTAAGAGCAGGAAAAACAAGTGAAAAGTTGAAAAAAAATAATCCCCTGCAGTACCCAATTTCAGCCACAAAAAATTGTGTCACTAGAGAGCACACTTTATGCAGAAGAGGGGGGAGAGCCGTGGATTCTGAAACTTTGCCAGCTGTGAAGGGAACGGTGATCATAGCTGACAGCTTCCATGTATGTCTCTCTGCTGTACTGCTTCTATCAGTAGAAACAGTACAGTACAAACGAGTGATCTGGCTGTGACCACATCTCTCATCTGACAGCTCGGGAGAGCTAGCGGGAAGTCAAGGCGTGAGGCCCAGCAGCCGCAGGGGTCACGCATTCCGACCATAAGATGCAGGGGTGAAAAAGTGTGTCTTATGGTCCAAAAAATACAGTATATATTACAATCTAGCATGCTGATTGTTCATTGTACAATATTTTTGAAACTATGCTATTGTAAAAACATAAATACATGTCTACACACTGTACTGGAATTTAGAAATTATTACAATCATCTGCTTGAACAATTATTAAACTTGAACTGTATTTGCTTGGTTATACAGCAAAGATATAAATAGTAAAACCAATTACTTCAATGGTTTTGTTTACTCTAAAAGCATGGCTGGAGAATTTTATAATTGCTGTGGCTGCCCATATTTGCCGTATGACATGCAGTATGTATTTGTAACAAAATAAATTGATGTGTTGTCCTATTTATGAAAGACATTCTGAACATATTTTTCTTCAAATTCATATCAGATTTTTTTTTTATGGAATAGTAATCCAAAGATGTTAGGCATGCGCTAACCAATGCCCTTCTGTTATACCTATCTATAAATAAAATCTAGAAGAAAAAATGCTATGCAAGTCAGTAGAAAGAATAAGAAGAGTATTTGGATCTCTTCAGCATACAGTCCCATCAAAAAAAAATATTAACAGCACCTTTTGCCATCATTTGTTATGTCCCAGCCTTATTCCAAAATTAATTAAATTATGTTTTCCTTAAAATTCTACACACAACACCCCATTATGATAATGTGGGGACGTTTACTTAAGGTTTTGGCAAATGTATTGTGTTTAATACATTTGCCAAAACTTTCCCATATTGTCATTAAAACGAGAAGTCACATGTACATAAGTATTCACAGCCTTTGTTCAATACCTTGTTGATGCACTTTTGCCGTCAATTACAGCCTCAAGTCCTTTTGAATATGATGCCACTAGCTTGGCATGCCTATCCTTGGCCAGTTTTGGATGGGAAGCATTGGTGCAGCCAGAGATGTATTTAACTGGGCCAGTTAAGGACATTCACAGAGTTGTCCACCATGCTTCACTGTAGGGATGTTATAAGCCTCATGACCTGGTTTCGTCCAAATGTGACGCCTGCCATTCAAACCAAAGAGTTCAATCTTTGTCACCACAGACATGAGAATTTAGATTCTCATGGTCTGGTTGTCCTTTGGGTGCCTTTTGCCAGGTGGGCTGCCATGTGCCTCTTTCTAAGGAGTGGCTTCGGTCTGGCCTGATTGGGGGCTTGCTGCAGAGATGGTTGTTATACTGGAAAGTTCTCCTCTCTCTACAGAGGACCTCTTGAGCTCTGACATAGTGACCATCGGGTTCTTGCTCACCTCTTATTATGATATACTCACCTCTTATGTTTTGCTCCATACCCCAGGATTGGGTGGCTGCTTTCGCTTTTTAGAAGGCTTTCCTAAACCCTTTTATTATGCTTTTCCTGATCATCATGTCACACAGCAATTAAAATTCTCTAATTATGGAAACACAAACAAGGATTTTAAAGCTGACTCTGTGCAAGCAATTTCACTTAGATTTTCTTAAATTGGATGCTTTTACATCTAATATTTTTAGAAAGCGTGCAGCCACCTTCTATATTTTTTTCTCTTTTGAATATTATAGAATGTGAAGTATGAATGACTAATAAGCTAAGAAATTTGTGTGTCTTGCTACATCTATTGGGGATATACTGTACATGATACAGGTAGTGTACATACATCATATATCAGATAGGTCAAGGAATAATTAAAAATAATCATAATATCTCATGTATAATTAAGAATATATATTGTGCTTTGTGTTTCTGCCATTTTCTTTCAGGGATTCTTCAGGCATATTCACTGGCAGCACTGATGGATAGGAATAGTGTAGTAACCATAAGTCACAAATCAGATTTTAGATGAAACAATGCTGTTGTCGACTGCTTGTACTGCATTTCTGTATATTGCTATTTTCTCTGTTCCAAACTACAGTTTGGGTTTTTACCAATCTGTAACCTCTGTGTACAATTTCTGTGCATTATGAGCCTTACAATGGCCACCACTCATAGTAATAGCTTGAAGGCATCAAATCCTCATTTCTCTCCATCGTCAAATCTCTAACCTGTGCGTGCTTGAAATGAAAGAGTGTACTGGAAGTCTTATATTTTCTGCAACCTGCACAATAGACATTGTATACTGAGTTCCATTATAACAACATTATTTTTAAAGCACAAATCTCCAAATATAACCCTTAGTATTTCCAAAGTGGAAAGAGAATACAAATAATACAAGAAAATAAATAGAAACAAATAACATTATCCCAAAACTCAGCCCGACAAAATGTTCTCTTTTAAACCATATGGTGAATGGATGCATGACTGGGAAAAATACAGTTAACAAGCTCACTAGAACACATAATATACAAAAAATAACTATGGGTGGGATACCAATATCACCATCCATAGTTTAGGATTCCCT
>CM070036.1:56418003-56428204 GCA_036250615.1 Ptychadena robeensis | reverse complement strand
ATAATTTATTTTGGGATGTCGGCCACCCCCAATGTGAGATAGAGACTCTCTATATTTCTAGAACACATAATATCCACATTGATGGCTGATCAAGATCAACCTGGTACAGGCATTGTTTATTTGTTTTGAAAATGCATATGGGAAAATAAGATAAGTAGACTAGTAGACATATCAGTTAAATGAAACTATTGGAACAATTGTTTATCAATAAACACAAAAGGACACAAGAGTAAAAACTTATGATAAACTTAAAAAGCAACCCAAGCTACTTTTGCCCATAGAGAATAAATGGACGCAGTTAAAAATTTCGTCCACTCGTGTTTTTTGGCCGCGTTCATTCATGTCTATGGGTGCGATTGGCCGCTGCAAGACGTTTTAAAAACTTGGGCCATCAGCCAAAGTGGGGACAAGCTCTTACTTGCTGATTATGCTGTCTATTGAATGTAGCTCAGCATGCTTTTGCCCTTTAAAACGTTTGCCATTATATCCATGCTAGATCTCTTAGAATTAAATGTATTAATGCTACATTAATACATTCAAAATTATTTGTGTGAGCACTGATGAAAAAAGTCAACAGTAAAATGTATAACTCCCCCCAAAAGAAAAATGCTACTACAAATGAAGATTAAGCACAAGACTATTCAGTTGAGGTGGCTAGCCTCTGGGACTATTCTTAGGAGAAGATTGAAAGAGGAAGCTTCAAGGTGTAAAGTACAATAAAAATGTTTTGTTTTTTTAAAGTAAGCAGACTGATTTCATATCTGATCTAGCTCTACTCCCCTGTTCTCAGTCACTTTTTCCCTAGATTCATCTATATGCTTTTCTCCCCCCCCCCCTTTTTTTCATTTGCACATTTGGTTTACTATGGTTTCACTCTTCACTTAGTGGCTTGCAGTTCTGGTTAATATGTATCCCTTCTCCCTAAGTGACTTTCCTATGATTGCCCACCAAACAGGTCTCCGGCTGGTGCTTTGCCCATGTATAGATAAACCCTGTACCACGTCCTCGGGCATGAACCTGCGTAGATAGCCTGGGGCAACCCAGTAAGAACAAGCACTGCCTTGGCACTTTGCCAATAATTGTCCTTCATGGAATCTTTTGTAACTTTGGTGACTACTCGTTTGTGTGACCCAAGGCTCTTTGGACTGTGAAGATACTGTGAACATAAATGTACTGTTTGTTAGTGATGAATTACTGTCTACTGATTTTTTATTTGTCGAACACAGATTATTATCATACATGGCAGCCAATGAATTTCTGCTACATGTTGCTCTTGATCATGGTGCCTAGTAATGATTAGTATGTTGTATACACCACTGTACACCGTATGTTGTTTATTCTTTTGACAACTTCAAATCAAGTAGTAATAGACATTTGCAATAACAGTATAGATTTAAATAATGCTCAGGGATCTTTCAGTTATGGATGTATAGTAATTGTTGACTGACACCAGGAGTTACTTTCTAAATATATTGGGGTATAAAAGTTATTATGTATTCTCCCTGGTCCAAGTCACCAGATCCTGCATTTTTTCATATTATAATGGAATAGACAAACATATTTGCTACAACAATGAAGTACATATATTAGTTGCAATAGAACATGAATATATATGAGACACTTCCACCCTGTAAATTGTAATGTCATTCCTCTGGTATTCCCAGTATCTTGTTATATCACAGTCGGTTATGCATAATTATGAATTGTGACAAATTAAATTATATAGAGCATTGCATGTTTAAATATCTTTAGATTTATGTATTGGGCCCCAAACACAGCTATTGTGCTAGATCTTTGAAATGGTTTTGTTCTTAAGTAATACAAGAGCAATAAATCACAAGAATTTTGATATCTGTGTCTATACCCCCGCAAACAGTCAGATAATTTATCACTGGTAAATAGTTGTTGACAAAACATTAGTCTTGCGTGTGTTTTCTACAAGTCTACAAGATATTTCATTCCAAACTTCGGAACTTTTTACTATTACATAAAAGGAATAGGAAAAAAAATACATATTTTTTTTGCAGTAAAATGTAATCTGCATAATATGCTAATGACTATAAGAATAGGCAGCTATTCTGCTCATCCAAAACTGAACTGACAGGTAGTGGACATGGATATAAGATGTTAAATTTATTTTAGGAATATTCCATAAATTAAGGAACTCTAAAGGACAATGGGGAGAAACAAAATTCTATAATGTAAACATGTCCCATTAGCGAGAATTCAAAAGCCAGTTTGTGATCAAACATCTCTTGAGAGCTGTTGAAAAACAATTAGTTCACCTTGTTGCTTACACAAAATGAATCTGACACACAGTAGAGTACCTGTGTTAAAAGCTTAATTCCTGAGTCCTGGCAGCCAATAAAAAATTCAGACTGCCATGGGACTAAAATTTCTCAACACATGTCAAAGATGATTTGTCCTATGGCCATCTATGAACAATGGCAGCCAACCTATGGTAAAACAGTTACCTTTAGAATGTATTAAAATGGATGTTGTAGGTTCTATTACATATAAAACAGCCAACAATATATTATATCTGCATATCAAAGTATGCAGATGTTTTTTTACAATTAATTGTCATATTATATTGAACATAACAACCTGAATATTAAACGGAATATCTTAGCAACAAAAATAAATTAGAGAGAGAGAGAGAGAGGGTCAGACCTGCGTGTAATAAAAGGCTTCTATCTTGAAACCCTTACCCACAGTCCAGACAACACTTCTCCATCTCCACAAGAACACTATCCATTAGCTAGAACTAGGGCTTAAGATAAGGTGGTGGGAGTTATCAACAATAACAGATGCTAGTCACCTTTGGCCCAAAACCCTCAGCTTTAGTCAAAAAGCTGAGAATGAAGAGGAAGTTCACCTTTCACCAGTTACCTAATTATATTTTAAAATCGACAAAAAAATTGCATCACCAGATGAAAATGTAATGCTTTGGAATGACGCGCCCACACCTAAAATGAATATCAAATTTATGAAGTCACCTTAGGGCTGTAAACAAGAGATGCCCTTCATGTGTCATGCTCAAAACAACTACCGTACATGTCTTATGTCAATAGATGCAAAAAGAATTAGTTGCTTACTGATTAATTATATTAAGGCTTTGTTTCCATTGCATTGGGACCCCTCCGCTAAGCGTACACACTTAGCGGGGGGTCCCAACGTAACAGATAGACTTACCTGCTCGGCGGAGGGTCTGTCTTAATTGCGTTGAGCCGATCCACCGGTGTCAGGCTGAACGTAGTCGAGTACGTTCAGCCTTTACACCGGCGGATGTGTAAACAGACCATCCGCCGGCAGGCTGAGTCTGTGGGATACGTCGGGACCCCTGCTAAGCATATACGCTTAGCCTAGGGGTCCCGACTAGTGATGGCCGAACATCGGCCTGGACTGTCCGCGAACGGGCGGGTCGGACTTTTAAAGAAGTCCGCCGTCCACCTGTTCGCGGCACGATCTCGCAGGTTCTGTTCGCGGCACGATCTCGCAGGTTCTGATCCTGCCGGAGGAAGAATATAGATCTTCTTCTCGCCGGCGAACGGGGCGGGTCGAACACCCGTACTGTCCGCCGGCGAGAGGATGGGCGAACATGCTTGTTCGCGGCCGAACTGTCCGCCTTGCGGACAGTTCGGCCATCACTAGTCCCGACGTACAATGGAAACAAGCCCTAATAATTATATATTTCTTTTTTCACCTAGAATTGTTTGTTCAGGTTATATGTCACATCAAAAGGTTGGAAATATTTTTTAACAATTTATTGTATTGCCATTTTTTTTATAGAACAAAAAATAAAATTTTAAGGGTGTGTACACTTATTATTTGTGTTGTATTTGTATAGCTGCAATGATTATGCTAGAAAAAACTTGAAATGTAATGAAATATTAACAACTAATTCCATGACTTTCGTTTTCTCATTTTTGGGGTCATATATTTTTCTTTTCAGACTTGAAAATTAATCAATCACAGCTTTAAATACCTCAGGAACTCCGATAACAAGATTTCTAACTTGAGTTGTTTTGTCCTTCTTCTTGTAAAAGTCATTACAAGCTTGCCTTGGTTTTCCATATATTTTAACATTTATGTATGCACTCAGAAAATAGAAATACCTAGTAATAAAACTGAACAAATCAGCCTATGGGACACTAAGCAGAAAAGCAAGAATCTTCAGTGAAAAATGGTGCTGGTCCCTAAAGGAATTCAGGCCTGTAGCGGAGACTAATAGTATTGGTAGGATAATTTTTTTTGCTATTAATGTAAAATGGCCCTTTAATTTTTAAGTTTTAAACTTAGACAGCATAATCCTGGAAAAAGTGTGGGGATGTAAATACAAAAGTTTAACACTAACTTATTCAATCATTTAAAGAGCTCCTGACTAATTCACAGACCGCAGAAGGATATGTTGAAGTTTGACTATGAATCAATTTTGCATTTTTAATAAGCATTTAAGATTTAAGAGTGCACAAGCCACCCATTAGCGGCAATGGGGCTTTGACAGAGCTGTCTCCACAGCCCGTCAGAGCCCTGGATCGGCTAGTCTGAGCCTACGTCGCATTAAAAAGATGCAGCAAGTTGCATCTATGGGAATGCAGCGTACAGTGGAGCCTAAGCCTAAATGGTGGAAGGCTAGCTTTAACATGCTGACGCCACTACATAGATCTACGGGTATCTTAGCCCATTCTTCATGGGCAAAAGCCTCCAGTTCAGTCACATTCTTAGGCTTGCGCGCTGCAACTGCTTTCTTCAAGTCCCACCAGAGGTTCTCAATTGGATTTAAGTCTGGTGACTGCGATGGCCACTCAAAAATGTTCCAGCCTTTAATCTGCAACCATGCTCTAGTGGACTTGGAGGTATGCTTGGGATCATTGTCCTGTTGAAAGGTCCAACATCAGGTTTGTGACAGACTGCATCACATTTCCTTCCAATATCTCCTGGTACTGAAGAGAATTCATGGTACCTTGCATACGCTGAAGCTTCCCTGTACCTGCAGAAGCAAAACAGCCCCAAAGCATGATTGACCCTTCACAGTAGGCAAGATGTTCTTTTCTTCATAGGCCTTGTTCTTCCTCCTCCAAACTAGTGATGAGTGGCATAGGCAACATTCGTATTCGCGGCATGCCGTGAATTTTATGGAAAACATTCGGAAAATATTCAGCAATATCCAGGTTTTTTTTTTATTGCGAATATCTGCAGTTTTTATAGCAAATTAGAGTGCGCAATATATGTTTAACATGGCCCGAATTTTTATGCGAATTTTTAAAAGTGACGATTTTTGCAATATTCGCATCAACCCAATATTCAATTTAAAAATGTGATGGTGTTGCAAGCTCTTGTTGCAGCCTTCCCATTTGTCCACTTGCATTGAGAGGCATGTTTTAATGGATAAAACAAACAGAATGCGAATATTCGGCAATATATCACCATCTTTGCGAATTCCGAATTGCGATATTCGCGATTAATATTCGGAATCCGATAGATTCGGACATCACTATCCAAAAGCGTCTCCAAAGAATAGAAAGTTGATGCAGTATGCCAAAAGTCTGTGGACAAAACAAATTTTGGGTAGTGTTTGTGGATGATGAAACAAAATTAGAATTTTGGGCCCTGGTCAACGCTATGTTGGGAGGAGAAGAACAAGGCCTATGAAGAAAAGGCTACTGTGAGCATGGGGGGTCAATATGCTTTGGGTGTTTGCTTCTGCAGGACAGGGAAGCTTCAGCATGTACAAGGTACATGAATTCTCTTACCAGGAGATATTGGAAGGAAATGGGATGCAGTCTGTCACAAACCTGAGGCTTGGGAGACCTGAGTTTGACCTTCCAACAGGACAATGATCCCAAGCATACCTCTAAGTCCACTAGAGCATGGTTGCAGATTAAAGGCTGGAACATTTTGGAGTGGCCATCGCAGTCACCAGACTTAAATCCGATTGAGAACCTCTGGTGGGACTTGAAGAAAGCAGTTGCAGCGCACAAGCCTAAGAATGTGACTGAACTGGAGGCTTTTGCCCATGAAGAATGGGCTAAGATACCCGTAGATCGCTGCAAGACTAGTGTCACACTATGCTTCACGTTTAAAAGCTGTTATAACTGGAAAAGGATGTTGTACTAAGTACTAAGAATGAATGTCACTTGGGGGTTGAATAAAACTGATAATGATGTGAGCACAGAAAACATTTGTGGTTACTTCATTATTAATGTTATGTTATATGTGTCTGACTTACAAGTGCCTTTTTGATTTAATTGTAAACAAGATGACTGAAATGATCAAAATCAATATCAAAATGGCCAAAACACTCAATTTCAGTGGGGGTTGATTAATTTTGAACACAACTGTATGTCCAGGAATATTAAGATATTAAAAAAAAATTTTCTAAGAGATAATATATGTCAACCGTGTCCATATTAATTGGTATCTTGTGTGTCTCTGTTTATATACAGCCATCTGCAAAAAGCAATGACCAACACTACGGTCATGTTTTATGTTTTCTTTGTGTTGAGGAATTTGAAATGGTTTGTAAACTTATATATTGTGTAAATGTTATCCTGTTCCTTCCATAAGCTACTAATGTGTATAAACTACTGGTCCCTAAAATTATATATAATATAAAAGTTTTAACCTTGTATCTGAACATACACACATACTATAAAAATACTTAAAAACTAGTAAGCCAAATCTCATGGCAAATGGTTAGATAACAGGCATAAGGTTTATAATTTATGCTTTGATATCTCAAACTTTACACATATGCATTTTTTTCTGTGTATTAAGCTCTTTGCCTAAGGTTTCACTTAAAAATGTAAGCCAATCAGAGATTGATTATGGCATTAAAATGTTTAACAAGAGCAAATGAAACATGAGTATATCTTCACTGTATACATTCTACATAGTCTGAAATGTGGTACCTGCTAAACATATTGTTATTATATATATATATATATATATATATATATATATATATACAGGGGTGCACCTAAGCAGTAAGCAGCAGATTGGTGTAAAAACTAGCTCTGCATACCTTTGTTATCCTTCGAAAGTGCCTCTGCGGCAACAGAGAGAGTGGAGACATGCACGGAGCTTCCTCCCCCCTCCTCCCTGATGTGTAAGCAGCAGTGCTTGTGTTGTGCTCTGACAGCAAGTACTCGCTAGTGACATCTGATGGCTGAAGCTGATATTGCAGCTTGAGTTTAGATTACAGCTCCACACAACCTTACTATCATTTAAACACTACTTTTAAAGGGTTTTTTTATTGCCAAAATTCTTTGGCAATTTTTATTGTTTTTATTGTTAAACATATATAATTTATGTCACTTGGAAAACCTCAGGGAAGCTTTAATAACTATATAAGGTTGCAGTTAGCAGTGTCAAATTGGGAATGTTAATAACTAATTTCAAAAAAAGATTGGACTGAAATCATAGTAGGCATATGTAAGGTAAAATCTGACAATAAAAAAAAGATCTGTAAAATCTGAGAAAGGTTACACCACTGAGATATGATACTGAGATATATACTGAGATCTGGGGGTCCAAATGGTGTTGTACTGTGAGAGTTACATGTGACCCAAAGCCAGCTGTTGATCAACTATCGGAGGCTTAATCAGGAACAGGGAGGTCCATCTGCAGCAGAATCTACAATTTAGGAAGCTGACACAGAGGACAGTGAGGGAGACAGTGAGGAAGACCACCCTACATATGGGGTGAGTACCACACACCATCTCCTGGTATTCATCTGAGGAGCTCACAAAAAAGTTATGTGCACCCATGTAGTAATATATATTATTGTACAGGTTCTAGGACCAACCAATGACAGTAGGTGAGTGTCATAGAACTATTTATGTACTAACTGCAGTTCTGGGAAGCGGAGAATCGCTTGTGGATTTCACTTCCTGCTAGGGCCAGGGGCTGTGCGGCAACACAGGACCACTATTTATGTGTCTGTAGAATAAAAAGGCGCAGTAACTCACTCCAGGACACTAACAGGTTTCGCACTAGAACAGGAGCAGTACCTTAGGGGCTGCAGTCCATAGTAGCTGCATCTATCACCAAAACTGCATGCTACTGAGCTCACCATCAGACAGCATGCACACCACACACTAGTATAAACTAGTAAAGTCTCAGGCCTGGAGACAAGTGGGTTGCCTAGCTGCTCTTGTCTCATATGACCTGTCCACTCTGGGCTGGCTCCCAATGGGCAGGGCCTTTTTATAAAATAACTACCCCCCAGTGGGTCATGGAGCAGAATCTTCAAGAGAACAGTGCCCACTTCTCCTTGGGTGGTATGTTACACTACATTTATTAAAAAAATAAGGGCTGGAGCAAAAGCATAGTAGACCTGTTAGTGTCCAGTGATTTGTGGTGCAAGTGTTAGAGGTGAAGATTATGCTATAGGTTGTTATTTTAGTTTTAAAGAATAACCTCCCTAGCGCACCGCTTGTGCCGCACGGTTTCAAAGGTGCGGTACAGGCGGTGCGCTAGGGAGGTTAATTTGCGCAATCAAAGTCTGCCATGGCAAATTGAATCCCTTTATTATGTCATGATTTATATTTGCTTTGAATGAATAAAAGTCACAAAGATGAATTTCTCTTTGTGGTATTCTGAGCAGGTCCCTTTGGAAATACTTTTTCAAGATAAAAGGCAACCTTTATTATTCTATTATTCTAAGAGTAAAATTTTGCCTATATGTAGTGTGACTGCTCAAGTAGAAAGAATTTCAAGGATAATAGGCTGAGTATATTTAAATTGCTTTGATCTTTTTTATTTTATTTTTATAAGAATAATACATTAACAAACATATATATGAAATGAGTATTTTTTTTCATAAAAAAAACACATTTAACTATTACAAATGTTTTTATCAATGTGTTTTGAATTTAAATGTAAAGGCAAACAAATTCCAACACATTAGAATGTAGCTTTGTGCAGCATGAGAAAGCTTTGAAACACACGAAATTGGGTTCAAACAAGACCAAAAATAGAGGGCAGCATTAAGGAGTGTGTACTGTACTGCAGTAATCTGTCTCTGCCGGCCCAATTGTTGTCGAAGTCATGAAAGAACTATGAGTTGTTGAGTTAATGGGTTTTGCACCATTTCAAATGGCTTAGTTTTCTCAAACTCAGGCAAAGGCTGCTCATTAAAATTCAAAGTTATCTCCAACCTGAAGTTCATAGTGATTTAGGAAGCAATAAGGAGTGGAATAATCTTTATGGATTCACTTTTACGATGAAAATTCCTAACAAAAAATAAATACATAAATACAACTGATCTGCCCTGTAATGTATTTCCTGAATAAAAACCAAACAAATAATGCATAATAATGAAGCTAAGGTATCATACATTATTATTATGTGATATGAACCTAAAGAGTGATAAATCTTGTCTGCGAGGCCACAACTTTAGAAAATATGTGTTAACAGAACATTGATATGGAGGGCCACATGTGCGCCCTTGGCATCGCTTAAGGGCCGCACATAACATTTTCAATCTATACTGACTTGTAGAAGCATTTTGTAATAAAATAACGACAGCAGGCATTGCTAGAATACATTCTTTTTAACATGTCACTTGTTTTAAATTATACTTCAAGCTTTAGGGAACATTTTGTGTGCTATATGTATGATCAAAGGTTATGTGCCTCATAGATATCATCAAAGGTTATGTGCCCCTATTCTGAGGTTATGTGCCACAATACAAATTATATAATCAACCCCCATTGGTGAAATAGTGGGAGCATTGGTACTCACCTATCTACCAACAGCTCCAGCTGGGCACGCTGATTGGCATACATGAAAGCCAATTAGTGACCCAGACGAGCAAGTCCCTCGCCTCTTCTGGCTCTAAGAAGATTAGAAGCAAATTCCATCAGCGGGGGGGTCCCCGCTATTCCTTATGCATTAACAGTTAGGTTCCGATTGGGCACCTGGGGCTTAATTTTAATCAACATATTCCTTAAGCACATGTGAATGAATATTGAAGCAAATGCAGCCACCACCTCTGAGAATTAAGATGTCATCTTGGATTTTTTGAGGTTAATATTGGGAACCATAAACATCCCCCTCAGTTTGCCGAAGTCTCCTCTGGTTTGTGTTCCGGCCTCAGAGGAGGTCATAACTTTTTTCTATACATCTTTGGCATTGTGGGCGAACCCTGTTTGAAAGGTGGTTGCAGTTTCTGTCTCTTCACCACTCTGGGGAG
>CM070036.1:56395716-56417903 GCA_036250615.1 Ptychadena robeensis | reverse complement strand
TCTTGTTTAACCTCGAGTACAGGAAACTCACCCCATACTTGTTTGTCCTGAAGAAGCCCGATAATTGGGCGAAACATGTTGCACAAGAAATAAAGACAAGTATGGTTTTTTTGACAGCAAACTTGTTTGATTCTTCTGTTATGTAAACACCAACCTGGATGTCAACAGATTTATATTGTTTTTTGTGATACATATGCAAATAAATGTAAATTTTTATTTGATACATGAGTCCGGTGCCTTAAAAGCCCAGTGTATTGGTGAAACAATATTTGGTTTAATTATGAATTTTTAGACATAGACAGGATCAACAGATAAGACAACTTTATCTGAGAGGCTCCTTTAAACAAAAACTACTGGGGTAATGCTACAGACGAGTGCTTTATATATGAAATTTTTTTGTTTTACTTTTAGTAAAACAAAGTGCGTACAAACTATGTAAATGCCTCACAGCTACTTTTCACACATATGAGCTTCAATCAAGCTGTATCCTGGACTGGACCTGTAGTAATGGATCACCTTCTCCAGCAAACGTGCCAGTGGGCTTCAGCATAAAATGTTGAAGAACTTGCTTAGAAACTCTTTGCATCTGCCATTTCCTGCTGTGGCTCAGTAGCACATTTCACCTCAGGAGTCTTCTTCTGTGTCAGCAGTGGGCAATGCTTTCATCCCTGTTTCCTGCTTTGGGTTCCTGCTCCTACTACTTTAGGGAAGATTTGATTTCTAGAGGGTCTGTCAGTTAATTGTTTTCTATAATATTCTTTTCAAGGAATGGTATGCATATTGTGGGGGTTCAGTTACGTACAGCGGCTGTTAAAGAGGTACATCCACAAAACAGGTATCTCTTAGGGGCTTCCTGACCATATTTATTGTCTTGAAAACATCCAATAATGGATCTTCACTGGACTCCTGGTAGCAACAAGCCAGGGCCCCACACTGATTGTGAGCCCTCCTATATCCACTTCTCAAGCAGCCCACTGTCTCATACCTAATCAGGAGACCTGACACTCTGGTCTCAACTACTTTTGTGAGGACACACCCAACTCCACACACCTAAAAGCAAGTGTTAACCCTGGAGTGTACCTGGGTGGAATGGGAAGGCCCACCCAGTCCCCCCCCCCCATTCCATAGTCCAGGACCCTATATAGAAAAATAAACAAAATAACATTCAGCAACCTATACTTGTTGTGCTAAATTATCCTGGATTCCTTCCAGGATACACCACCTAAGGCTATGTTCCTACATAGATAAAAAATCTCACAGCCACGGTTCTAATCTTGGGAGCCGACAGGAGATCGCTGGGTGCTTGTGATCTCCTGCAGCTCCGCGCAGCGATTACAAATGCCTTAGTGGGAACATAGCCTAATGGTCTTACAGCCTGCATGTAGGGGGAATATGCCTCTCTGGCAGTCCCAGTGTAAATATATAATATATGTATTTATTTGTAGGTGTGTGTGGTGTGCATTCCCCTTTTTTAATTGTGTGTATTAAGCAATATTTAATTCATTATTCATTGTTACAGCTAGGTTACATTAATCGAGGAAAGCTATGTATCTCCAACATTAACATTCTCCACAGCAGAGATTTTTCTCTGGATAGGATTTTTATTTCTTGGAACTTCATTTTTCAGATAAATTGTCCTTTATAGCGGTGATATTTGCATTCGAGAAAGGCCAGCCATGAGTGCCCTTTTGCTGTTTGCAATTCATATAGAATCAACAGGCAAGGCAATTAAGAACACCACAAGACATCTCTGCTGGTGCAGCAGGTAAAAGGCAATGTATGCTTTCGTTATTTGTAGAAGTATTTCTTCTACACAGCTATAGCCCTTATTAACATTCCTTGTCTTTATGCACCTTGTAAATGGCACAGCAACCTTTTTTGTTCAAGTGTCAACATTTTACTGTTTAAAATACTAGGTTTGCCTTTTCTTTTGCCTTGGGTTCAACCTGTTGATTGAAAACCTGAAAAAGTCAAATACACAATCAGGTTCTATAGCTGGACAATGGATAGAAAAGCTGAAATATATATTACTATTTGCTACGAACATTGGCAGGTCATACCATTTCTTAATACCAATTATTCTTATCCTTGCTTTTAAATTTTTCAATAAAAATATAGAGTTTAAAAGTTGTACAGTATACTTGGGTTCTCAAAAGAAAGAAACAGTATGTACTGACCAAAAATGTTTTTCTTGAGGCATAACGGTGTATATGAATATACCTGGATTGGATGGATTGTGTGTTTGCTGTTAAGATCTTATTGCCAATAGCATTTGTAACACTTAATGTTCCAGCAGCCAAACTAATCAAAAAATCCCTTAGAAGTCTATTGGGATAGGTAAATGAATCTTAAATCAGATCATATGTAGGGATTATGATTTATTATCACACAAGACATAGGCTGCCACACACCAGCAACTTCAGATGATTTATGTGATCAGATGAATTAGTCCTGATTTGATGATGAAGCCTGATCAAGCCTACATAGTAAGAAGCAATGATCCTGACCAGCAAATAAGAAAAGATTGACCTAATCAGCTTATCCAATTGATTATGCTCTTGTACGCAAATTTTTTTGCAGGGTAGCATTTCCTAGGAGAACTTGACTACCTAACATTATTGGCTCTGCTGTTACATATGACAATGGATAAAGGTTATACATTGCAATACAGATTGTTCTTTTTTTTGTTTTGTCAATGGGTAATTCACTGGTCAGATAATTCACTGCAATTGTCAGATATTTGTTCCTGTGTCCACATGTTTTCTGTTTTTGCCTACTGAAGTCACATTCACCTTAAATTTGCCCAATATCTAGTAATTATTGATGACAGAAATTGCAGTGACATTACCTTTGCAATATTGGCATGTACAGGTGCCAACTTTGCAATACATAATAATGGCGTGAGATTTTTTCGTTAGAATATTTGTTGAAAAATTTGTGAAAAGTTTCAAATTTGAATATTGCCTATGCTGCTCATCACCATTCATATACTTTAGCTACATGCTGGCATTGCAAAGAACATCTCCCTTACACATACAGGGAGTGCAGAATTATTAGGCAAGTGGTATTTTTGAGGAATAATTTTATATTGAACCAAACAACCCATGTTCATCAATGAACCCAAAAAACTCATTAATATACAAAGCTGAATAATATGTTTGGAAGTTGTTTTAGTTTAGTTTGTTTTAGTTTTAGCTATTTTAGGGGCGAGATATATGTGTGTGCAGGTTGAGACTATTACTGTGCATTAATTATTAGTGCAACTTAAACAAAAAATGAATTTATACCCATTTCATTATTGTATTTTATACCAGTGTGATGCAAACCATATATCAACATCTTCAACACCTTCATCACAAAATATACATTTCTGACATTCAACCAAACAAAACAACAAACAAATCAGCCGTGTGACCAATATAGCCACCTTTCTTTGCAAGGACACTCAAAAGGCACTTGGCAATCATGGATTCTGTCAGTGGTCTTTGATCTGTTCACCATCATTCAACATTGCGTGTTTTGCAGCAGCAAACAACAGCCTCCTGTAGACACTGGTGTCAGATGAGGTGTTACTGTTTTTCCCCTCCTGTGTAAGATCACACAGTTGATGTTGATGGACCACAGGTTCTCAATGGGGTTCAGATCAGGTGAACAAGGATTGGCCATGTCATTAGTTTTTCTTCTTTATATACCCTTTCTTGATCACAGCCACGCTGTGATGAGTACATTGGACGTCAGCGTTGTGATGGAGCATGACCTGCATTGAAATCATGATATGTTTTTCTGCCAAGGATGCAAGAACATTCTTACCTGTACC
The DNA here is from genome assembly GCA_036250615.1 of Ptychadena robeensis. Taxonomy (NCBI): domain Eukaryota; kingdom Metazoa; phylum Chordata; class Amphibia; order Anura; family Ptychadenidae; genus Ptychadena; species Ptychadena robeensis. Next base: position 56,414,086 of record CM070036.1, on the reverse strand, counting down.
ACTGCGTTGAAGAAGGTGTGTCTTCCAGAAAACTTGGGGGCCTGCATTAGTAGGAACGTGGGATTGTTTCGAGTCGAGATTTTTGGACTCTTTTTTCTATCACTCAACCCATCGAAAAGGCATCCCACAAGCTCATCTTTTTTTTTTATTGATTTGGGACTGATACCTAAGATCTCTTTCTCTTAAATTTATCAACAGTATAAAATGCTCCCAACCTTCGAGGCTGAGTTTTCGTTTTTCTTCGGAGTTTCTGCGCAACGGTTCGGACGTCCCTCTCGGTTAGCCTCTTTGACCATCCAGACCACTGTGCCACATCCATCATGGCCATATCAAGACTCACTCTAATTTCATCAGTCCATGATAAAACTCTCTAGAACTACTAATCTGTTGAGCATTAGTTTCTTGGCCCCAGTATTTGTGACAGTTTACAGCTTGTGTCTCGTCTTGTTTCACGTTGGTGGTCTGTCTTTCAGCCTTTCTGTCTTCTGAGTCATTGCACAACACCTCTGTGCTTTTTTGTGGGCCAACTCCAGTGACTTTGTTCGCGTTTTGGAAGATCTAGGAAAGTATGGCACAATAATAACATTCCCCCTCCTTGGTGGGCAAGGTGGCAGTATTACGGCTGTGAGCTTTTCTGCTACGCTTCGACTCTTTTCCAGTTCATGGGCAGTTATTTTGTGCCTTTGTGCTCCACACGCTTCTTGCGACCCCTGTTGACTTATTTTGAAATGAAACGCTTGATTGTTCGATGATCACGCGTCAGAAGCTTTGCAATTTTAAGAGTGCTGAAATCCCGCTGCAAGATATCTCACTATTTTTTACGTTTTCTAAGCTGTCAAAGTCCTTCTTTTGACCCATTTTGCCAAAGGAAAGGGAATGTTGCCTAATAATTATGCACCACCTAATATGGGTGTTGATGTCATTAGACCACACCCCATCTCATTACAGAGATGCACATCACACTAATATGCTAATTGGTAGTAGGCTTCGAGCTCTATACAGCTTGGAGTAAGACATAAAGAGGATGATGTGGTCAAAATACTCATTTGCCTAAAAATTCTGCACTCCCTGTATTGTGGAAATGTCCACCAATACAACCATTTTGGTCTTTAATCTTTTCCAATTATAACAAAAGGTAATGGACCTCCATTATAGCCTCAACATAAATTTTCTCATGCTACCGTACTTGTTTAAATCAATTAGCCTTTCTGGCTGTTGAAATTAACCCAGTTCATTCAATGCTGACTTGCAAAAGTGGGCCTCCTTAAGCGGTTTGATTTGCGGGCAATTTCGACACAGAACGATCGATGCGTGCGCTTGCAGCGATCAATTTACCTTAAAACCTGCAAATCTAACACGCCCAACTTCATTTTAGCCATAATTCGGCCCAGAAATCAATCTAACAAATTACAGACATGTCCATAATTTTTAGATCGACCTCATTACTTAGAATGGAGACTAGCATCCCCATACAAAGTAAATGCCAGCACACAAAGGGTGCGCAGCTGATTCTCGGAGTGACCTCTTGTTTCTTCTTTGATTTCTCTGCAGATCGACCGCACGTGACGATCTGCAGAGAAATCGAAGAAGAAATGGGATGTCTATGGCCGGCTTAAGTAATATCTTAAAATGTATCCCACTATCCTTTTCAAAATTACATTTAATAACGTTTCTTTATTTACCTTAAGCTTATACTAATGAATACTTTAAGAGGATTGTTACACTTGCTCTTAGAGACCATTTTGTTTTATTTTGGTTGTTTTTGGAGATTCTTACCAAGTCAGCTGTTTTTTTAACCTTCCTAGCGCTTCTGACAGCAGTACCTCGTCCTGCACTTGCTAATGCAGTATTGCAGCTGACGAGAGGGAGCCGTCCAGCTCAGATCCTCCGGCTGCTCACTCTGCTCTGTGTCCAGCTCTGCTATGGTCTGTGTGTGCGAACTTATGCAAGCAGGCTGTGACACTTCTCTTCAAGCCTAATCTGCACATGAATGTCCATATTTGCATATGAATGTCACAATTTGCAATTTTGCAAATTTTGGACATTCATATGCAAATTGGGATATCTTCAAAGACCACACCTGGAATATCACCCCCATTGTCATTGCAGATGTGGTCTTTGAAGTTAACCCTTTCAGAGAATGCCATTGTATTGGATACAGTGATAACTGTATCCAATACAATTCAAAACAAAATAAAAATGTTATTATAAACAAACATAAATACTGTTTTGAAATCAATAAATACTGTTTTGAAATCTTTCACCAAATAAGTATTCAAGAGATTTAAGCATTCAAATGATACATTTCATAATTTTTTTTATGTACTTTTTTTTATAATAATTGAGTGTTTCAAACATTATTATAGTCAGGATGTCTATTAGACCCTTGTACAGACTTTTTGGAGGTTAAAAGCTTACAACACAAAAAAATTAATTCCATTAGAGTCTATGGTGCGCTTCTGGTACAGAAATCTGGACCTCAGCAGTGCGCTAGGGAGGTTAATTAAATTGTAAGAAAAATAAGACTATATATTATTATATGGTTGGATTTTTTTATTTTGCCTACCTTCCCACTATAAAAAAAAATATTTTAAGCTTATACTTTTCTTTCCTTTTTAGTACATGAGCAGTTGGCTTGGTAAAGATATGTTTTTACATTTTCCAGTTAAGAACAGTAGTTCAGTAATCAGTAGGTATTTAACCTCCTGAGCATTGGGCGATTTCTCACTCACTTGGAGGTTCCCTGCACGATTCCAGCATCATTGGTGAAGCCAGAATCGTGCTAGGAAAAACCGACGCACCTCCATTAACAAGGAGGTCAATGGTGTCACCTACCCCTGTCCCTTTAGGGTCACCGGTGATGCGATCGGGGCAGACCCTGAAGCAACGGCGTGTACGCTGATGCAGAGAATCACCGGGGAAATCCAGCAGACAAGATTCTCCGCAGTTATCTCAGGTTGTGTTTTATGATCGATTAAACTCAACCCAAGATATCTTGGGGAGAATGTTCGGGAGGTTAAAATTGTATTCCATATTGTACTTAAACACCTTTTGCACAATAAACGTTTGCACAGTATTATATATTATACTTATTGTTTTGTTAAAATAAATGAAAAATATGATTATGCTCAAATTTCATCTCAGCAACACATTGAAAACATTTGGGACACAGAATGTTTACCACTGTGTTACATCTACTCTTCTCTCTCTCTCTACATCATTCATTTCGATCAATTCAGTAGTTTTTTTATTGAAATGTAGTTTTAATTTATATTTGTCCAAATGAAATGAGCTCAATGAGAAGGTGGTGGCATTTCTGTGCTGATAACAAGGCAGAGCAGGAGTTTAAAAAAATACTTATCTGAAAGGTGAAAAAAGCTAAAAATCTGCCAATAGGCCATCCCTTCAGGGAAGATAGACAACGTGTTTCCAAGTCGCCTTGCATCTGACAATCCATTGCAGTCACTGAAGTGGCAGAGCATGGTGGGGACTAGATGGGGACCTCTTTCATCCCAAAGCATGGCAGTGGACAGGTGAATATTTAGTTTTTTCTTCAGTTTTTTTTAAATTTAAGTAAAGAACCACATTCATTTGTAGATGCAGTGGCCAATAGTTTTTCCAGACAATGATTTTTAGAAGTCTGAAAGAGTCAGTAGAACACTACAGAATCAAGCAATGCATTGGAGCTAGAGCACCTGAAGATCATTGACTTTTGGCCTTGTCCCTTGAACAGATTTATCTAGGTATTTAGAATGTTTTTTATTATTAATAATCACAATCATATTATATACATTCTGTAAATCAAACGTGTTCTAGTGTCTGGTATGGCCAAATTCACTTTAATGATAAGCGTTGCTTACTTGAATTGAATGTTTATTTTTTGCTGTACATTCATTCTTTTTTTGCTTTGTATCTAGGTTTGACAAACTAATTATGCTGTGTTTATATTGTTGTGTTGCATAGGCAGCAATTTCTAAAGGCACTGTACAGTGGGAAACAGTAGAGAATTGATTTCTCTTTATACACAATAATTTCATGCTCATAAAAAACATTGTGGACTATGGATTATTCAACGGTTCTGCCTATTTGGCACTGGCGGGAGACTGGACGGAAGGGGCGCACAGGGGAAATATCAGCAGAAAAAGCAGATATCCTACATGTTTGTTCATGAAAATACTTTTTATGTAGGTATTTTTTTTGGAAATACTGATCAGAGCACTTGTGTACAAAAGGCTTAAAGGGACACAAAAGTGGGGTATTTTTCTGGGTTGATGAAAGTGATAGTTCTCTTTTTAGGTTTTAATCTCTAGAACATTTTTGTAAAAAACTAATTAAAAAAGAATTAAACTAACTAATTATAAAGCACTATTCATGGAATATAACATATACCCATTTGGGCTCTCACTTTGCCATGCATTGACTGGCACAGCTACACAGCTCAACCTAGCAGATGGGCTAATTGAGTAATATAGGAGCATAAGGAATTAGTAGTGTGGGGATCAGAAAGGATTTTAGGTGGCCAGTTGAATAGGTAATCAGTTAAACATTTAATAATAATTACTTGAACTGGAAAATAAATTCATTTGAAAAAGGTCCCTCTTCCTTGCTTTGCAGTCACTCTCTTTTTCCCTATATAGCCATTTGCAATCTAAATCCATTTCACTTTTTTTTTCTGTCGTCCTAATTCTCCATTCTTCTAAAGGTGGCTATACACGGTTCGTTATTTTCGTTCAATTGATTGGGAATGAAAGATTTTTCGTTTGATGGAAGGAAAATTGAGTACCAAACAATTTGTTTGTTCAATAAAAAGCTTTCAATATTGAAACAAAAACCAACCAAAATATTGGACATGTTGGTACATTTTGATTGAATTGGTAACCATTAAATGTAAATCAAACATATCAAATAATTTGAAAGCTATTTTCTGTAAAAAAAAAATCTAACTATATTTTGTTAGAGTACATCCAAGCTAAATTTTATTTGGTCGAATGAAAATTGTATACATTTGATATAAGCACAATCGATATTTGATAAAAATATCGAACATCCTGAATGAATTAATTGTTGATTGTACAAAAATCGCACGGCGCTCGGCTGTGCAGAAATCTGGGAAAAATCGGCTCGTGTATTCCTTCCTTTAGTTTTCATTCTCCATTAAAGATCTACCTCTTTTCTCTTCTTTCTTAAATCTATTTTTCCTATTATCATAATCATACAATACATTTTGCTCCATATTTCCGTAGATTTGTTCTCAAAACTAAACTTCAGCAATATAATACTTTTGTGCTTAGCGCTTAGCACAAGACAGATCACAGTCAATTCAAATCTTTCTGGCTTCCCTTGGCAGATGGCTTAGGGCTAACTAAAACCTTATCTTTTATAATTCAAGCACAAGAGTGAATAAAACACAAAACAAGACTCTGCAACATGTTACAGATGGTATAATGTTATTTATTTGTTCAATGTTTTTTTCATTGTAATTTTCTTTTAAGGAAAGAAAAATGATTCGTAACTCAGCCGATTTCACCTCACTCTCTCCTGTTTAAATGTCCTATCTCACTTTCTGCAGAATCAAGATACAGAATTTTAAAAAGAAATTTAGCTATACCAACAGCATCCACTAAACAGTGATTGTTCTGATAATGTAAAAAGGAAATAATGGTTGCTTTGAATCAATTATTTGAGTGTAGGAAGCACAGAAACTTTTCTTGTAAGTTTTGACTCTGAAAAAATGCTTGATTGTCCCCTTGGTGTTTAGTTGACCTTGTAATATATGCAGAGGAACTGAATGCACAGGGACAGTAGGTTCTGTCAAATGTTTTCTGCATACCCAGTTTTGAAGCAGGGTATAGGGAACAAGAAACATGTTTTTGTAGTGATCTTTGGCAGGAGTCAGGTTAAGAGAAGCAAGGATTATAGGTTGTAATATAATAAAACATCTGTGAGCAACTGATCTTCACCGCAACTGCTAATGCTGATGTAAAGGTAGCCATACACGAGGCAATTCTGCCTCGATAGATGTCCTCTCAGCATATCATCCAGTTAAGAATTGGGATCGGCTGTGAAATTACTGGCATTTCGGATCACCTTGCGATCTGACAGGTGGCAGATCTCACAAGGGCCGCCCGATTTTTGGCCGAGCGACCACCAGCTGAATAGCGGAACGTGCACGGCGGTCAATCGACCGATAAATCTGGTGCAAATTGGGTGGTGTATGGCTACCAAGAATATATTTCTGAATCTCAGTTTTAGGTATCTAGCCAGGTAGCATGGAGCACTTCCTATGATTGTTACTGGTGCCAACCAAACCAAATGTATAAGTATGGCAGCAGTGGTGAGTAAACCTGCACTTAATAGTCCTGGCAATTTGTTTTCTCAAGGTTAAGACAGACAAGGATAGCAACTGTGTTCATTCCAAAATACATATAGAAGGTGTATGATAAACTAACTGAGAATGCTCATGGCAGCTGACTATTTTAGCCACAGGTACCTGAATCTAGAAAAACACTGCTATAAATCTGTGAAAGTTGTTGAGGAGCTATCAGCCAGGGTTTTAGGCAGAGAGGAAGAAAACCAGGGTGAGCAGAACTTCAAATAAGGGCCTTGATGAACATCTTATTTTAATTTATTATTATTATTATTATTTTAAAAAGATATTGCTGTGTTGTTCTATTTAAAATTGTTAGTGGATACAAGCTACTTTCTCCATAGTACTGTGAGAGTGACACTGTATAAATGAATCATATCCAATGGTGAAAAGATCAGACGGCATATCTTGGAAGGAGTCCGTCCAGGATAGTGTTGGACAACAGTAGGTTGCTGGGCAGTTTTGTTAAGTTTTGCGTCAGGGTACTGGGCTCTGGAATGGGAGGAAAGGAACTGGGTGTGCCCATCCCATCCAGGTACACTCAGGTACCACATAGCTGCAAGGTAGCTGCTTGTGTCTCAACAAAAGTAGCTGAGACCTCAATTGAGGCTCCTGACCAGGTAGGACACACAAGTGTGGGCCCAGGCCTGTGTCAGGTCAGATATGCTTTTTAGAGGTGAAGGGAAACAATATGTGTTTATGTCTGCAAGCCAGGAGGCTTGGCATTTTCTTAATTGAACTGTTGATGTTATTAATCCCTTTATTCCGCTTGGAAAAAAATATGTACAGGAGCCCTAAAAAGATACCAATTTTGTGGATTGATGTAGTGGAGAACAGAGTACACTTACAAACAATAAACACAAGGTACAAAGTACTGAGCTGAAATTAATAATTAATTTAAGTTTTATCAATATTCCATTCTATATATATACCTTCATAATTTAGCGAAAAAAACATGGCAAAGTCTAAATATTGATATCTATGGCTAAAATTGGCCCTGATTACTTTTTAGTCTTTTTAGTGTGTTTTTTAGTAGTCTTTTTTAATAAATGTGACTTCAAAGCAAAATGATCAATACCACCTAATTGTTTTGTTGATTCAGAGGAGATAGAGCTCTATAACTGTGTACCATTTGCTGCAGAGACATCATAGTACAAATACTGGAGGCTAAATTACTTCTAGTTTGTGGAATTCCATGGCATCTTTGAACTTGGAGTAGTGTTGCCACAGGTTTATATAACATCTTCTACAAACACTTTGAAAGAATGGATTTCTCTTAGGAGCCCAGTCAATTCCAATATGGTACCATGATAGGATGCTACCTGTTCAAATGGTAATTTAATTACATTCTGTCAGCATTTAACTGTAAGAGGTTTTATAGCAAAGTGGCAGAGTTTTGGAACAGCAACTCAGCTACAAAGTGGTGCTCTACATAAAATTCCAGTTCTCTGGAGTGTCAACTTACTTTCTCAGGTTGGTAATCTGATTGATGGGTCTGGGTTTTAGAAGGGCTCAGAGAATGGCTGAATTGATATGTAAAGTATGGTGGAACTAACTTTTTGAGGAATGGGCTAAAATTTTTCTGACTCCTAAACCTTTTGGAAAGACTTCTTCAAGGAGAAGAAGCTGTTATAGCTGCAAACCTGTGGTTCCACTTCATAACCTTACCAAAATTGGTAACCATAAGCTGAACTTGCACAGCAGTAGAGATCACTTACCATGTCCAAAATCCAGAGGTATCCACCCAATGATCTCCAGTGTCCAGCATGGGTACCTGATCACATCACAGGGTGGGTGGAATATTCAAAATTTAAACACATTGTATTTACTTTGAAAGTGTTTTTTTTCTTTTGTATTTGATTTTGATTCTTTTTGATTTTGATACCGTTTTTTGGTATAAAAAAATAAACTACTTGCACAGTAAATACATAGTTAAACCCAGGCATTTGGATTATGACACAAAGCATAGACAAGGTCTTACAGTTTTAAAAACCAGCAAGTCCAGCCAAGAGAAAAAAAATGTTGCTAAAAGCTGTAGCTGAAAACACAAGCAGCTAACATGTAGATGGTGCAGCTGCTGTCCTCGCTTGTTGTTGACATATTGGAACCCCATTGTCCTGCACACTGTCTTTGTGTCTTGTGTGCTAGCATGCTGCAGAAGAATTCTTCAGTATGTTGCATGCCCGTCTTCAGCCTCAGTAACGATGTGTACAGCCGCCACCAGGTTCTTGGTGGTTTTATGTTGTAGGCATGCAACTTACTGAAATGTGTCTACACAAGGGTATATAAAAGACATCCTGACTATAATAAAGTTTAAAAAACACAATTATGTAAATAAAAAATCATTAATAATATGAATGTTATTATTAAATGTATTTTATGTATTACTGTGTGTTTCAAACTGTATTATAGTCAGAATGTCTGCCTTGTTTGGATATATTTTGGTAAGTTACAGGCCTTACATAAAAAACCTATTTCGTGAAAAACACTGTGCCGCTTTTTGTTCTGAAATCTAGACCTCATTAAACCACCAGGGACGTTAAAGCCTTGGAGGCTATGAATTGTAATATCAATCAAGCAGCTACCTTTTGGTGTAGATGAAGTCACCTGTATTATTACAGAGTTCCCATGTGCATTACCTTAAAAAGGAGCTATATGCATTCTAGTGTTCAGTGTGTTAAGATGGAGCATGAGGAACATGTATTTGTAAAATGTCACACAATTAGCAACAGTCTTGCTTAACTTATCTTTTCCACCCAAGCAAAGGAAGGAAATATCCTGCTCTAGCTCACAATATGACAGGTCTATGGTAAACTGGGTATCACACTTACTGTGTATAAAACAAACACATAACGTTAGATTGCAGAACAGTTTAAGAGTCATGGAAGATTATATCTTAATTGCAGCAGAATAGGTGTCCATAGATTTTTTTATATAAAGCGGTTCTATACTCAAAATAAAAAAAAACACTTACATTACATAATACATAATACTCACCTGTCAGCATTATACATATGTGAAAACTGCTACATAATAAAAAAAAAACAACGTACTTACCTTCGTCACTTCCTCATTCCCTGGGAAATCATATTTATTAATGGCAGAGAGAAGAAATTCCGCCCTTACTTTATTCTGTTATAGGGCTGTAATTCTATAAAACAGCCACTAGATGGAGCTTCGATTACATCACCACAGATTCTACAGATGTGAAGCTGCATTCCAAGTCACACGAGAATACGGAGACCAACTGTCCCTGGCATGATCGATTAGAAGCTGCCGCGGCACGTACGTCACTCAGTGCGAAGGATGAGCAAGAGAACTGCTGTGAGGAACCTTTTTTTATTTTGAGCAGTTATTGCCTAATTATCAGCAGTGCTGCTGCTGATAGTGTAAAGTGTCCAGGGAGGTGGTAGGTCCTTTTAAATAATTTCCATGTTCCGAAACTGACAATATGAAGTATCAGGATGTGTAAGTTTGGTGTTCAATTTTTTATTTGCTCACTAACAAGTGTTAAAGTGAGGACACCAGTTCTGATGACAATTGTCTGGGGCAGAGGTGTAACTATAAATCATGGGGCAAAATTTTGATGAGGTTCCCCTCCCAACATGTTGACAACCCTTGCACAGGGGACCTATCTGCCAGTCTACAAAGTCTTGACTTAAAACCATAGTTACAACCTAGGTAAATAGTGTTTCTGCTTGCGCCAAAGACCCAGGATGTCAAAGAAGTTTTAGTGTATTGCACTCTAATCCCAGATACATGTTTGCAGCCTTTCAGACAGTCAAAATGGCCCCAAATAGCTGGGGACGATACACAAGGAAGGAAGAAAGAGAAGGTAAAGAAAACAATGACAATTGATAAGAAGAAAATTGTGAAGAAATTGGGGAATCTGAATTTATGTCTCTATGCATGTGTGAGAAAGCTGACAGCATGAGTGCAGCTTTCCCACACATCCCTCTGCATTGCTTATATCAGTAGGGCTCTGCTGATATAAGCAATACAGTTTAGATGGGAGATCCGATTGTGTGCAGATTTCCCATCTGTCAGGAAAGCGAGGATGATGGCAGGGAGCCGAGTGACCGTGGGCGGTCACTCATTTGGACCCTAAAATGCAGGCCCCCCCCCCCCCCCGATTTTAGGGGAGTAATGGTGTGTCTTATAGACCAACAAATATGGTAGGTACACTTGAATGGTGATTTCTGTTTCTGGTGAGCTAGGCTCAATATAATTCTGTGAAAAGAGAGAACACCAGGAAAATTATTGGTGTCTAGTAAATTACACATATTATACAAAGCTTTTTTTTATGATAAAAAGGTTAGGTAAAAGTGTTTTGGAAGGTTTATAAAGCATTATGTATATTTTCATTATTTATTTTAGGAAAAATTATCTTGAATTACAACCAACTGGACTTACAACCAACCCATGGAAATGAAGTGAAGCATGGTGTTTATTTGCTTTTTGGTTTGACTAGTTTAGCTAACAGATCTGTCTCTGGCTGAGATGGATTTTACTCGCTCAGTGTTTTCAGTTCCCCTCAATAAAAGGCATTACTCAACTGCTAATGTTTAAGCAATTTTGTCTCCATCATTTTGTAGATTTGTATCCAGTAGAATTCATGGCTAAACACACAGTCTAATACCAGAATAAAATCTATTGAAGTTTGTTTAGGCAAAATTATTTTTAAGGCATGTTGCTTGTCTTAATAGAGATGCAGCAACATCAGATGTGTATAAGATTTATTTTCGAAAGTAGATAAGTTTATAGGCTGAACCTGCAAAAACATGGTAATATCAAGAAATCTCTAGTAAACCCTCCCTGCTAATACATCCACATTTTGCAGAAACCAAAGGGAGGCATATTGTTTTTGGTGGAAAAAAAAATATTTTTCTCTTGATGCCTGTGATCTAGGTCCCCTTTTTATCTTCTTATTGGGCAAATAATATACATCAACAAATATAACATGAAGAAATGTTTGGCTTTCAGGCACACCCCTTTGTGCTCTGTACTCAACTAAAGTAGGTTGAATGACACTGACAACCTTAGTGATCATTGCTGCACCTTGTAGCCAAACATACAGAACAGTCCAGGAAAATAGAGAAACTGCTACATATTTTTTCTTAAGTTTGAACTGGGCAAAGACACACATGGGTCTATAAGGCTGGGTTTCCACCATGTTTTTCAATCCGTCAAGGTCCCTCTGTCAAAGCACCCATGATGCGTTGGGGACACGCATTAAGCATCCATTAGGCATTTGTTAAGCTTCCGTCAGGACATACGTAACTTTTTTTTTTATTGGGGAAAATAGTCCTTTACTGACTGATGCCCATACATCAGTAACGGATTCAATGCATTTTCTATGGGTGCGTTGGCGCACCCCCCTTGCATTACTGAAAGATGCGTCAAAATTAACGTAGTGGTCTACATTGATTTTACCGCAATGGGGCACAACGTAGCAGACCAACGCATGTGGAGACAGCATCATGGATCACAATGGTCTTCGTCAACATCCTTCAATTTGACGTAGTCAGAGGGATATTGATGCAGTGGAAACCCAGCCTAAGGCTATGTTTCCATTACATCGGGACCCCTCCGCTAAGCATATGCGCTTAGCAGGAGCTCCCGACGTAGCAAATAGATACCTGCTCGGCAGAGGATATGTCTTCACTGCGCCAAGCTGCTCCGCCGATGTAAGGCTGAACGTAGTCGAGTACGTTCAGCCTCTGCACCAGCAGATGTGTAAACAGACCATCATCATAATCATTTCATAATCTCTGGGTTCCCACCGATCTGCTTTACTACCATATCTTAACGTTAACATGCCCATTGTATATCTGTATTTTAATGCATTTGCATTCAGCCAAGAACCAGGCCTTTGTTTCAGTCCACACTAAAAAAAATATTGAACAAGAGTAATCTAAATTGTTCTACATAGACTGCATAGCATAGGTGCTGCAGGAACCAACAGAAGACAACTCTCTCAGAACTTTTTTTGAAGGAAGAAGAGGGACAGCAATGCTTTAGGATGAGATCACACCTCTCTCTTCATTAAGTCTTTGTGATCCATGTTCAGAAGTGTATTCCTATTTTAGCCTTTTTGTTCATTGTTTATGTGCTTTTCATGCATTTTGCATATGTAGTGAGTTGTTTTTTTCTCAGCCTATCTTATATTTTACTCTCACTGTTTACTGTATTTTGTATAAACTTCTTTTTAAAAAGCACTGAAATGCAATGTTACACACATGTGTGAACAGCACCATTTATTTCAAATGCCCTGAGCAATGTGCCAAAAGCATTGGTTTGAATGGGTCTAAAGCTCTGTACACCTTGCAACAATTTATTACCAACAAGAACATATTCCGAGGGCCTCCCTGGTTGAGAAAAGATTGCTTAGTTGCATAGAAATGTGCTATTTTTAATATTTTTTATTTTTCCAACTTGCATACATTTCACCCAACATCAATCCAGAGAAAAAGAAAAACAAACAACAACCGAAAAAAGGTCCTTTTAGGCCTGGTTTACATCTATCCTTTTCAGTTACATGGTTTCAAGTGAAGAGTGTGTTGGATATAATGTGATCCTTTTGGAATTGCATAACATTCATTGCCCAACACGCATAATTATAAAGGATTGTAAACCAGGCCTTAAGATATAAAATTCACAATTCACATTACTAGCTTGTAAAAACCTACAAAGATCTTGCAAAGCCTAGACATATCCTTCGCAGTGACATAGAGAGATTTCACAATTCATTTACAAAGCAAAGTATATTAATGAATTGCAAAGCCTAATTCTAAGAACTTAATCAGATTTCAGGTCACGGTGCTAATGATATCTGTACATTGGTTAATTGAAGCCTGCGTTGGGCAGCCGTAAACTGTAACATATTTAGGTTTCTATTTTTCAGGCACTATTAACAGCCGTGCTAAACCATATAGGATTGGACTGACACCCATATTTAACACCCCAAATACATCATGTGAGTGGAAAAGCACTGCAACCTACTACAAAGAATGGTCTAGACATACTGAGTATTGCAGTGTGGCACCAAACTGCAGTAGGCAACCCATTGGCATTGCCGTACTTCATGAGCATGTACCTAACCATAAACTCATACCACTGGTGGCTTCTTTCTTACTTATGGAAATGGTATTTTATTCATTTATTTGTTTACTTTTTTATTATTACCTATGCTTGTTCTTACAATTATGTATAAAATATCTGCTTCAAACTGCAGAATGCATTTATCACATTCATTTTAGGGAAGGATTTCCAAATTATATACATATGCATTTTGATATAGAAAATAAATATTAAAATATAGTGTGTATACCTGTGTGAAAAGAACTTTTAGACTGAGAAATTCTGATTCTCTAATCAGAATTTCTCAGTCTAAAAGTTATTTCACACAGGTTAAAAATACGGTATATAACCACATTTCCTTTTTTTACTTTAATAGTTCTAAATAGTTGCAGCTCCTGCAGTTATATGCCTGAATGCCTAAATCACTTTGCCTACAAGATATCCATTAATCACTAACATTAAGCACAATGGCTCCAACATTGCATTCTCTTCCAGCAACATTTATGAAACTGTCTAAAATAAAAACTGTCTGCGCTATCAAACCCTGCATCAAATTTTTTCATGAAACACTGACCTAATTTATAGGTAGCGCAGGAAAACACAGATATTTAGGAGCTCTTTTTTAAATATGGTCTTGTATTTTCATTTAACAACAATTATTAACATCCTCCTTTGTGATTTGTGGATCCCACTGTGGGCATATGTTGGCTGTGTCTTGGGATTGCCCAGGGGTCCAGATATGACCAATCTCCTGTGTATGACTTTGGCAGTGTATCTAGATTAATCTTCTGATTAACTCTTTAGCTAGTCAGTTTTATTGGACTGATTGCCTGCGTATGACCTATGGTTCTGGACAAGTCTTCTGTTTAACCCCATTGCTACTTCATTCATTGGAATCATCTCCTGTGTAAAGCTGGGCATACACGTCACGATTTTTAGTTAGATTTTAGTGCGATCGTTTATCAAAATCGATCACGCGATCGGATTGAATAAAAATTGAAGCATGCCAAAAGCGATCGAGCGATAAATTTTGTCAAAAACCGGACAGAAAACCGATCGTTCACGGATCCGTTCTGATGGATAATTTTTATAAAAAGCAAAGGAATCGAGTGCTGTTAGTTGTCTCATGCGATCGTTTTAAGCGATCCATCTATGATTCTTGTGGAGATTACCTTTGTTTGTGTGCTGTTGGTCACTGGCCAGTTCTTCAGCTAACACCACTCCAGACCCATAAATTTCTTTCAGGATAGAATCGCCCAGAAATTTAATGCATGGTATGTTGCAGTTTGCGATCATTTTCGCAAATTCAAATCGATTCTGGAATCGGATGGGCGATCAGATTAAAAAAGGATTGCAGGAAAATTGTGAAGTTTATGCCCAGCTTTAGACTGTGCATTGTTTTTGCTCCCCAGGGGTCCCTGTGTTTCATCAGTATCCTCTCTTAGGTAGGATAATTTGTCTTAGGGGCAACTAAATTCTGGTAGGTGTATAGTGTTTCTTGTTCAAGGGGGGGGGGGGGGGGGGGGGGGGGGGCTGAAGGTAAAGACTGCAGTGGAGACTGGGGTATCTTACTGGAACAGAACCAGACTGGTGATCCCCCTGTGACCCTTACACAGTAGCAACATATTTTACAAGAAGGCCCCTGTAGTTCGTTAGCTTTTGAGCAATTGATTTTAAATAGACAAAGAACGGATGCCAGACAGGTAATGCGTATTTTAAAAGTGTGTCAACATTGGAAGCCTCTATTCAACAGCATATATATGACTAATGAACATGGGCCTTAAGAAACATTTGGAGGTTGCTGACTTGCCCATAGAAAAATGTCATGTGTCTCATCATTGTACTGATACTTTAGTTTTAATACTTTAAATGAATGACCCATTATATATAGAGATAAGAAAACATATGAAAATTTATTATGACTTTGTTAGTCAGCAGTACATCGTAGCAGCACATCACAGTACACCAGTGTATTCTGGGCAGCTGCCAACCTGTGATCGGGTGCCTGCAAACTATGTGTTAATAAAGTTCATATCTGGCAGACACCTGAAAAGCGTCCCGGGGGCACCCCATCACGCGTCTTCCCGGCTGCAGCACTTTTGGGCCATCTGGGTAAATGCCCTCCTACTAAGCCTCTGACTCAGAAGTACGAAAGCCAGGCACAGCTACATAAAATGTTTACCTTCAAAAGCAGATGAGCAATGTTGTTCTCTTTTCTTCTCCCATGGTAAGTATGCTTTGTTTAAAATATAACTGTATTATTTGTGTTTTATACATCATCTTAAAGTTCAGCTTTGAGTTCAAATCTCCAATTTCTGCATTAACATTAAGAAGACTTATACTAGAGATTGTCCTTATGAATACCAATAAGGATGTTACTGAATGTGTCCCTTGATAATCTCAAACGAATGACCTTGAAAGAAAAAGTGGATCACATATTTAGAAGCTTCTCTTATTGAGTGTCAGGATGAAAGCCTCAGAGCCCATAAAATTTCTTTTTATGCAGTAACAAGTGCGGTGAAAAGTGAATGTGTAATTGATGGCATGGTGTCAGCTCTCTGACCTACCACCTGCCTCTCTAGAGATAGAGAAAAGAGATTCACAGCTTCTGCAGGGCAACATAAATACATCCGAAATAATGGTAAGGCACACAAGAGCATGAGCTGTGCAAAGCTGCCCTTACAAAATTTGTGGCCTGTGTAATACCATGATAATGGGTTGGTGGTCATGTATAGCAGTGTTTTTCAACCACTGTTCCTGGTGTGCCGTGGGTTTTTGACCCCACCCTCGGCCCTCCTATCTAGCTGCCTCTTATAGTATAAGTCTTATACTATAAGAGGCAGCTATATAGGAGGGCTAAGCAACCGCATCCTGACAGAGTCGGTCCGTGTATAACACGGATCGGCTGTATAAGTCTTATACAGCCGATCCGTGTTATACACGGACCGGCTCTGTGAGGATGCGGTTGCTTAGCAAGACGCGTCCCCACAGACCAGGGGCGGTGTTTTTGCTCTGCTGGTACGCATCTGCGTTCCAGCGGGGCACCTGCTGATGACGTACTTCCGGCGGGGACCGGAAGTGCGCCGCGATTATGCGTATCGTCGGCGCCCTCCGATTTTTTTCATGAAACAAGTGTGCCTTTGCCTAAAAAAGGTTGAAAAACACTGATGTATAGAATTCAATAGCAACAATAGACTGATCTGCTATGCCACATGGAAGGAGAGGATTGGCTGGCAACAGGGGAGGACCAGGTCAGAATTTTTTATTAACGTCCAAGGAAGAAGAGGGTTGGATGAGTACAGAAGAGGAGGAGGGCGGATTTTTTTACATCGTCCAAAAAAGGAGAGAATTGGCTGGCTACAGGGGATGAGTATGCCAGAGTCTTTTTAACATGTACAAGGAATGAGAGAATTGAATGGGTACATCGCAGGATCAGGTCAGATTTTTTAATATTGTTCAAGGAAGGAGAGATTGGCTGGCTAGAGGGGAGGAGAAGAACAAAATTGTTAACATAGTCCAATGAAGGAGAGTATTGAATGGCTACAGGGGAGGATGAGGCCAGAATTTTTTACATCGTTTAAGTAAGGAGAGGATTGAATGGGTACAGTGGAGAAGGAGGACTGATTTTTTAACTTTGTCCAAGGAAGAAGAAGATTGGATGGGTACAGGGGAGAAGGCCAGATTTTTTAACATCGTCCAAGGAAGGAGAGGATTGGATGGGTACAGCGGAGGAGAAGGCCAGATTTTTTACCATTGTCCAAGGAAGAAGAGGATGGGCTAGCTACTGGGAGAAGGCTTTATTTATTTCAACATTGTCCAAGGAAGGAGCGAATTGGATGGATACAGGGGAGGGGAATGTCAGATTTTTCAACATTGTCTAAGTAAGGAGTGGATTTGATGGCTACAGAAGAGGGGAGGCCAGAATTTTAACATTGTTCAAGGAAGGAGAGGACTGTCTGGCTAAAGGAGAGGAGAAGAACATGGAATATTAATAATATTGTCCATGGAAGTAGAGGATTGCATGGCTACAGGGGAGGAGAAAGTAGACAGATTTTTATAACATTGTCCAAGGAAGGAGAGGATTGGCTGGCTACAAAGAGAAGGTAGTCAGATGTGTTACTGAAACTATTAACCCATGAAAGACTGAAAGCTACACAGAAATCAACATCGCAACGTACACAGATGAAAGCATAGTAGGTAAGTATAGTGTTGCAGAATTTTAGAATTACTTTGAGCCATGGAGGAAGCCATATTTTTTATTGAATGCAGAAACCTGCCATTTAATTACACAGTTTTAATTTGCTTCAAAAAATATGTTAGTTACTCCAAGATGTCACATGTTGTTGCTTTCTGATCACCACTTATTAAAACTTATTCATTTCTCTGACAGATGATGCAATCTCATTATTCTAAAGAATTTTAATCCCTTGGATGCATAGCTGATATTTTGTCTTTAGTAGTTTCCGTTACACACCTGAAAGAGGAACGCAGATAAGTGCAGGACAGTTTGTGCCATAAATAGCCAAACATCTGAGCTGCATAAATCAGGTAAGCTAAAGCATCTCTTCTAATCTGTGACAGTTTCACATTAATGGGCCCCAGTGGTCTGGGAAGCTGCATGTTGAAGAAGGAGAGGGGGTTTAGGTAATCCTGGGAAAGCATTTTACACTTAGTGCTATTTCACAATATGTGCTCTCTTATACCCAGGGTCGTTTTCACCGCTGTGCCGAATATGCATGCACATAGAGCCATGTGGACCTATCTGGCATATCCCTCCCCGACATGGCCCCCTCCCTCTGAGCAGCTTGGCTCCCTCCTATCTGAGCAGCTTCTGGGGTTGGTGGGGGTGTTTGGTAGGGGTGGGTGGGTGTCATGCTGGAGGGGGAAGGAGAAGAGGAAGGAATAGTACGGCGTATACGGGCG
>CM070036.1:56346677-56362204 GCA_036250615.1 Ptychadena robeensis | reverse complement strand
CAATTGAAACGGAATCATGTGCAACACATGGCGCAAATCGATTCTGTTCAATGGCGACCCGTTTCCCAAGTTGCATGTGTAGTGATTTGTACAAAATGCCACAAGCTGGGGGAGAGGAGCAGCTGTCTCACCCACAGTTTCCAAGTGAGAGTGCTGGCTCCGGTTCCCCTTCACAACTGACAGCCGACGGCTGTTGAAGGAGGCAAAGGGCAAGAGCCGCAGCTGTTAATACTTTCATGGAAGACTCATATCTCCATGAAATATTGGAGATTGAACCGGGGCTTTTCAACCATGTTTGGCACCCCGTTCCAATCAAGTCCTTTGAGCCGCTCTATTGATCCCGCCAGAGGAAGGCACACACGGGTTCGGTTTGTAACGATTAGAGTACATCATCACCTTGAGCGCGCACTTAATTGATGTACTCAAATCTTGTTACAGATCGACCCGTGTTCATTGATTTCCCTGGAATCCCATAGTCATGTGTTAAGTTGAAGGAACAATCTAAAGTAGTTGTCGCCTCAGATGAATGCAGTAGTGATGGCCCGAAATGTTCACCGGAGACTATTGTGCGGCGAACATCGCCATGTTCGAGTTCGCCCATGTTCGCGAACATTATGGCGAGTTCGGTTCGCCCCCTATCTTTAACAGCAGAACCACTTGACCCCTGTGAGTCACCAGTCAGCCGACATAATCCGCCAATAAGCACCCCCACCTCACAGACCCTCACACCCCCTATAAACATATCAAGTAGAGACGCCATTACACATTCTGCTGAAGAAGGAGAGAGTTAGGAAAGAGAGGCTGCTGCTGCCTATAGGGAACCATTAGCTAGGGCAGTGGTTCTGTGTAATCTACAGTCTTCACGAAATATCCCATCCATCCAGCCATGGGGGAATATCATCTCCCCCAGGGTCCTCCACACTGACCATCACCACCAGAGTGTCCTCCACACGACCATTCACCACCAGTGCCGCCATACTGACCATCTTCCCCAGTGTTCCTCCCCACTGACCATCTACAACCAGTGTCCTCCACACTGTCCATCACCCCTCAGTGTGGTCCTCCAACACTGACCATCACCACCAGTGTTCTCACACTGTCCATCTCCAACCAGTGTCCTCCACACTGACCACACTACCAGTTGTCCCACACTGCCATTCCCCCAGTGGCCTCCACACTGTCAATCTCACCCAGTATCCTCCAACACTGTCCATTTCACCAGTGTCCTCTAAATTAAAATTCACCTTTTAAAGATGTAGGCAACGTGGAAAATCCGATCTTCACAGCGTTGTTTCCAGGTGGAATTCAAACAGGCATTGACCAACCATGTTGTTTAGTGCTCTCCAGCTCCCCTTCTTAGTTCAAATCCCATTGACTATCTTGTAGAATTCCTTTGAATTCGACCGATGGGCGTGTTGATATGCCGATCAGGGGGAGCACCACCTGGGGGACAGATCGCGGTTCACCCCACAGCTCGGCGGCCAGAGAAACAGACATGTACGATAATCTCAGGGCCGATGCGGTTTAGTCTCAGTGAAGACTGGCGTATGCTGTCAGCTCTGGAGAGCAGCAGGATGACCTCATACACTCTGCAGTCTAGAGCTCATTGAGCTGGTGTGTCAGGCCCAACTCGGTACGTGTATGGGGCCTTAGGTAGGGTCACAGTGGGCGCTGTAATGTTATGCGCTGCATGCATTTTTCTTTATAGCAGAGAAGTCATACTGTTGTTATGATGTTGTTAATTGTGACATTTGAAGTAATTTTTTTAATTAAAAAAAAAATGAAATTTTCATTTAAGTTAGTAGTGAGTCGCGTCGGTAAATTTTTTACCGGACTCCGACTCCAGGGACCCAAAATGTCTCCGGGGACTCCACAGCCCTGGTGAAACCAAATAAAGTTGTATGGTTATATTTTAAAATAAAGCTTGGGGCCATTCAACCTAGTACCTGTACACGATTTATGCCCCAACACAAGCACGGCTAGTGTAGACCATCCATTGCAAACTGTCAGGTTCTGCAGGGAACGTTTGCTGCATTTGCTGATCGGAGATTTATTGCTGGATTGCTATTTAAAAACTAAACATGAGTGAAGTTGGACTGATTGTAAGCCCCATAAAATCTGGTTTCTTTTTGCATGTCTCTCCATCCATTGCTTCGAACATTTATGCATGTGCTTTCATTATGGTCATTTACATGAAGCCTTAGGCCGTGATGGTGAACCTTAGAAGGAACGAGTATCAAATTGAGAAATAATGGGCTTTGAGTATCAAAGTTCCGGCCTGGTAATAACCTAAAATTACATAAAGCACTTGCTGATAAGATATAAAAACCACACTCTTTAGCTTATATTATTTAAAAAAAATCATATCTGGTTCAAGATATATTACCTTAGAGATTTGAGATGCTAACGTTTTATTGCAACAACAACAGCACCATTTCTCCCACATTGACCCTTATGTACCTCTGTGCTGCTGAACTCTCTAGGGGAAGGATTTGGGATGTTATGGGTACAGAAGAGAGCTTTGAGAGCCAATCGTTCTGTTTCTCCCTCCTGGGCAACAGTCTGAGTACCCCACAGAGAGGGCTCAAGTGCCAATTCTGGCAAACGTTCCATAGTTTGCCATCCGGCCTTAGTGATAAAATGACCGTCAATTGGCAAACTCTGTCTAGTTCCTGCAGGGAAAGTTTGCTGGCATTTGCTGAGCGGAGATTTATTGCGTGATTGATATTAAACTAAACATGAGGACAGTTGGACTGATTGTAATTGACGGTCATTTTATCACTAAGGCCGTGATGGGCAACCTAGGAACTTGCCAGAAGGCACTGGAAGCCACTCTGTGGTACTCAGACTGTGCCCAGGAGAAGAAGGACAGAATATGGCTCTCAAAGCTCTCTTTGAGACAATATCCCAAATCCTTCCCTAGAGAGCACAGCAACAGAGGTACTAGGGATAAAAGTGGAAAATGGTGCTTGTGTTGTGCAATAAACGTCAATCAATCGCTAAGGTTAATTATTGAAAACCAGTATGGTTTTTGTAAATATATAAGCAAAGAGTGGTGGTTTTATATTTATCAGCAAGGTATTAGTAATTTAGGTATTAACCAGCCGGAATTTGATACCAAAGCCCAAATTATTGATCTCAATTGGATATCGTTCTCTAAAAGGTTCAACTCATGCCCTAAGGCTTATGTAATGACCATAATGAAAGCAACAATGCATAAAGTGAAGCAATGGGAATGGTAAGAGACATGCAAAAAGAAACGATTTATTGTACAATCAGTCCAATGCACTCATGTTTAGTTTAAATAGCAATCAAAGCAAAAATCTCCGATCAGCAAATGCCAGCAAACTGCCTGCAGGAAACTAGACAAGTTGCAATGATGGTCAGTTTACACTAGCCGTGGTTGTGTTGCAGTAGGTTACAGTACTAGTGTGAAATGGCCCTCAAGCTTATTTAAAATATAATATACACTTATTTGGGTTTCACCAGGGCTGTGGAGTCGGAGACATGGGTGGGTCCCGGAGTCGGAGTCGGTAAAAAAATGGACGACTCCGACTCCTACTAAAATTAAATGGGAATAATTTTATTTTTTTTTAATTAAAAAAAAATTACTCAAATGTCACAATTAACAAGTCATACAAAAAATGACTCTTGCATAAGAATAAATGCATGCAGCGCAAACATTACAGCGCCACACTGTGAACCTAGCCTAAGGCCCCATTACAAGTACCGAGTGGGGGCCGACAAAACAGCTCAGATGAGCTCTAGATGAGGTGGATGAGGTATCTGCTGCTCTCCGAGCTGACGAAGAGACAGTCTATGAGAAAAACAGCATCGGCCAGAGATTATCGGAAATGTTGTTCTCGGCGGCGAGCTGTGGGGTGACAGCGATATGTCACCAGGGGGCCCCCCGATCGGCATACACACACGCCCATCGGTCGGAATTCAAGGAATTATACAATGATGAGTCAATGGGATTTGAAAATAAGAGGGGAGCGGGAGAGCACTAAACACATGGTGGTAAATGCCTGTGTGAATTCCACTGAAACAACTGGAAGATCTGATTCCACGTTGCATACAGCTGAAAGGTGAATTTTAATTATGGAGGACATGGGGGGAAAGGACAGTGGGAGGATACTGGGGGAGATGACAGGTGGAGGACAAGGGGGAGAAGGACAAGTGGTGGGGACATGGTGGATGGGTCAGTGGGAGGGACATGGTGGAGATGGGACAGTGTGGAGAAACTGGTGGTGATGGTCAGTGTGGAGGACACTGGTGGGAGTGAGGACAGTGTGGAGGACACTGGGGGAGATGGTCAGTGTGGAGGGCACTGGGAAGTGGTCAGTGGCGGACACTGGTGGGGGGTCAGGTGGAGGACATGGTGGGTGTGGTCAGTGGGAGGACACTGGGGGAGATGAGATTCCCCATGGAGGATGGATGGATATTAGTGAAGAAGGTAGAGTAAAAGAACACGGCCCTAGCTAAGGTTCCTATAGGCAGCAGCAGCCTCTTCCTAACCTTCCTTCTTCAGCAGAATGTGTATGGCGTCCATATACTTGAATGTTATAGGGGGTGTGAGGGTTGTGAGGTGGGGGTGCTTATGGCTGGATTATGTCTGCTGACGTGACTCAAGGGGTCAAAGTTCGCAATGTTAAAGAATAGGGGGCGAACGAACTCGCCATATGTTCGCGAACATGGGCGAACGCGAAACATGCGATGTTACGCCGCAAAAAGTTTCCGGTGACATTTGGGGGCCATCACTACTGTCATTCAGCTGAGGCGACAAATACTTAGATGTTAGCTTCAACTTTATACACTGACTATGGGATTCCAGGGAAATCTATGAAACACGGGTGATCGTAACAAGATTTGGTACAATCATTAACTTGCGCTGCTAGGTGATTGATTGTACTCTAATCGTTTACAAACTACCCGTGTGTCTCTTTGGGGGGGATCAATAGAGCCGGCTCCGGAACTTGATTGAACGGGTTCCAACATGTTGAAAAGACCCGTTCAATCTCCAATACTTGCATGGAGATATGATCTTCTGGAAAGTTTTAAACAGCTGCGGCTCTTGCCCCTCCACAGCGTCGGCTGTCAGTGTGAAGGGGACCAGGAGCAGCATCCTCACTTGGAATTGTGTGTGAGACAGGCTGCTTCTCCCCAGCTTGTGGCTGTTGTAAATCACACACTGCAAGCTGGGGATAAAGGGTCGCATTGAAAGGAATCGATGTGCCCATGTGGTGCACATTGATTTCGTTCAATTGATCCCCGATCAACTCCGCTGATTAAGGAAAAAAGCGAGCACTTCTGCCTAAACTCCCTTTCTCTGCTTAATTGGCCATTCAGTGTTGGTTTCTGGCCAGTAGTTCTGTGGGTATGTATGTCAGCCTTCCTTTCCTTCAATGGATGGATACAAACATAGCATATTACATACAGAGGAGTCCAGAGTCGAGTCGGAAGAAAAAGAGAAACTGAGGAGTCGGAGTCGGGGAATTTATCGACCGACTCCACAGCCCTGGTTTTCACACCATTATTCAGAGACATACATATATACACAAACCAATTGTACAGGGACATTCATCTTTCACATAGAGACACACACTACACTCATGCAGAGACACACTTCTCTTACTGTCTGCAGCTAGTTCCCCCATGGTTGGCTTCCTGCTTGTCCCACCATCAGCCCCCTAGCTGTGCCCCTCCTCCTCCAAAATAACTCCATGCCCCCTAGTTTGGGAACCACTGCCATTAGGGAACATGGTTATCTGGTTAGATACTGGTGGATCTTGCCTGACATTGCCGATAAAGAATGAATTATTACCCAAGCAAAGTAACTACATAAAATGTCACATTGCACTTAAGTATGTATTCTGGCATTAAACAACAAAATTCATGGGTTTATTAGATTATTTCCTTATGAAACACTAGGTTTTGACTAGTCTAACTAGGAGTGTGTAAAAATGCTTTATGGATGGCCAAGTAAGATGTAATTAAGTGAGAAAAAGTGTGATTTGAGCACATTAAGTGAAGAGCAGCCCACACAGTTGAGTTGTTGGATAAATGACATCACTTTATCACTGCATGAATTATTCCATTCCCTCTCAGCAACAGACACTACAAATAAGGACGAGGAGGGGCCGCAAAGACCTCGTAGGAGCGGGTTCTCATTCCAGGATTTGCACAGCTGTTGCATTGTAGCTAAAAATACAAGCGCTGCTTAATAAATCTGCCTCATTTGTTCAAGACAGAACTCATCTCCACACACGTCAAACGCGATTTGTTGCTCTAATTCTGGTCTCTTTCCTGATGCGGGCTTAATGACACACTATCTAATGATTACTGCAACACGGCAGGATAGGGGATTGTGGAAACATCTGGCTGTGCAATACACGGTGCTTGCTTTGTGCATATATATATTACCCACAGTGACACAGTTACGGCCCCTCCTAAAGGAACCCAAAGTTCATGTCACCAGGTAATGGATACACATCATAGGAAAACACACTGCAGATAGCCAATGTCTGATTACTCATTGAAAAAAAACTATTCAACAGTGTATGCACAAGGTGTGTCAGAGGCCATCGACGACATATACCAAAAGAAAGCGGGACAAAGGGTAGTTCAATAAGTGGTCCATATACCTTCTCTAATACCTGACAGGGGCACTGGCACAATGTAAATTACTAAATACATTCAGATACACAGACTGCACCTGCTCTTTGAGAATTACCACAAATATACTATTACTTGTGCTTAAAAAAGTATAAGGCTTTGTTTCCATTATACGTCAGGACCCCTCCGCTAAACGTATACGTAGCACATTGGTATTGCCTGCTCGGCGGATGATCGGTTTACACATCCGCCGGTGCAGAGGCTCAACGTACTCGACTACATTGAGCCTTACGTAAAGACAGATCCTCCGCCGAGCAGGTTAGTCTATCTGCTACGTCGGGACCCCCGCTAAGCCTATACGCTTAGCGAAGGGGTCCTGACGTGAATGGAAACAAGCCTTACGAACTTAACTTACTATGCTGGCCATACAGGTTTTTGTTTTCTGGACATAGGTTTATTTTATTTATTTTTTTATCATGACAAATTGAATAGGAAGTTTCCAAAAGAAAGTGATCATTGTTGGTTTCCGTGATTGATAAGAAGTCTGTGGTGATGTCACCGCGTATGGCAGGAAATGTAACTGATAATTACACTTTCTGTAATTCCAGAGAGGTTACAATTAGCTTTCCAATGCGGTTGTTTACAGAGCTCAGTGGTCCGAGCCTTGGATGTACTTAAATCCTAAGGCCGTGATGGCAAACCTATGGAACGTTTGCCAGAACTGGCACTTGGAGCCCTCTCTGTGGGTACTCAGACTGTTGCCCAGGAGAGAAGAAAGAACTATTGGCTCTCAAAGCTCTCTTCTGATTGCACATAACATCCCATATCCTTCCCTAGAGAGCAGCAGCACAGAGGTACATAAGGGATAAAATGTGGAGAAATGGTGCTTGTTGTTGTTGCAATAAAAGTTACATATACAAATCTCTAAGGTTAATTATATCTGAACCAGATATGATTTTTTTAAATATATATAAGCTAAAGAGTGGTGGTTTTATATCTTATCAGCAAGTGATTACATTTTTATGTAATTTAGGTTATTAACCATGCCGGCACTTTGATACTCAAAGCCCAATTATTTAACTCAATTTGGATACTCGTTCTCTAAAAGGTTCACCATCACTGCCCTAAGGCTTCATGTAAACTACCATAATGAAAGCAACAATGCATAAAGTTTGAAGCAATGGGAATGGTAAGAGACATGCAATTTGGAGGTGTGCTTGTATTTCAAGTCAACGTCCCCTTCAGTTAGCTATTGTGCTTCCTTATAATTCATAAGGCTTGATTCACATTCACATGGGAACAGAGCCTAAAAATTTGCTAAACTACAGAGCCTCGTGTAAATAAATCTGAATTTAAAGTGTTTGTCTGCAATAAAGATCAGCAGAAATATTTTACCACCAATTAGAGCTTGCATTTATTATCCGGCTGTTATAAAGACAAATAAAACTGATTTTATTGCACAGTAGCTTACAGAGAAATCACTGCAGACTGAATCACAGAAGATTTAACTCCAAAGACTTGAAACACTAACAAATTAAACATTTTAGTGATGTTTCCAAACAGTTGAGTGCGTTCCATAATTTCCCTTCACTTCCTTTCTGTAAACTTGCAAAAAATATACGAAGCAACTGTATTGATGGAACTTTACAGTAGGACAGGATGATTCACTTAACTTATTATATTTATAATGAAGAACAAATGGACATGATAGGACAAGGAAGAGCGGCGATTCTTGGAGGATTACTAAGGCAGCTGCAAAATGATAAGGAAAAACAATGTGTAATTTCTAGAATGTAACTATGTCTGTACGCTGGAGGAGGGTGCTAATACAATCACGTAAACATAGGGAACTTTTATCAGCAAAACAACATGCCTTCTGGCGCTGAATAACTACCACCACTTCCAAAAATATTCGAGATAATGTTACTTCTGGACAATAATCACCATTGGCAGTGTTCCCTGGGCTAAAATACTTGATATTTACCATAATGATTGTTATTTTCGCTCACTTGACTCTTACTTTTAGCTCTTGCTGCTGACAAATAATGATTGTTATGACAAATGTTAGTGAATTAAGGTGAAAGCTTTTTTGGTGCGATTCCCTGCATCTATCACAGAATAAGATAACAGATATTTTTCAAATTCTTGACACTTTTATTTAATTTGATGTTGCATTTCTACTATTTTCAAAATCCATAAGTTTTTTCAATCACTTTAATAATTTTTTTTCCCAGGAACCCCCTATAGGTCTATTTTAGTGCATTAAGGTCAGTGTAGGACAGAGGTTCCCAAAATGGGGGGCACCAAGGTATTCTGGGTGTGGGGCGCAGCTAGAGGCCCAATCGAGGTGGCACTTCGAGCCCTATATGTGAGAATATGTGTAAAGAACATTGATAACTTCCACAGGGGAGAACAAGGGGGTTCAAACCCTCTCCTCCGTGGGGGTCATCTTAGTGGATTCCTCCTACAGAAGTAGGAGCCTGGGGACTTTAAAGGCCAATCTCAATTGAGGTAAAAAGGTAACAATTTAATTCACAATAAATCAATAAAATTCAGTCCATCAAAGTTCGAAGTCTGTATGCAGAGTAAAACAACAGAGGAAATTCCTCGGGATACAATGATCCAAATATGCGCCGCTGGTGGTGCGAGTGTCCATACGAAGAGAGGACATAACCCCAAATCCTTCACAGCAGATACAACAAGACCCCAACGTACGTTTCCTATATCATCTTCTTCAGGGGGTTTATGCGAGAGCAATGGGTTCAGTCCTTTAGACGTAGAACGTTAATGCATGCCAGCATTTCTTGGCGTCGTGCCACGGCAAGATAGGAGGAACGGAGGGATACCATTAGGCATACCCTTTCCTGAGGTAGGTGTGCATAGTGCAGTAAGCGATTTGGCGTTTCAAGAAGCCGGGTGTTTAAGGTTAGTAGGTTTCCTCCTCGTGTTCCCTGTCACAGGGAACACAAGGAGGAAACCTACTTACCTTAAACACCCTGTCCACCATGCCCATAACTTCAAATTCATGGAATTGATGTTTATAGGTATGTACATTCATCTCAGATAACGATTCGTATTGGGGGTAACTAGTTAGTCAACACTTGCCAATTACTTTGGTGCCTCAAAAAGGCCTCTAGATATTGCTGCTAACCTCAGTGCTTTTGCCCTATCCAAAAACTGTGCCAAATTACCCACACATTATTTGGCACAGTTTTTTGGAATTCAGCCATCTTAAAAGGGCTGGAAACCATGCACTTGCACTTTATTAATCAGGATATTAACACAGTTATACACATATCTCCCAATTTTTGGAAGATAACACTCAATTCAAGGCATAGGAGGGAAGGCACATTTGGTTAACCAGTAAATGGTGGTTAAGGTTAATTAGCACACCAAGGACATTTGCTTTTGGGTAAATATCTATATATATTTTCAAGGCTATCTGAAATAGAGTGATACTCTCTCTTCAGAGAAAAAAAGCATTTTCCATTGAAGGCTTAAGAACACATGATTTCAAGGAGAGTGACAGGTAAAAAGAAAAAACTCCATCAAAGCCCCTAAGATAATGATTATATTAAAAATAAACTGATACTTATACTTGTTTTTTGATATTTATAGTGCATGACAATATTCTTGAGAAAGTCCTTGTTAGGACGAAACGCGTCGAATGTCAAAATTCTGCACTCCTAATGGACTCCTTGACCTTCCAGTAATGGTTGGAGTTTGTTATTGTTTTTGCATGAGAGGGGATAACGAGGACCACCAGTTGTAGGAGGCCCCCTTTCTCTTCCCTCTGCAGGAGTCTGAACTGATGATTCATTGATGTACAAATTGCTTTTGAAGATTATGAAAACGAATAAACTATTAAGTGTATTTAATTCATACTCAAGTTTCTGGCTTAAAAGATTTTGTTTAAACAAAGGAAGTCTCCTCAGAAACCCCCACTGTTTATATTTTGCCAGTACATAAAATCCTTTATACATTACAAATTCTCACTTCGGTGAGGCGGGGGGAGGTCTCTTCGTTTTTTGTTTAGTCTTCCAAGTTGCCATAGACAATCCAATTTTCTTTTTACAATTAAAGAGAATGCTACTTACAGGAATATCAAAAGTAGCAAAAGTCTATTATAGTGCGGTCGTGAGGAGCACAAACGTGAACTTGTAAAGACTTGGCAATAGCCATTATGCCTTTGCAGTTTCATTAGTTGATTATGTATTGCCTTGATGAAGGAATTCTGTAAGTTTGCAAAGTGCTGTGCTTTTATTATGTAACTGCTATTACTTATAATAAATATGAGGATGTTATTAGAGAAATCCTGAGGCTAATACTGCTGGCAACATGTATTCATATTATGAGCAATGCAGCCTCTACTTAACCAATGAAAGTGCATTTTCCAGCATTGCATTCATTAAATCTTAGGTGCAGCACCTTAGTAAAATTATAGCCCCCCCCTAAAGACCACCCTATATTAAGTAAGTTTACCATCACTGTTGTAAACCCATTGTGTTGCCTTTCCATTTCCTTTGTACACAATGTCCCAACCTTTTGGAAACAGACACAGATTCTTGCGTGTCTCTACTGTCCTAAAATATTTACCTTAATCTTCTTCTAAAACCCCACTGCTCACAGTCAATGTACCCTATCTCTCAATGAAAATTGTTATTAGGTTGCTGTTAGTTATCCAGGTCTTATGAAGTAACTTACATTTTATAAGTATAATAGTATAAATACTTTAAGATCTATGCAAATTATAAAAAATAAAGCATACATTTCTTAATCTTGCCAAGAGCAGGAGTGCAAACATTCATGTCCATCACTCATGGTTTTACATGAACTTGAAATCAATGTACAGGGATAGACCATAGTCACTTTTGTATCCTGGATGCGTGAACTAGTCCTCATCCCCTAAGCATAATACAAACATTACCTTTGTACTGCAAGGTCCATTAAATAAAAGCTAACATAACAAAAAGGATTGTGGCTCTATACAACATGCACACTGACTAGACCTCAAATATCTGAAATGAAATAAAAAGGATTAAGACTTTGCAGATATCTGTTTTTACACAGTAAGACCATTCCAATGCAGCTGGTTACTGATCAATTTCAGAAAAAATAATAGTTAATTGCAATTGTCAGCAATGCCATTTCCAGCAGTGATATCTTTGTGGTTAGAAAGACCATTAAGCCTGCCACACACACGCCGATGTGTGCAGGCAGACTAGTCCCGATATCTTTCCGGGATGCTAACGTGATGACGTCATCACGTTAGCCTCCCGTTGCATTATGGTGCCACCTCAATCGGCCGGGCACCCTTTGTGTGCCGGCCATAAGCTGCGATGGAGACGCCGTCTTCATTGCAGCTTATGGCATCGGCTTGCATCGGCCAGAGAAGATCGGACATGTCGGATCGGACATGTCCGTTCTCTGGCCGGCCGAGCAGTGGGGCGACAGGGATCTGTCGCCCCATGTGGGCACATGCCGATTAGCGACCGATTTTTAACCTGACCGACGGCGTGAGCGCGCACGCCCGTCGGTCAGATTAAAAATCGGCTGCTTATCGGCATGTGTATGGCTACCATTAGGTGGTATATGGAACAGCTTGACCAAGGGCTATCACCCTAAACACGTCCCATTGTTCAAACGGAACATGGAGTGTGACTAACTAAGAAGAGGCCTCCCTGATAGTATATCTACATGGCCCATAACCAGGAAGTGACCGTCATCCGTAACTACACGGCTGGAGTGACATGCACACACAGCAACTCCTGTCCTTGTAGGAGATCACTTTTCCTTGCTAAGCCTGCATTATAACAGCATTTTTGTGAGTGCATAAGCTTTACTTCTACCATTACCACTAGGTTGTGCGCCTTGTGTCTTTTTCTAAAAGTTACTGGGCAGATCTGAACATCTACAGTTGGGTATTGTGCAGTTCTAAACCTCAGTCTGACCGTAATGAAATTTAGACAACATGAGTCCTAGTGTTCCAAGTTCCTATCCAACACTTTATACATTTTTATATAAAAGCCAGTATGCTGGATTACTTCTTCTGTGAAAGGAGCACCTTAGGCTATGTTCCCACATAGGCGATCACTATTGATCGTGTCCATTTAGTTGAATGGGCTTGTCCTCACTTCAACTAATGGCCGGGATCGGGCACATCCACAGTTGGACACACGTTCTGATCACTGGTGGCTGCGACACTGCTGCCCTGATCGTGCCCATAGACATGAATTTTTTTATGAGGGCGGTTTAAAAAAAAATAAAAAAATAAACGCATGTAAGGATTTCCTGGTCAAGAAGTTAAAATGGTGTCCGCCCTGTGGCAGATCACCTATGTGGGAACATAGCCTTGATGTCATTTTACTGTGCTCAATCCCTTTAAATGTGTGGGTGTATACATAATATATATATTAAGATTTGGTACTGAGCACTAAGTAATAATAAGCATTCTGTCTCCGGGAAGCATTACAAATCCTGTAGCTTACAAATAAATTTTTTCTCCGTTTTCAGAATTTTAAGAAAACCTGCTATAAAAGGGGTTTTTTTTTTCGTGCATTTTTACAGCTTCTACAAAATCTACAAGTTACTTCTTGTTTGTGACTGATACATACCAAAGACTTCATTATCGTCACATTCCTGGGCTGGTTCTGCAGTCTGACTCACTGGTTTTTGTTCTTCGATGACACTATGTTCAGCACTCTGAAACACAAAAAGATTTATTTCATTTGTTGGAATAAAAATATATTCTTTTTTAAAAATGTAATGTAAAATGAAAATTTAAAAAGATTTCACCTGACTGGACAATTTAACACACCTTCATCTTCTTTATTAAACAGAGTGTTCATTATGCATTGTTAAATAGTTGTACTCTTTCACTTTAAAACCCGTTGTGACTAGACCTGCAGATATGGGCCAGATCGATGACCACTTTGAGCGCCGTGCACGCTCATGGCCATCTATCTTGCTCATATAATAAGTGCCCCTCGCTATTTTCGAGCGAAAAAAGCCATATTGGACATGACCGTAAATACGGCCGATGTCCGATGCTTTGCATAGAGACCGCGAGTCTCCAGGCAAAGCATCGGCTGAGCTGGAGAGAGCAGAGCTCACTGCCAATACCTGTTGCAGGGTACATCGGATGGCTTGAATATCGAGCCGTCTGTACCCTGCTTAAGTCTTCTGTGACATAAAACAGAAGATTTCTGAATATTTTCCATCCAGCAATCTCTAGTCATTTAGTCTGGATTGACATCCAATCCAAGTGATCAAGTTTTTTTCCATGTCTTCTCCTGCAGGGTAACTTTCCCTAGCACAAGCAAAGTGAACTTTGCTTTTCAATTTAGGAACATTATCGATCCCCCCCCCTCCCTATTCAAACACAGGTTAAGAATGAGGGCCTGTGCCCCCCTGAAATACCTTTGCGCCCCTCAGTTTGGAAACCACTGCCCTATCAGAACTTGCCATCCATACCCTTCAATATAAAAGTGTCACCATACATGTTATAATGTGACAAAGAGTATAATGTGCAGGTTTATATCTTAACCAGCGAAGGGACTGAGCGGTTGTTTGCATTTTCTTCCCCCTTCCCCGGCCGCCACGTTTTGCCCTGTTGGGCAAAGTGGATCCTTGGACTCTGTCGCCCCATGCCCTGTGTACCCTCCCCCCACATCCCCTGGACCCACCAACTATTTTCTCTGAGCTGACATACTTGTCTTGATAAGTTCCAATGCTTTAACATTTGTTATTATTTTTTTACTGAACCAACTTTTGATAACGAATACCTAAATATGTGGGATTTCTCTCTGAATTTTTTATTGAATTGATTATGAAACACATTATGAATGTATTTGTCATCCATTATTATTATTGTTGTAGACACATTGCTGTAGTCCTGATGAAGCCAGGGAATAGGGCAAAACATAAAAACGGCTATGTCGCACGTCTGTTTTGCTGCACAAATCAGAAAATCTTGACCGCTGTGGTATTTTAAGCACAAGCATGATGATGAAACTTGTTTTACATTGTTATTGTTACTTAAATGTCCTCTTAACACACTCTGGGGTGTGTTTGCAAATTAAAAATCCCCATTTTAGGGTACTCCCTCTTTCCATTAAAATGTGACAAACATAGGTTTCATGAAAACAACATAATAGTGAGGCATTTTTAAACTATTCAATCAACAGGTATATAATCAGGAAGTGCTTGCATTGCTGGTAGATATAGATTAAGATCAACACTAAAAAGTGTGTGGAAAACTGAATATGAAGGCCTAAGACAGTGGTTCCCAAACTTTCCCTTTTCTGTATAGGAACATTATCGAGCCCCCATTCTAACTACACAGTTTCAGATTAAGGGCCATTTCACACTAGCCGTGTTTAAGTTGCCGTATCATGTATAAGTACTAGTATGAAATGGTGAATTTGGTTTTCAAATTAATCATGTAGAGACATGCATTGTATATATACACACCAATCATACTAAACATTTATCATTCACAGAGATAGACACTACACTCATGCAAAGACATCAATGATACACATAGACACAGAAACACACACACACACACACACACATTGCATGCACTCTACTTACTGCCTGAAACGAGTTCCTCCATGGTTGGCATCTGGTTTGCCCAACCCTCAACCCCCTGCCCCCAGTTTGGGAACCACTGCTCTTAGGCCATATTTGTACTTTTAAAGCAGACTCAAAATATTTATTTATATTACAAAGCAATCAGAAAATATTGGGGCGGTTATTCTTAAATTGCCATAACACTAAATTTGTTTCCTAAATCCCACATAAACTAACATAGGAAAATAAAGATAGAACAAAAACAAAACATACACGTCAAGCAGGGCTGTGGAGTCGGAGTCGGAGACATTTTTGGGTCCCTGGAGTCGGAGTCGGCA
>CM070036.1:56335245-56346652 GCA_036250615.1 Ptychadena robeensis | reverse complement strand
CAAAAAAAATGGAACCGACTCCGACTCTACTAAATTTAAATGGGCATAAATGTTTTTTTTTTTGAACATAAAAAAAAATTACTTCAAATGTCGCAATTAAGAAACAGTCATACATGAACAGAATGACTTCTCTGCTATAAGAAATGATTGCATGAGCGCATAACATTACAGAGCCACTGTGACCCTAGCATAAACAGGCCACCCCACACGACCGAGGGGGCCGGACAGCCAGCTCAGATGAGGCTCTAGAGTGAGGAGTGATGACGTCATCACGCTGCTCTCCAGAGGCGCAGCAAGGACGCCGAGTCTCATTGAGACTAAACGCCATCGGACGGGGATTATCGGGAACAGGTCGTTCTCTGGCCGGTCGAGCTGTGGGGCGTCAGCGAGGCTGTCACACCCCATGTGGATCCCGCGATCGGCATACACACACGCCCATTGATGGCAGGCAAAACCGGCCGCGCATCGGTGCGGGTATGGCGGCCTTAACTCTCCCTGATTAATGAAGTAAATCGGGTGTTGCCGGACTAGAGACGGGGTCCCATTTTTTTTGGATAATGCTTGGCATACACATGTCAATAAGCGGCCAGATTTTCACAAGGACCGACGGGCGTGCGCCTACGCGCCATCAGGTCAACGAAAAAATCGGCCAAACAACCCACATGGGGCGACAGATACCCTTCGCCACCACTGCTACGGCCGGCCAGAGACAACGGACATGTCCGATCGCTCGGCCGATCAACCATCCATAACATGCAAGGCAATGGCCGCACACAAGGGTGCGCCGGCCGACTGAAGGGGCCCCCATATGCACCGGGTGCAAACGTGATGAACGTCATCACGTTTGAATCTCGGTGCAATATTCGGGACTGGTCTGCCCTGCACACCATCGTTGTTTTTGTAAATGGCAAGCCCTTGTGAAGGGAGGATTGCCAATAGTTCAGGACTGAACCGTAAATCATTTGTGTAAAACCGCTTTCAATCAGCTGAGGCGACAAATACTTCGATTGTTTAGCCTTCAACTTTAATCAGACTCTACTCCCTGGTATTCCCGGGAATCATGAATCATGTTTTGCCCCTCTTCTCCTTCTCCTTCCCTCTTCTAGACAGCCTTCCACTTCCCTATCTCAGCATAAGATCAGAACACTAAAGCTTGCACACAGGGTAGATCTGTAACAAGAATTCTGTGTACATCGCACGTTGATTGAATTGTACCCTAATCTGTTTACAAACCTACCTGTGTTGTGCCTTCCTTCGGGCTGGATCAATAGATCCGGCTCAAAGGGACTTGATTGAACGGGTTTCCACTGTTGAAAAAAGACCCCGTACTTTGCATGGAGACATTAGTCTTCATGGAATATTAAACAGCCTTGCGGCTCCTTGCCTCCTCCACAGCCTTCTTCTGTTCATTGTGAGTGGAACCGGTAGCCAGCACTCTTCCTCACTTTTGAAGCTGTGTGTAGTGAGGCTGCTTTCTTCCCCGCTTGTGGCGTGTTTGTAAATCAATCACCCACTCTGCAAAGCTGGGAAATAACCGTTCCCCCATTGAACAGGAACTCGATGCCATGTGGTGCACTAGAAT
This sequence comes from Ptychadena robeensis, assembly GCA_036250615.1. Classification (NCBI taxonomy): domain Eukaryota; kingdom Metazoa; phylum Chordata; class Amphibia; order Anura; family Ptychadenidae; genus Ptychadena; species Ptychadena robeensis. Next base: position 56,345,070 of record CM070036.1, on the reverse strand, counting down.
TATTCCGTTCAATTGCTCCCCGATCAATCACACGTTTTGCCTAGCTTAAAGAAAAAGCAGCAGCATCTCTGCCTAAACTCCCCCTTTCCTCTGCTTTAATTTGCCATTACAGTGTTGGTTTTTCCCTGGCAGTTAGTATCTGTGGTTAGTGTATTATGCCCTTTCCTTCCCCTTCAATGGATTGAACAAACTTAGCATATTACATACAGAGGAATCGGAGTCGGGGAAATCTGAAACTGAGAGTCTGAGTCGGGAATTTCGTCACCGCCTCCACAGCCCTGCGTCAGTAACATGTTCGTTGCTCTTGATCCACCCACAATAACTACGCTCTTTATTACTTATTATTCCAATAGTTTTTCCTAGCTTTTGTAGGGACTTGTAAATCTGAATAACACACTGGCAGCCTAATAATCACCACAGGAAGGGACAATTCTTTATTGTTGCAGAAGACGCCAAGATGATTGAACATAATTCTTTGTGCAACCTTAACCTTCCTGGTTCCATACACCCTGCCAATCCAGCCCCAGATTTCAATGGGTTGAGGACATTCCATCACAGGTTTTTATTGACGTATGTGGGAAGGATTTTTTCAATAATTTGGTACCATTTGGCTTAGACCTAAGAGTAAAGGGACAGAGACAAAGATCCACTTTTGGGTGTTATAATTAATCAACTATCTAACATATCTGATATGGAAACTTTTGGAAACCAATACACACAGAGATGTTTTGACTTTTCTACTATTTTTGGCCAGTCTTTGTCCTAGATTTCCTGATTCTATCCCTTCAAATATAAGTCAATAAAATTTTTGGGAAAACCAATCTTTCTCCAATCCTTATTCTAGTTTTTATAATTTCGCCTTTGGCACATCGTGAGTACTCTTGCTTCATTCCAGACATTTCTATGTAAATGCAAATTAACATATTCATGTCAGCAGACCTGCAAAAATGCCAAACCCCAGAAGACCAGCTGATGTAGCCAGCAACAGGGATAGGATGGCATTACTTGTGGAGATAAGCTGTACCATAACATTACTACCACTTTTCATCTGCTCTTACAAAAAACCGCCAGAGCAAAAATTGTCATACAGACCAGCCTTACTTGTCCTCACATTCACAGGCCTTATCCATCCCCCTAGTTTATCTCGTCCAGGAACAACAGGCACCCGTATCCTTCCCAATTTTACCACAACTATCTCACTGTACTTGTAAACTATACTTCATTTTTACAGCCCCGGATTTTCCCCGCCCCTAAGTCCCTATTGTTTCCTCACTTCCACGCCACCTCCCTTCTTCCCTCCCTCCTCTTCAGTCTTCGCATTTTTCCACTCGCCCCTCCCCTCACTTTTACCCCCAACCCATCTCACCCAACTTATGCTCCTGTATACCAAATAACAAACAAAAAGTTTGTATTTATTTAATAAAAGTTCACATAAATTGACTGCATTACAACCTGAATTTCATTAGACATCCAACTTTTCGGGATGTCTAGGTCCCTTCTTCGGTCTCTCTAATGACTTCAGTTATCTAACCACTCCCGTTATCACTTCAACTCCCAAACTTTCCCTGTACTCATCGATGGCCAACAACAGTACAACACTCTTACGATTGCTCCGGAAAACCGAATCACCTATATTTTTTCACCCCCATCCCCCAACGATGGTTATTGTTTTTCCTTACTCACCAGTATTTTCATCACTTCCTTTTACCACCCCCTTCTCACCTAGTTCACACAGTAACAAGCAACAACAAGATTGGGGTAGTTTGGGGCGTACTGAAAATCAGTTTAGGGCCCTTTCACACTTAGGCCAGCTCGTTTGCACCCGCTTGTATTTTTGCCCCCCAAACTGGGCGCATTTAGAAACCCCCCCCACGCAAACCCATGGTACATTTCACTCAGCTGCATCCATTATTCTTACAGCGCTGGTAATATGGTTGGCGCTATATAATAAACGATAATAAATATGTCCGTGTAATGTATGTGGGGGATTTTTTTTTTGAGTTTACTTCCGCTTTAAAGAACAAATTTATTGCAGTGAACAAAGATTCCATAAACACATACATTTATAATGGCAATTCAAATGACTTTCTCTGTAGTATTACACTCCTAAATTTTCCCTGCTCCTCAACGTATTGCTTTTGGCACTGTGGTTTGTTACATAATGGAACCATTACAAATGGTTTTACTGCAACCATGAAACCTTGGCTCATGGGAAAGTGAATTATTCTTAGAAGTCAGGACCAAGTTCTTTCCAACATAGCCTGAGGCCATTGTTTGACATTGTATTTGTCAAGACCTTTAAAGTTTATAGGCTATAAATGCCCCTGGGGCCTTCTCTGGGCTGCTACTTTTCTCCTTCCTCAACTCTTCCATATTCCTTAAACATTATTCAGGTGGTCAATCTTTCTGATCAACAGTAACAGAAGAGCAAATGAGTGATATATATTTTGACAGACTGTCTATAGCACGGCTCAATATAGAAGCCGTTCAAGGTTCCCTGCAAAAGCGGGACGACGTCATTGCGCTGCTGCCAATATCGGAGGAGCTGGAGACAAAGCACTGCTGTGTTTTCAGCTCAGCTGATGCTTTGCATGGAGACCCCCTGGTCTCCATGCAGAGCAATGGACATCGACCATGATTTACGGGCATGTCCGATATCCCTGTTTTTGAGTGGGATTGAGTGGTCCCGCTTGAAATAGGGATGGCCGCATTAGATATGGGCCAGATAGATGGCCGTGAGCGCACAAGGCGCTGGAATCGCCCTCGATCTAGCCCATATCTATATGTGTGTTCCCAGCTTATCTGTTACTGTGAGAATGGAGCACAGACAGCAACGAAAAAGTCCCGTGATGTGTGTCCTGCAACAGTTCAAACTGTTAGACCGCAATGGTAGGTTGCTGAGCATGCTTAGTTTGCTTTCAGGGTCCCGAACTTTGGAATGGGAGGGAAGGAACTGAATGGGCCATCTCATTCCATCCAGGTACACAGACCAGAGTTTAAAACTGCTGGAAGCCTGCCAGGGAAACCGGCACGTCCCCTAAAAAAGCTGAGACCATTGTGTCAGGGCTCCTGAGAAGGTTGGAGACACTGTACTGCTGGAGCAGCAGATACAAAGGGCACACAGGGAGTGTGGGGCCCAAGCTGGTGACTACTAGGAGTCAGGTATTCCTCAAGGTAAAGGGAAGAACCTTATTTGGACATTTGCAAGCCAAGAGGCATTGGGATTCTCCAAGGACTTTTGTTTGGTTTCTGTTTGGTAAAACACAGCAATTTTTAGGAAGCCTCCCCGACAATGTCATCATACATGTTTGATCATTTTAGGAGCTAACAGGGTAATGTGTGTTTATATTCTTGTACCTTATTTTAATTTATACAATTTTGAGACCGTTAATGCTGGGCATACACATACCGAGTAGGTCAGACCGACCTACTCCGATGTGTGCCGAGATGCTAACGTGTTGACGTCATCACGTTAGCACCCAGTTGCATTCTGGGGCCCCTTCAGTCGGCTGGGCACCCTTTGTGTGACGCCATCTCCATTGCAGCTTATGGAATCGGCTTGCATCGGCCAGAGAAGATCGGACATGTCCGTTCTCTGGCCGGCCGAGCAGTGGGGCGACAGGTATCTGTCGCCCCAGGTGGGCCGATTTTTAACCTGACCGATGGCGCGAGAGCGCACGCCCGTCAGTCAGATTAAAAATCGGCCGCTTATTGCCATGTGGCATAAGAAAGGAAGAGAAAAACAAATGTATGGCATTGTCTCAGTCTAGGCAAGATCAAGTGGCTGCTCAAGGACTGGATTACACTGATAAAAGATACAACTTTTCAAGCAGTATGATTTATTTATATAATTTGTAGGGACCTGCATGTCAATTTATAGTGTCGATACAATAAATACAGCAAAAAAATAACATTTTATTTAAAATCCAGAAAGTTAGATCCAGTTCTTTTTTTTTCCACACACAATATTGCGCAACCATATAACTTGTACATCTGGAATGGATGTCTCTCTCTAGCTGGAAGTCATCCAAGAGGAACGTGTTGGCCATTGTTATATGGCAAATAGGAAATCGTTAGCTTTAAGTAAGAGGACACTTGAATTGCCGTCAAAACAAAGTAAGAGACAGAAGATGGATGTTCCTTTCCTTACTAGTTTAACAAATGTGACACTTCTAGACAGAAAACCATTGGAAGACAATAAACAGGAATGATATGTGAGACAAGGACTAACCATCATTGTTATAATAAACTAGATGGGTGACAATGTATGACCTGCTGAATACAAAGTCATCTACAGGGCAGGTAACCAGATAGATGCTGTATATAACTGCAATTAAATATGTTACATTTTCCACCTGTTGAAATAGAAATTAGTTGGAGCACACTGCAGATCACTTATTGTTTACTTATTCCATATAAGGTTCATGCTTATTAATTAGCAACAAATTGAGAACCTATATTTTTTTTAAGAATAGAAGTGACAAGATCTTTGTCTTCATACATCTGCCTACTTTAGGACTTTTGTGGCATATGACCATATTTTTCAGACCATTCGACGCACCTTTTCACCCGCAAAATCTTGCGAGAAAAGTGCCTGTGTCTTATGGTCCGAATGCATGACCCCCGCTTCCTGCCAGTTTTCCTGACAAGGAGATTAGCCAGGGAGCGGTCAGATGAGAGATGCGGCCACAGCCGGATCTCCCATCTGAACTGTATTATTGCTTATGTCAGCAGAGCCCAGGGCCCTGTGATATAAACAAAGAGAGAGATAGATGAACTGCCACCTGTCTCTCCGTGTCTGTGGAAGCTGCAATCACTCTGCAGCTTCCACTGACTAAGCTGGAGAGGATCAGATCTGTAGCAGTTTCCCCCGCAGCCCTCCTCCTCCCGATCAGTAAGGAAGATCAGTGAGGAGGTGACGTGTGTGCCTGATGTAGTGCTGCTAGTGACATCTACTGGCTGGATTTGATATTGCATGGATTTGCTCCATTGCATTGATCCAATTGACTTCATTTCAAATATCTTTTTTCTGGTTTTCCTGTTCTAAAAACTGGATGTGTCTTATGTGCCGAAACATGCAGTACTCATTTTTGGGAAATGAGAGGAGAGGTAAATACAGAGGCCTCTGTAGAAAAGACACACACTTACTGGGGTTGATGACCAAGAGATAATTCTCTGAACATCAATTTTCCATGGGGTTCAACCAACAATGCATGTGTAATGGATCGCCAGCTGGTCAGTTGATCCACATTGGTTAGACACTGAGATTTGAGGACGGGTGTGGACAACACTGACTTAAAGAAAAGCCATCTAAAAAAAATATGCTTTGTCCCTGTTGTATCTATAACAGTATACAAGTTATTATCATTCGAATTAGAGTTTGGTCAGGTGTTCCTGGGATTTTCTTTTCTTTTGATGTTATTTTATGTATTACTTTAATGCAGCAAATAATGACACTATCTTTTATATTAGTATTCATTATTACGCACATGCTACCACAAATGCATTTTAGCTAATAGATGGGCTCTATTATTATTGCATTGAATATGAAGATGAGTGCACCATGGAGCACACATTAGCAGGATAATACCATCTATTAACATGCTCATCACAGCATGCTCCAAATGTTCCAACATAGTTTACTGACAGGTTATTATGTCTTAATGAAGGCGTGATTTGCTGCTGTACAAAACCACATCAATAAAACCTTATTTATAGGGAACCTTCTACCAAAGTTAGAAAAAATGGAAAAGTTTTGCAGCACTTTACAATTTACAAATCTACTGAATTAAACATCATATTTAAAAAATAACAAATATTCAAACAAAGCACGCTTTCCCTTAGTATGCCCATAAATGACACAGCCCAAATAACACCTTCTCTACAGCACGGCTTGTCAAAGCTATCCTACCTCAGGTCAGATTACCCCAAAAAGTAGAATGATCTCATTTGTGGAGGGAAGCACTCAACAAGAAGCAGATCTAAAACGAATAAATGAAGTGATTCTGTCCACAAAGAGAACAGCAGCACAATAACCAACAACTCACTCCAAATCAGAGAATAGAAAATAGGATTACAATAATAAATTTTATTAACAAATTTGATTTAGAATTTTGACTTTCACAATCTTTAAACTATCTCAAGCTATATTATTATATTGATGGCTTCTACAGTATTTCCATAAGTATACACAAACTCAACTGCCTTAGGAGACCATGTTCACCAAAGTATAGGTCTTTCACATATCCATAGAAAAACCGAATAGTAACCGAAGAAAAAGAGCAAGTAGTCCATAAAGTCTGCCCTACATACATATACACTAACCGGACATAAACATACACAAACTGGTCATTCACGCATGCATTTTAAAATTTATCTTAAAACACACCTATCACCTCTGTCACTTTTTATTATAGCAAACTTAGTGTTGTACCGTGTAAGCCATCAATGAAAACAGAAAGTTTGGAGTTTAAGTGATACTCTTTATTGGGTAATGGAAGTCATTAGAGAAGCAAGCTTACAGGATGTATCAGATCCCTTCTCCTGGCTTAATACAATTCGGTTTTCTAAGACTCCCATTTATACACAGTTACAAGGACATAAATAGTTGAACAAAAACAACGGTTTTCTCTTGACACACTTAACTGACTGAGGTGAGAGTGAAGGGTTGGTGGAGGTAGTGATCAGAGTTTAGCCCCCATACCCACTTAGATTTCCACCCAATTTAGCGCCCGATCGACCGCTATGCGGAAGGTCGGCCAAAAAAATCGGGTGCCGATCTAAAGCTTAAAGGGCCGAAATCAGCCGCCAAATCGATCTAAGCCATTATGGACATGTCTATAATTCTTAGATCAGTCTAATACTTTAGACGGGGACACACAGCCCATCTTGCAGCTGCCTGCTTCTCTCCCTCAGAAGCTGTGAGGGTGAAAGGGAGCTAGAAGCTCCTCCTTCTTCCTTCGTGCTAGGCTGCCAGCTTACTGACTGCTCTCCGCTGGGTCCCCCTAGCGGTCGGTGACCTGACAGTGGCCCGAGCAGCTAGGGGTGCTGAAGACAGCGCTGGCACACGAAGGGTGCCAAAACACTGGGCTTAAGGAAGAGTTATTGGGGTAATAGAGTTAAAAGGTCCAGGTGTGGCATGGTGATTCGACATGTCAGTAAATGCCTGGCCGATCCCATTACTTTGCATGGGGACGGCAGTGCCCGCCGATCCACTGTTGATGTCATCACGCTATCAAGGGAGAATCTGTGTATGAGCACCATTAGTTCCAGCAGAGGACTAAAACTTCTGCATTTTTCTATACACGAGCAGTATCCATTTTCTGAACGCTTTGACAAACTTGGAGACACATTTTACAATCTGGTACTAACAACTATGTACAACTACTAACAAACAGCTATTAGTCCGTGTCACAAAATGTATTTATTGCACTGCAGAATGTTAATGTAAATATACAACTCATGTCTCTCGATAAGTTGGTCAGTAGTTTTACAGAATGGGTACTGCAAGTTGTTATCTCCTTGTCTAAGCTGGAGGACAAGGAACACATTCCAGTCTTCTGGGATGCAGAGCTATTTGCTCCCGGGATGATTGGGACAAAAACTTTTTTACATATCCGGACCATAAGATGCATGAAAAAATGTTCATGCATCTTATGGGAGATACATGTGTATACCATATTTTTCAGTCTATAAGACGAACTGCCTTATTGCCTGAAAAATATGGCATATACATCTATCTCATAAAAAAAGATAGAATTGCTTTAATGTAAAAGAACATCTTGGATATAAAATGTTAGCTGCAGTATACAACGCAAAATAAATACCAGAGTCAATTAAGACAAATCACTGAAAATGATGATGAGTAAGGGAACATGTTATCTGACCTTGTGCGGGCTCTAGTGTCAGACAAAATACAGAAATAACATAAGCCACTGATAGAACACAGAGGCGTCTAGCATAAAGTCCATGGAGGTGCAGTCTTCAGGAGGAGGACATGATGGAGCAGATAAATGTACTGATCATTAGCAGGTGAAAGATTTGTATCCCTAGATGAACTCTTCCTGCTACTTAGGAAGTCATGTTTATTTGACATATCCCCGCAGAAAACAGAACAGCTCTGATTTACATCTCATGTTTTAAAATGCAGCATTTGGAACTCACTCCAGGCTGTGCACTTACCAAGACAAATGTTCTGTTGTGTCCTAATGGAGGAGGATTTTGCCTGAATGGTTTATCCACTTTCAGATGACAATGCTGTGCTCTGTGCATGCAATGCGGCTACATTTCCTGCAAGCCTGCTACATGGTATAATGAGCTGAGGTGGTTACCTATAATTCAAATGTCATCCTTTATATAGAGGAAACTATTTACATATAAAATGCATTTTATTTTTGGGTGTTATCAACAAGTTTCACAAACTTTTCACCCCGCACCCTAATTTCCCCTGCACACTGATCCTAGTGCACATCACAGGGCTACTTTACTATTTCTACAACATTTTTTATTAATCAATGTGTGTTACATGTTCAACTGATCTCAAGGGCGGAGAACATGCATGTGCACAACATTAAAATTGATAGATGTGAATAAAAGCCTAATAGGTTTTAAAAATGCAACATGCAAATGAAGTGGGTAGGCGTGAAAATATAGATGAAACCACACATCTTGATTTCCTTTAAATAAGAATCATATCTCCTGTATCACCAGATGATCTTGTTTATAAAGTATATCATTTGTGGCAGCTCTAGGAACATATCACTTTCTAGAGATGCCCAACTACAATTATTACTTTCCAACAAAGCAGGTAATACTCATAAGCTAACAGTGGTTGTTGGGTTTTTCAGGGAGTAGGGGGTAGGCATATAGTTATGGCTACTGCTTCTTTAAAACTAAATTACTTCTTTGAGGTAAGTTCTGTGACGGACATTAACCTCCCTAGCGCATTCTTTTGACTGTTTTCTGTGATAATAACCAACTCTTCTGGTGGTATTTGGATACATCTACATGTCGCCCCTAAATGACCAGCACTCCTCTTCTCAAGGCCACCTTCGCAACTGAAAAAAAAGCAAATTAAACTGGCCCACCCCCATTATGCAATTCTTGGGTGTGGTGCTAATTGCTCATATGCCGGCTGTTCAAAAGCGCTATCGAATGCCCCGAGTTCACCAGTTTGTGCAGAGGGAGTGCCTCCAGTCATTTCATTGGCGTTCCCACTAAAAAAATGGTTGTGTAGCTGCATCCATTAATTCTGTATGCAATCCGGGGGTGGGGTGTGGCTGCATTTGTGCATTGACTCAAGGAACAAAAAAAACCGCGACGGCGATCAGGCGAAACCTGAGATCAAAAAATGTGGTGGCTGGGGTGTGATCATCTGCGGTATGGCATCATTATATGCCTGGAGCTTTTACCAGCTTCCTAGCGTAGATAGTGAAGGAGAAGGTAGGGAAATAAGTTAAGATGCCCATTTAACCTTCTTAGTGTTCATGACGAGGCCCCCCCCACATCTCGTCCAGAGTTTGTGTGAAGAACAATGGAAAGCTGCATCCCCGGAAAGATACGGCGATTGCTGCTTCAGCCGCAGCATTTCCGGGGGTTGTGCGGCTTCACTGATTGCGTTGAGTTGTGAAGCGGCAAGGGGGCGAAGGGTGAAGCACAGTGCCATTAGACCTCCATGTAATGGAGGGGCCTCTGCTTCCAGCCCTCCCAGCTGTGGCATACGAAAAGGGACACTCGGATGTATGGAGGAGGAAAAAGGCAGGCAGTGTACCTCGTACACTGCTTGCGATTGCTGTACCACACATGTTAAAAACAGTCGGTAAGGCA
>CM070036.1:56305296-56323621 GCA_036250615.1 Ptychadena robeensis | reverse complement strand
ACCCCCAGAACAGACACCAACAGATACCTGGCCCTGGCCAAAACTCCCATTCGGGTGGTAGATCTGTGTGCCTCAAGCTGCTGATCCCTGCCATAACCCTTTCACTTCCGATCAAACATAAAATCATCCGATGGAAAATGTTCGATCAAAGTAGGTAAAATCGGACAATAATTGGTTGCTTTATTTGGGGGTATAATGAAATACAGTCCGATCGATCAAAAATCCTTGTATCATTGTTTTTAATAGATCGGATGGAAAATCGGGGCGTGTATGGGGGCCTTTACACAGCCCTGTGACTGTACAGTAAAAGCAGCATATGAATGAGCTAATCTCTTTGTTAATCTGCTTTCCTATCTCATAGCCATTGCCCTGATTGACTTCTTGTCTTCTTGACTCTTGTGCTTGTACTATACAAGAGGCTTGTTGAAGTCAGATTTAGTTACTGGTGCTGCTTACATTAAACATTACATTTAGTGATACATTCAAATTTGAGCAGCGTTAACATGTGTTCCTAGAGGGGAAAAAGGATACCCAAGGTCATGCTATCCAGTAGTATGATATTCCTTTCTGCTAGCTACAAATCTCTCTTTAATTGCTTCTATGTGTGGTCATGTAAAAAATGGGTATACTAAGACCCCAGACTAAAGGCATCTAAAAATCTTGTGGTGAAATTTGAAAGTAAACGTTATGGAGGTATACTTACAGATAGATTGCTACTAAATGTTAAATGAAGAAGACAATGAATTTGTATTCCAGATCATCACTTGTTTAAAGGATTAAGGTTAGGGGGGGGGGTGTCTTGGGTCATACAAACTTTTCCCCATGATTATAACTTCTATTTGTGGTGGTATTCTTTGACCTGGCCAAATACCATGCTTGTACACTATTACAGTCATAAAAGGATTGATTAGAATGTGTTATTAGTGCAGGGAGTGGGCATAAAAGAGCCCTCGACACTTGATATATGGCATGATATAACCAAAACTGATCTTGCATCCAGGGCAATTTGAGGGCAGTTTGGCTCACATTCCCCTTCATATGTTGCAAAGCTTTCAATAATAGTGGTACCTACCTTTTCTGGTGCCCAGCAGTCCCCCTCTGTGTTGTCAGATTAGAAGTGAAAGCATCGGACTTCACAGCAGAATCTGCTGAGCACCAGAAATGGTAGATGCTTCCTTGATCTTGTGTGCATAGGGGGGGGGGGCAAGGGGTAGCAGATCTCTGAATAATGACAAAATCAGTCAGGTTGTAGACTGTGCAGGGAATTTACTGTTGACTTTTAATTGTTAAAGTGTGTTGTAAGTGGCAAGATTTCTGTTTTTGCAGTCCTTCTAGTCGAGGCTTAACAATAAGGCCTTTATACAAGAGCGCTGTACAAGCGGTATCTGTCCAAAGTACTTTTCTTGATTGCAAATCCACCTACATCACATCATTATAATGCTAGGTCAGGGTCCCAGGCACGAAAGGTTATGTTCATTTCAGTTCATGAACTTCTTGCGTTAATCACCACATTGTCTTCTAAGTACAGCAGCGTAATCTGCTGATGAACAAAGCTGTTCTCATCCACATATTCCCTAGACATGATCATTTGTGTAGATTTTGTTGATTTCCTATGAGGGGCATAATTGGGTTAATTGCTGATTTATCCAGTATGAGACATTCATCTAAGTAAACAGGTTCACATCTGCATAGCAAATATATTGATATCTGTAAAGCATTTCTGTAACAGACCATAGTTATTAGCAGGCTTATTCAATTAAGAAGAAGGAATAAACCAGGTGACATTAAGGTTTTGCAGTAAATTGGAAAATCATGTCAGTTATTATCATTATTATTGTTACGGGTACTTGGTATTACTGCCTTGAAGTGTTCCAAGTAGCCTAATTCTTGTCCAAGAGTGGAACTGGTGGGCATTTAATGGACATTTACCATCTTTGAGGATGCTGCTTTAAAATACTCATTAACACAATCATTAGTGAGCACAAATCCTATTTAATTTTTGACAAGATAAAAAAATAAAAAACCGGCATTTCTCAATAACTCCCCCCTCCTTAGCTTTTAGGCACCAGGCTTCCAGCTTTATCCCTGAGTTTTTTTTAGCCAAGACTCCCTCTCTAGCTGGAACCCAAAAATCCTGGTATGTACCCAGGTGTAATGGGAAGCACACCCAGCCCCTTCCTTCTCATTCTGTCATCTGGGACCCTGTCACTACTAACCATAGTATCACTTAAGCAGGGTACACACATGAAGATATGGGCCAGATCGATGGCCGTTTCGAGCGCCGTGCGCATTCACACTCCATATCGAGCCGTCTCTTCCCTGCTTTACTTTCAACTACCCCAGTCACTTAAGCCCTTCAAACACGGCACAATCCTGGAATGGCCAATTGAAGTGTAATAACGTCATTCAGAAATTCAGAGCGCACCATTTATGCGTGCTATTCTCCGGCTAATACTTTGAATAAGGACTAATCAACCAGAGAATGGCGATTGACCAGAGAAAAATAGACTGTTCTCTGGCTGATCGTGATTTTGGGCTACGCACATGGATATCAATCAGCCGCAAAATTGCCTTTGGATCTATGCCTGTATGGGGGCTTTAAAGATACACATCAGCAATAATATCTCCCAAAATATGCACACATGGCATCCTATCTTGGAGCACGTAAAAGGGACATTTCTTTTGTTCTATTAATATACACGTAGTAAAAACCACATGGTGTTTCATCTCTTGTTTTTCTATATTTTGTGTTGGTTCTGGTTTTGGTTATGTTTTGCTTCTATATTTTGTGTTGTGTCAATAATAAGTATAAGATAAATATGTGTTTTAAAAAAGTTAATACTTTTTGTTCATGGGACAACACTGAATATATGATACTGTGAAACATTGTACATAGGCCAGTGTACTGCTTGTGTAATAGTGTATATTATAATAGTGTATAATAGTGCTTTCTCCTCATAAAAACTGAACACACAGCCGTTAATGTCTAAACCTCTGGCAATAAAAGTCTGTACACCCCTTAGTAGATAATATCCAAATTGTAGTGCAGATTTAGCCATTTCCCTCCCCATTGTCGTGACTTTTTAGCTTTACAAGGTATCATGGGGAGCAGCTGTGTTATATTTGGTGTTTTCACTCTCACACTGGAAGTTCAGCATACCACCTCATGGCAATGAACTCTATGAGGATCTGAAAAAAGAATTGTTGCTCTACATATAGATGACCTAAGCTATACGAAGATTGTCAACACCCTGAAACTGAGCTGCAGCATGGTGGCGAAGACCATACAACAGGTTAACATTAAAGGTTTCACTCAGAACAGGCCTCGCCATGGTTGACCAAAGAAGTTTAGCGTCATATGCAGAGGTTGTCTTTTCAAAATGAGGTATTGCTGCAGAATTTGAAGGAATGGGGGCCAGCCTCTCAATACTCCGACTATGTCTCACACTGCATCAAATTGGTCTGTGCCAAAAGGAAGGCTCTTCTAAAGAGGATGCACAAAAAATCCTTTGCCGAAGAGCAGCAGAATAGCATGGATTACTGAAACCATGTTCTATGGTCTGATGAAACCAAGATAAACTTATTTGGCTCAGATGGTGTCAAGCATGTGTGGTGGCAAGGTGAGGAATACAGACAAGTGTGTCTTGTCTACAGTCACACGTGATGTGGGGAGTCGCATGGTTTGGCGGTGCATTCTGCTCGCACTGGGAATCTACAGTTCATTGAAGGAACCATGAATGCGAACCTGTACTGTGACATATTATGCCTTTACTTCTGACCCCCCAAAGCACCTGCAATGTGACCATTGCCTTGCTTTAACTGGCCAGGCATGTCTCCAGACCTAAATCCTATAGAACATTTGTGGGGCATCCTCAAATGGAATGTGGAGGAGCCCAAGGTCTGTTACGTCCCCCAGCTCAGTGTTGTCGTCATGGAGGGGTTGAAAGAGGATTCCTGTGAAGCTTTAGTGAACTCTTAGTTGAGGCATTGCTGGAAAACAATGGTAGCCACACAAAGTATTCACACTTTGGGCACAATTTGAAACTTATTTCAGCGTATTCACTTTTGTTGCCAGAGGTATTTTACATAAATACGTTGAGCTCTTTAGAGCAAATTTACACTGTTCTACAAGCTGTACACCAGGTCAAAGAGCACCAGGTTTGGTGAGGTAATAATCAGTTGGGGGACTATCGTTCAGCCTGACATTTTTCATATGTGTCCAGCCACATTTCACCTAACCCCAGAAGTCCTGACAATTCCCCTAAAGGCCCCCACACACGTAGCAAGTGGGGGCTGACAGATAAGCGGGGGAGTGCAACGTAGTGACCTCATCATGCTGCACTCCGTCGCTCAGCGTATCATCAGGCACCCTTTTTGTGTAGGCCGTTTGTTTGGATGGGGACGCCGGTCCCCATTCAAACTAATGGCATCGGCCAGAGATTTACGGAAATGTCCTTTCTCTGGTTGACCGGGCTTTGGGACGACAGGGATCTGTCACTCCATATGGGCACCTGTGATCCACAGCCGATTTTGCCACCAACCCACAGCCGCGTGTGTGCACACATACATACGGCTAACTACATGTGTGGAGGCCTTTACTTTGACATATAGGAAATTAGTAGGAAGATTCCCCAGTACTGCTCACCTCAATGCTGCATCCTTACAGTAGGGATAATCTGCATATTGAAGCAGACAGCACAACACAGGGCAGCAGACAGAGCTTTGTGTAAACTCCGGAGTGTACCATTCACAGAGGTGAGCAAACCAAAGACAGAAAATCTTACATTGCAGCTGTGGTGTGTGTATCTATGTGTATATATAATCTGTCTCTTTCTGAATCTATTCATCATTTTCACAATATGTTTAACCTAATTACGGTTTGATTAGATTTTAGCCTTTTTTTTCTTCCATTGTACTTCTTTGCAGAGGTAATGCCATAAGTACATGTGAAATCCCTTCCTTTTCTATATAATGACTTTACGCTGCACTTGTTGCACATGAAGTGAGATTTCAGAGTATGAACCGTTTGTGTAATCTGGAACAGAACATAAATAATCACACTGCACTTACCACAGAGATTGATGTGTTTTTATGTTCATTACCCTGTACTTGCAAATTTTACCTTTCCTGGAAAAATTACAATTCTGTCCTATATCCCATCTTTTTCTTTTTCTTTTTGAATTGGAGAATAGCCATTTTTCTGAGAAAGTCTGGGACATAAGGGAGCTAATAAAAGAATTAATAGCAATTTATCTATATGTGTCGCCATCATTCACCATAATTGTTCTGTTACACACTGAGCTAATGCCATTGTACCACATCCCGCATACATAATAACAACTACTTCTGCACAAACACAGAGATAATAATTAGTATGTTACAGCCTGACCCCCCTCTCAAAAACATTCTTTAAAGTTGTACAAATGTTATTCATATTTTTAATAGTCTTATGCTACATTTAATATTGTCACACAATATTTCAAAAACTTCTACTTCTACTTAATATTAAGGTCAATAGGTAGGTAGCTAGATAACTTTAACATACCATATTTTTCAGACTAAAGGACTCTTTCCCAAATGGAAATGGTCCAAATATGTGGAATGTTTAAATGTTTTAATTTTTAAGTCCCAAACATCGTAGGCACAATACATCTGCATCCTTTGAGACTGAAGGTTTTGGCCAGTGCTGTATTAACACCAGCAGTGCCCATTCTCTGAACACAATGACCAACCAGCTGGATGAATTGAGGCTATTTAGATAGCATGAGTTGTATATTTACATTAACAAATAATGTAATAATTACATTAAAAAAATCTCACACATCTCTCCTCCCATATGTAAATAGCTACTCATTGGTTAGTTGTCAGTGCCAAATTGTAAAATGTGTCTCTCCATAAGTTGGTCAGTGTGTTCAGAAAATGGGTACTGCTAGTGTATAGACATGCTAATGTTTCAGGCCTGCACCCTATGCTAGAACTAAGCTCTGTCTCCCAATACTGACCTATTCGCTTCTAGAACTTGCGGCTGCTAGGGAGCAGGCCTTTAAGAGTCTGGATGCCTTGGGGCACAAGGTCATCATGCAGACTAAGGTTGACGTTAAGGACGAGAAGTGCACTAAATTCTTTTTTAAACGTGCGTATGGGAGAATGGATTTGACTGAGGTTGTGGATGAGAATGGCTCTGTGGTGAGTGGGAATGATAGTGTTAAACATGAGGTGTGGAAGTTTTATGCGGACCTGTATGCGGAGAAAGAAAGGGATGAGAAAGTTGCTGAGGATGTGTTGGAGAACGTGGAATGTTTGTTGAATGATGAGGAGAAAGACAGTCTGAGTGAGAAAGTGTTTATGGGTGAGGTGGAAGAATGTCTGAAAGGAATGAAGAATGGGAAGACGCCAGGTAGTGATGGCCTACCGGCGGAATTCTATAAGGTGTTTTGGGATGTGATTGGTGAGTCAGTGTTTCAGGTATGTAAGGCTGTGCTGGATGGTGAGTGTATGACGGAATCAATGAAGGAGAGTGTGATTGTCCTCCTTTACAAGAAAGGGGACAAGTCGGAGTTAAAAAATTGGAGACCAATTTCATTGCTTAATACGGACTATAAATTGATCGCTAAATTGATAGCCAACCGTATTAAGGGCGTTATCGGAAGCATGGTGTGTGAGGAGCAGGTGTGTGCAGTGCCTGGGAGAACGATTGGGGAGAGCTTGGGGTGTCTGAGAGATGTGTTGTGGGATGCGAAGGACAGGAAGCAGGGTGTGGGTGTGTTGGCGATTGACTTTGAGAAGGCTTATGACAGGGTCTGTCATAAGTTCATGTTTGAGGTTCTGGAGAAGATAAGAATGCCTGCGAGAATGATTGGGTGGATCAGGTGTATGTACCGGGACATCTTTAGTAAGGTGCAGGTGAATGGCTGGCTCACAGAGCAAGTGAGGGTGAAGTCGGGTGTGAGGCAGGGGTGTCCTCTGTCCCCTGTACTGTTCGTCTGTGTGATTGATCTGTTGTTGCGAATGTTGAAGAATGATAAAATTGTGAGAGGTGTTGATGTCCCTGGAAGTGATGGGAGTATGAAAGTCATTGGATACATGGATGATGTGACTGTGGTATGTAAGGCGGTTGCGAGTCTGAGGCGAGTGAAGTTGTTGGTGGATGTGTTCTGTATGGCGAGTGGGGAAGAGTGAGTGTAAGTTCTTTGGTGGAATGGATGAGGTTGGGGCGTGTGGAATGGAGTGTGTCTGGGTTCTTTGAAAGTGTTGGGTGTGAAGTTTGGTTTGGATCTGTGTGGGAGAGAGAGTTGGAAGGATGTGTTGCAACAGGTGGAGAAGCGGATCACATTCTGGACGTTGAGACACCTGAGACCTTGAAGGGAAATCTTTGGTGATTAAGGCAATACTGTTACCGATTATTTTAAATCTGTTTATGGTGTTTCCTGCACCATTCGTGACCCTGAGGAAGATCATTAAGGTTTGTTTCACGTTTTTCTGGTCATCAAGAATGGAGAAGCTTAAGCGAATGATCGTTGTGAAGAGTAAGGGTGGGATGAATGTGGTGAACATTGAGAGGTTCTTGGCTGTGAAGTATGTTAGTATGTGTGTGAAAGTGTTGAGGAAGGAGAATTTGGCAGCATGTATGTTGAAGTATGTGGGTGGAACGGTGTGGAGGCAGTGTGGATGGGGTGAGAATGACCGGAGGAGACCAGTGAGTTTTCGCCCTCCGTGGTTTTATGTGCTAGTGCAGACGTATATGAGGAAGTTTGATATGAGTGAGGTGACGCAGGATGAGTGGTTGAACAGCAGAAGAGTGGAGAGTATGATTGCAGAGAAGGAGAGTGTGGAGCGTATCAGTGATTTGTCATTGAATGAAAGTGCAATGGTCTGGAAGCAGGTTCACAGTCCGGATCTGGTGGCCAACCAGAGGGATGTGGCCTGGCTTATGGCACACAGGTGCCTACCGACACGGGCCTTCCAGAGGCGCTGGCGATATTGTGACAGTGAAACGTGTCCGAGAGAAAGGTGTACGAGAGTGGAGACTGTGGAACATGTGGTGTTGGAATGTAAGTTTGCGTTGAGTGTGTGGCGAAAGTTGTATACGGTGATGTATGAGTTGACGGGTGTGCAAGCGGTGGATCTCCGCTCAATTATTTGTGGAGCACGAGGTCTATCGAAGGAGCGATTGCGGGTGTATTGGCTGATTGTGTGTTGTGTGAAGGAATGCTTGTGGAATGTGAGAAATCTGTTAGTGTATAAGAATGAGAGTATTTCTGTGCGTGAATGTCGGACCATGGTTCTGGGAAAGATGTATTTTTATTACTATATTGATGTTAAAGCAATGGGAAAAGACCAAGCGGACCAGCTTTGGCAAAATGTGAAATGGAGGGAATGGACCCAGTTTTGATGGTTTATGTATTTCTATTTGCTCTTATGTTTTCTTATGTTATGTATGTATGTCAATTTATGTGAAAATGTGTTTTATGTTTGAAATGTTGTGACTTTTTTTTGACCTAATAAAGTAAAAATTTTTTTTATAAATAATCGCTTCTAGCATAGTGTGTGTGTGTGTATATATATATATATATTGTGGGAACATTTGCAAAAAAAAGCATATGTAGTTTTTGTGAAATATTTACTTTGAACTTGATTTATGATAAACCTATTTTATAGGTAAAGCCCCCCATACACCACATACAATTACCATGCAATTTCTGTACAACCAACTTTTCTTCTACCAAAACCATGTAATATGAGGACCTTTCTACACCTTCCAATCACTATGTATTCCATCAGGGAGGTCACTATACTACATAGTTGTTGGTAGATCTGATGGAAATTGCATGGAGGAATCTGAAGGTGTATGGGGGGCTTTAGAGCAATACTTTCTTTTTTTACAGTATACCCTAAACCCTTCTCTACATCTCAAGCAAGTTTGGTGATACGGCCATGATCAGGGGCTTTGCAATTAACTCACAATGTTGAACTGGTTGGATTTTCTTTTGAAATCTTTCTATTTTCTGCTAGTATACATGGTTATCTAGGGCTATAAGACAATTGTAATGATCTTTGAAAACACTACTAAACACAATCCCAAATGTTGTCTGATCTTTAAACCCTAGCCAGTACCATTTTTCTAGACTGGAATTTTGCAGCAGTAGTGTGGTCATTGGATTCTGTGTCTGCTGCTGTAGCAAACACTGGCTGGTACAAGGAATGGTGCCGCTCAGAAGAATAGCGTTTTCTCAAAAGCAGATATTGTGTGAAGAGCCATCGATCACTGCTGCTTTTATATACAGTTTTTCACCATTGTTCTTCGTGTAGGATTGGAGCACATTCACAGCTAAACATTGCAAGTATTCATGGAAAAGACAACGGCCTAAAGTACACCATTGTTCAGTAAGAATGTACTTGCATGCTATGCTGATATCACTTTTCTTCTCCACAGTAGTAAAAGTCATAGGCTGAAGCTGGACTTTAAGCATTTGTATTTGTAGTCTTTATTCAGTTTAGAATGTAATGGTAAGCCCAATAAAAATACAATTTCCTCTTGTATACTACTAATTGATGGCCTACAGTCCTGGCCAAAAATTTTGAGAATGACACAAATATTTGAAATTTGAAAAGTTGCTGCTTAAGTTTTTATAATAGCAATTTGCATATACTCCAGAATGTTATGAAGAGTGTTCAGATGAATTGCAAAATCCTTCTTTGCCATGAAAATGAACAATCCCAAAAAACCTCTCCATTGCATTTCATTGCTGTCATTGAAGAACCTGCTGAGATTATTTCAGTAATTGTGTTGTTAACTCAGATGAGAGTTAACAAGGCTTGAGATCATTATGTCAGGCTGATTGGCTTAGAATGGCAGACTTGGCATGTTAAAAGGGAAGTGAAGCCTGAAATCATTGTTCTTCCATTGTTAACCATGGTGATCTGGAAAGAAATGCATGCAGCCATCATTGCGTTGCATGAAAAGGGCTTCCCAGGCAAGGATATTGTGGCTAAGATTGCACCTAAATCAGCAATTTATAGGATCATCAAGAACTTCAAGGAAAGAGGTTTAATTCTTCTTAAGAAGGCTTCAGGGCATCCAAGAAAGTCCAGCAAGCACCAGATTTGTCTCCTAAAGAGGATTCAGCTGCGGGATCAGAGTGCCTTCAGTGCAGAGATTGCTCAGGAATGGCAGCAGGCAGATGTGAACGCAGTGAGGCGAAGACTTTTGGAAGATGACCTGGTGTCAAGAAGGGCCGCAATGAAGCCACTTCTCTCCCAAAAAAACATCAGGGACAGATTGATCTTCTGCAGACAGTATGGTGAATGGACTGCTGAGGACTGGGGCAAAGTCGTATTCTCCGATGAAGCCCCTTTCCAATTGTTTAGGGCATCTGGAAAAAGGCTTGTCTGGAGAAGAAAAGGTGAGCACTACCCCCAGTCCTGTGTCATGCCAACAGTAAAGCATGCTGATACCATTCATGTGTGGGCTTGCTTCTCATCCAAGGGAGTGGGCTCACTCAGAATTTTTCCCCAAAACACAGCCATGAATAAATAATGGTACCAAAACACCTTCCAACAGCAACTTCTTCCAACAACAGTTTGGTGAAGAACAATGCATTTTCCAGCACGATGGAGCACCGTGCCATAAGGCAAAAGTGATAACTAAGTGGCTCGGGGACCAAAACGTTGACATTTTGGGTCCATGGCCTGGAAACTCCACAGATCTTAATCCCATTGAGAACTTGTGGTCATTCCTCAAGAGGCGGGTGGACAAACAAGAACCAACTAATTCTGACAAAGAAGTGATTATGAAAGAATGGGTTGCTATCAGTCAAAATTTGGCCCAAAAGTTGATTGAGAGCATGCCCAGTCGGATTGTAGAGGTCCTCAAAAAGAAATACTGACTCTTTGCTTAAATCTCATGTAATTGTCAGTAGAAGCCTTTGATACGTATGAAATGCTTATAATTATATTTCAGTACATCACAGAAACAACTGCAACAAAGATCTAAAAGCAGTGCGGCAGCAAACTTTGTGAAAAAAAAAAATATATATTTTTGTAATTCTCAAAACTTTTGACCAGGACTGTATACCTTGTGTTGTCAGCACCATTAATCAGTTCTGTATCAAGTTATATCGCATGAAGTCCATGTATCATTTAGAACAATTCCCTTTTTTAGAGTATATGAAGGAATTAGGGGTGTATTATACACAATATGACTAAAAGGTAACATATTATGGTTGTCCTTTACCTGGGCCTGAGACACTGTACACAACAAAGTTAACTCATGGATCAAAAGGACGTCGTTGTTATGTGTGTCATTGGCGCTACACAGCATGTCATAACCCATAGGATTGAAAGGGACTTTGCACCTGTTTGCAAATGCAACAGGCAGATAACTAGCCTATGTGCTTTAATTTTTCCTCCTTTTTATCCCAAACTACAACACGTTGTATAGGATGTATGGTCTAAATATATTAGTGGTCCATGCTTGGGAAGTTCCAAATATATGATTAATTTACCATATACATATTTTTCGGACCGTATCGTCACTCGGACCGGATGACGTCACAGCCCGGGCAAGAGATTTAAAGGTACAGAAAATCTTTCTTTTTCTTAGATTTTACATTTGTTTTTTATTTTGATTGGATTGGGTAAATGTTTTATAAATGTTTTATCAAATCAAAAGAAAACAAGTGTAAACGTATTAAAAAAAAAAAATAATAATAATTTTTTTTTTACAATTTTTTTTTTTTTTTTCTGTACCTCTAAAGCCGGCCATAGCGCTTCCATCTCTGGCCGATTTTGCGAATGATCACCATGCACATTCGGGATGATCAATCGCAAAATGAACGCGCCCACCTGGAGCAACCGTTTGTTCTCTGGCTGATCAAAGTTTTGTGCGAGTACGATCGTTTTTCTCCGGTCGATCGCCAGTACTTTGAATGGGGTCAAGGGTCCCCACCCAAAGTATTGGTTGTCGAATCGTAAATGGTGTATTTCGAACGATTGACCATGGCATGATGATGTCACCATGCTGCTGCCGATTGTTTGATAAGCACCTGCCAAGCATAGTGTCTATGGCCGGTTTAACCGCCCTAGCGTTACGCCCGAAGCAAGTATTGGCGCAGTCTGATTGTGAATCGAACTGCGCCCGTGCCGGAATCAGGCGCAACCGCTGGCTCTCTGTGTGCCTGCAGCATTTCTACAGAGCTGCAGGCAAACAGAGCCTTTCCGCCCCCATCGGCGTCATCTGTGACACCGATGGGGGCGGAAAGGCAAAACACTGTATCACTTTTGGTACAGAAATCTGGACCTCAGTGAACCGCCAGGGAGGTTAAATGCTTTGCTGTATAGGCCACACCCTATCCACTTTCTCGTACTCTGCTTGTTGGAACTCCGTACTCCGACCATCAGAGCAAGGTTTATGGAGGAGGGAAAGCTGTCCGAGACGGTAAAGCTGTATGTAAGCTGGGCAGGTTGACTCACATACAATATAATGCACATGGAAGAGCTGCTCATAGACTACAAAACAAAGAGCTGTTGTAAAGTTCCACCCACAGGCAGTTCTTTTATCTTGCTCTGCTACTCTATTTCCTATGTCAGCGGGGTGGATCTTCTCTCCGATAGCGCTACCCCCCAAACTAAGCTTATTGCTTGTCGGGGAAGTGGAGAGTCAAGCTGCGTGGTCATAAGTCTCACAGACCTGATTTGGGGGGGAGAGAGTGGGTCTATTGCTTGGGGCAGTAGAGAGCCAAGGCGCATGCCCCCCCCCCCCCGACCTGATTTGGGGGGCAGAGTATGTTTTATGGTAAGAAAAATACTGTATATTTTGCAATTAAATTACTTTTAATTAATTGTTATTTGAAAACCGCAGCATTATGCTAAATACATTCAGGAAGGAGTTTTTACTACATGTCTATAAATAGAACAGAAGAAAAATTTGCCTTTTGGGTGTTCCAAGATAGTATGCAATGTGTGCATATTCTGGGAGATGTTATTGCTGATGTGTATCTTTTGTGATTACTTAGCAAAATCTTCAGAAATGAAATGAAACCTGGTTATTGAGAAGTCAGCTGTTTTACGGTTCTTTGCTCTCAGCCTTATTGATTCTTTTACAGTGAGAGACATCTACAGATGTCTATATTCTTCATTCTTTACAATACCCAAGAAAAAAAAACCATATGAGCTTAAAGAAAATTAACAGAGAAATATATTTGTCACCCTTTACTTGTGCAGGGAAAATAAATCAAATGTCAACAGTATTTAATAAGAGTGGTGATTACAGCTTGCCACTTCTTTGTTTTCCAATTTCTTTCAGTCTGATCACTTATTAAAATTGTGATCATGTACTTTAACTGTCCCACCCATTCTAGTTCCGTGGGTTTTCTACGTGCTGCAAGGAGTACTTTGAGATTCTAGAATACTGTCATAGGAGGCTTTGTAGAAAGGCTGTAGCCCAAAATGGTTTGGCAACTACCCAGGGCTTTCCTTCCTTGATCCTGGTGGCACAGGAGTATAAAAAGGGTGGAAGGGCAGGATTGAGTCATCAGTTTACTCTTCTTTTTTGCCTCTTCTGTGAGTTTTAAACAGAATGGGTAAGGGTTACAACTTTAGCATTTACTGTTGGCGAATAGAATGAATGCCCCTTTTCCAGAGCAAACTGGAAACTCCCCCCTTTCTGTCCTTCCAGGCTTGCCAAAAGGAGTCTGGTATGCTCTGGAGGGGGGCCCCATGTCATTTGTGCCCCCCCCCCTTTCTTTTCTTTTCCAGAGCATGCCAGACCCTATGCTAAAGGGGGGGGGGTCTGGTATTCGACATAAAAAAACGCATTAAGAAAAATATGTATTTTAAACCATTCATCCAGCTCTGGCATGACACTGTCTAGGTGTTTGCACTTGTTTTATTTATTTATTTTTATTGGTGGTGTCAAATATGACAGCTGATGTTTGTCCTTTACTATTATGAAAGATCATGCCTTCTGCATATTCCAATTGTCCAGTGAGGTATACCATCTGGTAAAAGAACTTAATAGTAAAGTAGTAGTAGTAGTGAACAATATAGTAGTGGATGTGGTGATGGAGGTAACTGCCTACCCATAAACACTGCTTATCGCACCAAGCTGATTATGATGCTGGAACTCAATGGTTTGTAGCACATAATGGTAAATAGGTCTTTAAGCTTCTTCATATCATCTTTCATACCTACAGCTATTTTATGCCAACAGGATATAGGGCAGTATAGCACCTATTCTTTGTTGAAGAATGTTTTTGTTCTTTATTAGCAAGTAAAGCATGCTGTGATACATGTCCAAAGTGCAGTAGAAAAGAACATTATTATGTGCAGAATGTACTGTGCATATGATGTGTAACTGTGCATGATTACACTCTAATAGGACACGCTCACAGCATGTTACTAGATGTTTTTATTTAATTTCCATCATTTTTAACTGTTTAATAAATTGTGTAAAGAAGATCATTATTTCTAGTTATGTAGCTAAATATTGACCACATTACTTGGCCAGATTTCACATTCAGCTACTTGATATTTAATATTAATAAGGCGAATGAGCTATTCTATGGAGAGATACAAATTCGATGTGACAGGAAACTTTTTCATCTGAATACATAAATTAAATTATCTACACCAGCGTGAGATGAGAGATTGATCATTAAATATACACTAGATGTTTCTTTAGAAGGAAATCCCCTGGTTTTCCAAGGTTGGTACACATTCATCTGACTTGCACAATAATCAGTTTAGTGAGGACTTCTGCCAACTCTCAGTTTCCAGGAAGACTTGTACCGAAGAAAAAGTTTCTGACCTTTGTTGTGAGTAGATAAGGAAGAGTTTATTTTTTCTTTTTTATGTTGATTATATGTTATTTAAAATGTAAACTTCATATCAAGGGCAATTTGATTTATGGTGACTTGTACACCAGATGAACCTCCCTAGAGATCACTCCAATTGAAGCCCAGGGTAAGGTTTTTTTTTTTACAAAACAAGGTCACACCGAGCTAAATTTACCTACACTTACCGGTCTTCTATAAGCCCACAGTGATGCTGCTCATCGGTTAACTCCATTATTTTTCTTGGTCTGCACTGAGGGGCAGCGCAATTGACCTGCGTGTTAAGTAGGCAATGTTGCTTTTCCTCCTAACATCCCTGGGGTCATTGATGACACTGGGGATGGATGATACCGGGGATGTGAAGGGAGAGCAGAAATGTAAAGCAAATAGTACTCTGTGGCCTTTAGGGGGTTAAGAAATGTAAAGAAAAAAGTCCTTGAATAGATACTTGCTTGCCCGTCTAATTCCATCATTATTATTTACTGGGTTGAAAAGATTTCTGTGATCAAAGTTACTTGTTTGAAGTGCTGCGGTAGTCAGATGAGTTTAGATGTGCTTAAAAAAGTTTCAGTATGCATGATGGTGACTTTTGATGAGAAATTTCTATAGGGGTACTATCCATTTTACTGGGGATCCTATTCACCATCTAATACAGGAACGTTTTCTTAAAATCCTGAAAGCAGAGAGTTGCCAGAATGGAGCTGGACTCCCTGATCCATGGTGACGTCACTGCATTTTGGCTGGTACGGCAGGTTCAGTTCATTTTTATTTTTTATAGAGGTTTGTTTAGAATTCTTCTTAAAATAATCACTACAACTAGATAAGGGGATTAAAATGTATCTTGTCCTACTTACTTAAAATAATCAGATGACCTGATTTCAGTAATCCTCTCTGCCTGGTACACATCATTATGTGAAACTGCACATTTAATCCCAGCAGTTACAAAACTTCCAATGCATTGTGGGGCACAGGGTGGTATATAGTACCTATACTACAAGTAAATGCCACTAGGTCCCAAAAATCCTTTAAGACACAAAAAGGATACATCATCAGATGGATCATATGAGGTAGCTAACCTCTGGGACCTTTTGGCTATGTCCCCACTTTAGCGTTCGCTAGCGATTCTCAATCGGGAGCAATTATAACCACACCTGATCACGCCTATAGAGAATGACTGGGGATGCATTAAAAAAAAGTGTCTCAATAAATTTTTAAACGCGTCCATTTATGTCTATGGGCAAGACTGCCCACGGCCCGCAATCAAAAACATGGTGAGCAGTGTTTCAGATCGAGGGCTGCATCGCTGTGGGTAAGAGCCCATTCAAATGCATGGGGGCCACGATTAAATCACAGGTGGTTTGTGGGGACATAGCCTTAGCATGGCAACAGTATAACAAGGGGACACATAAGGTGTGAGATATACTTTATTATACAAAGATTGGTGAGTTTGAAATCCATATAGTAATGTCATAATAGGCAATCAACAGTAAGTAAGAGAAAAATGCAAATTTGGAGAGGCTTCGTAATGTCATAACAGGCAATCAACAGTAAGTAAGAGTAAATAGCAAACGTTGGAGAGGCTGCCACTGGGTTTTGACCTATATTTAGGGGGAAAAATAGCGACAGAGCCATTAAGATATTAAGAGAGTATACAGAAGAGAGTATACAGAATATTCCAGCAAAGTAGGCAGGACTGGACCATGCAGAATCAACTCTATATTCCACCACCCAAAGGCCAGTGCCAAGAGGAAGATCTTTACTGCAGGGCCTAAACTTTAGCATGTGTCTATACACTAGAAGTACTCATTCTCTGAACACACTGACCAACTTATGAAGACACATTTTATAAACTGAAACTGAACAACTTACCAATGAGCAGCTATTTACATATGGGAGGGGATCACCCATATGGGAGTCTGTGCCACAAATTGTATTTATTGCAATGAGAATTTTAATGTAAATACACAACTCATGCTATCTAATTGTAAAATGTCTCTCTATAATTTGGTCCGTGTGTTCAGAGAATGGGTACTGCTATTGCTAATGCAGGCTTGGCTGGAAGGAAGCACATTCCAGTGCAGAGGTTTTTTACATATTCGGATCAAAAGACGCTTTCCCATTTTCTGTCTTGAAATTTTTTGTGTGTAGCCTAATAGCTCAAGCTGAAGTTTATGCACAGGTGAGTGAAACCAAAACCGTGATTCCTCTTCAAAAATAAACTTTTTAAAAAGTTTACTACAGTTTTCATTTTAAGAGTGTTTGGAACCCTTACCTTTCAATGTTGAGGTAAGCTTTTTTTGTTGTTGCCGTTGTTAAATAACAAGGCTTTGTGAGAGAAAATGAAACCAAAACAAAACCGCATTCTTCTGTGCTTTAAGAACATTGTTTCCCTTCAATGCATCTGACCTGATTGTGTTTATTTTGTGAAGTGTATCAGATGGCGGTGACAATCTCTGCAGAGAATGGACATTTACTCTCGTGTCTCTCCAGTGCTGCCTCAACTATCTGGACGGAACTCATTTCTTTTTTTTTTTTTGCCAACTGATAGAGATCCACAAGTAATTGCGTTACATCCCTTATACATTTTCAGTGAGCAGATGACAGATGATGCAGAGATAAGGGTTAAATAGATTTTTGTTAAAGTTAATTCAATCGAGATCTGTGATCTGTAAGGGGCATCGTCTTCGTTTTAGTATGTTTGTCCAGTTATTGTATTTTTATGTCTGAATGGTCAACGTGACTGCTGTCCTTTTTTATTGTTACGTATTGGGAACGGCTTTGACATCCAGTTAAGTGTGCTGGGATAAGTCATTGAATTACACGTTATTAAACCCTACAGCACATATATCAAGAGCTTAAAAATTCCCCTAAAATGAATTATTTGATTCAGGAACCTAAAACTGCTCCATACATTGCTGCATTGATATTCCTCTCTTCCATCCTCCATTGAACTCTGTTTGCTCTTTGCCTTTGATATATAGGTATGTCAATATTGTGCTCTCTTCCGTCCATGTTTATTTGCTAACATATTTTATTTACACAATATTTATGTTGGGAGCAGATTGAACTGTGCTGGGTATGCCTGAGTTGGATGTGATTTATTTACTATAGCTCCTGTCCTTTTCCTGGAAAACAGGCTATTTATGATCGCTTGACTAGTGGCCCACAGCAATAATGAGAGCCGCCATCATGTGTCAAATCGGCGAAGGACTGCAAACGAAGCACAATGTAAAATCCAGCTTGGCTAGAAAAAAAAGCTTTCCAGCATAAATATTAGCTCTAGAGAGCATCCTTACCGGGTTCTTTTTATTGAAGTAGGTTATTTATCATCAAATAAAATATAGGTACTTAGTAGGAGGACCCGCACTTCGACGGTTGCACCACTAAACATGAATTTCCTGTAATGGTTAATCCTCACACAATACGGGGGGTGTATGTAACTTAAGCAGGCCATACACTCTGAGATAAAAATTAGGATCCATTAAAACCGACCA
>CM070036.1:56261184-56305196 GCA_036250615.1 Ptychadena robeensis | reverse complement strand
ATACATTGGTCTGTTTTAATGGATCCTAATTTTTATCTCAGAGTGTATGGCCTGCTTTAGTATCAAGCTTCTAGCAATGGTAACAAGATACATTTAAGAACAAAGATATATTCACTATTTAAAATCATGGAAGTATTAGGGCTTATTCACGTGACCCATAGAAAAAACACATCTGACCGCCAGAAAACAGCCCCTGTGGCAGTGAACACAGCGTTTCAGGTTTGAATGTGAATACCATGGTTTTGAAAGCAATTTTAAATCGATGGTAGTTATAGAAAGTATTTGGTTGCTGTAAATGGAAAGGAAATAATCTGCCTTCATTTGTTTTTGTTTTTTTGCAAGCTGGTATTTGCTAAATACAGCTTAAATCTCTTATTTACAGCTCTGTATGTTATGTACAGGGGTGCACATAAGTGGCACTCGTACTCAGAAGGGGCCAAAAACTATGCGTACCTGCATTATTGTTACAAAGCTCATATGCGTACTAACAACTGGGTGGCGGCAGCTAAATGTATACAACTTATGTCGCTTGAATAACTGAAGGGAAACATGAATACCTATGACAGGTTGCAGTTGGGGGAGTGAAATTGGGAGTGTAAATTAATAATAGAGTAGGCATATGTAAGGGTAAAATCTGACAAGAGAAAAGAACTGTGTGACAGCTGGAACATGACTGAAAGGTTGACATTTGGACTGCGGGTATTGAAGTCTATTTTCCCTGTATTTTTAGCTTGGATCAAATAAACAAATGTTCTTTAATTAAGAATCACTTGGCATACAGAGTGCAGGCATTTATTTGATCTTTCGTTTTCTACACTAGACGCATTGTATTTAGACAATCTTTACAACTCTTGTATCAAGTAAGTTCAGATAAAACTTAAAATTTATACTGACTACTACTTACTACTATATAGACTTAGGACTTCAGTTGGGTTTTAACAAACTAGAGAGCATATAGATTGTCTCTATAAATATGTAACATAAAGAGAAAAAAAACACCCAGAAGGTAGGAATAATGTACCAACACAGCAACAGTTTCCCTGTAGTAACAGAGGCAAGGGGACTTTAAGGGCTTCAAGTTTGGTCAAGTTAACAACAATATGAGCAAAACATAATACAAATCACAAATTTATTACATCAATTAAATGCAATACAATATACGGTATATTTGACATGGCGCCTTATATCTCTGTGTACTGTTCCAACCACATATCTATATTCATCAAGAAGGAAGTTGTAGATATCCACATGATGTGTTAAAGCCGCCCGACCCACGTTTCATCCTTAATGACTTCCTCAGGGGTTTCTTATAAAGCACAGCAGTGTTTATTGTATAAAGATACTAGAAGATAAAACCAAGAACGTGGACCAATATATTCCAGGAGCCCCTTAGGGAATGGAGAGCCCAAAAAAAACTAAGACCGGAGGCACCACCAACTAGTAGCAATCATACATGTATATACTTATCACAGGTTTTAAGGTGAGTACATAAGTGATCCAAATACAAATCAGTATAGGGTCTCTCAGGTAAGCTTCAAGAGCTTCCGCGATTAAGCGTCCATCCTGGCTCGATGTTTACTTGCTAATATTGTTGTAAACTTGACCTACAACTTGAAGCCTTTGAAGTCACCTTGCCTCTGTTAGTACAGGGGAAACTGTTCATGTGTTGGTAAGTTTTTCCTACCTTTTCAGGTTTTTCTCTTTAGGTTATATATTTATAGAGACAAAATCTATATGCTCTCTAGTTTTGTTCTGTTGTATTTGGGATGTTGGCTTTACAACCAATGTGAAAGTGTAGTGTTCTTGTTCATATAACATAAATGCATATGGCGCATACATTCCCTTTAACAGGAAGTAATAAAATTGGGGTTTAAGAGTATATTGCCTGAGGTAATTCATTGAAGAGATGAGATAGTAGTATAGTTACACAAATTACTTTTGCTCATACACAAGCTATATAGGTTAAACTTTTTTATGATTAGTCATACATGTTTATCCTAAAGCTGTAAAGAAAACATCACAAAATCCTAATTTGGTTTTATCTGAACTCAAATAATTTGACATAAAAATGTTCCTATGAAAGTCTTGTATAGTCTACATGTCCTAGTTTTATGCATGTGTGAGGCCAGGGAAATATGTATAGTTTGGGAAAACAAAGAAACCGTTTGATATGATATGGGTGGGCTGACAGAATTCATTTATTTAACAATTGGAAAAAGAAAATCTGCAGGCTGCTTGGCCAGCGGCCACATTCCTCTCATATCTGCAGAATTTCTGTCATAGCGAATCCCACTGCTAGTAAACCATGGGCCTTTTTGTTTTATCGTAGGTGCCGCTCTCCTAGGCAATACCAAGCATAGATAGAAGTATTTAACAATTGGGAGGATTTGGTGCAGGTTTGCTCCCACTCTGTGTAACTTCAGTAGGCTGCACACTTGTAAAATAGCACAAAGCAGGTCCTTTCTTTGTTTTAAGTTTGAATGTTTAGGAGAACTTTACTTAAAGTAAACCTTTGGGTAAAGTAAACTTACAAAACTAGCCGTAGCTATGTGACCATTTCAGCATCTCATTCTTAAACGTCTTATTCCAGCACCACCTGAAGTCTTTCAAACCAATTCTGAAAATGTATAGGATTTGCATAAGCTTAAATCCTATCATTTCTGGGGCACTGTTGGGTGGGGTTGGAACATGTCTAAAGTGTGAATATGGAGAAGCATGGAGCCTCTGGTGAGTTTAGGAACATATACACACACACTGCTTAAATCAACTGTGTAAAGAACAAAGTATTTAATAAGAATATTTAATTCCTTCAGATCTAGTCTTATTTTTGTGTTCCCTTTATTTTTATATATATATATATATATATGTGTGTGTGTGTGTGTGTGTGTGTGTGTGAACATAAACCCTGCTGTGCTAGATTATCACTAGGATAACATCTATATTGTGTAAATATAGTTTGTGTGTGCTGCTTTGTGCTGCACTTACATTGTGGACTTTTAGTAGAAGATGGTGCAGTATCCACCAAATCAATACCGGTGGGCAGCAGTAGATATTTACAATTACCTCTCTGGCAGTAGTACTGTTTCAATTTCCAACCTGCTCTAGCCCCTACCACACTTCTGAGCACTTGGGGCACCTATTCCTGTTGGGAAATAAACAAGAATGTCCATCCAGCATCTACTTGATTCATGTGCCTGGCTTCAGTGGCGATACCCCTGACATGTATTCGGGAAGAAGACACTGAAGAGACATTGCTGGTGGAGGCCAACGTCATGTGTAGAACAGGTAAGCAATCCCTGGCAAGGGTTAAAAAGCATCAATCACAATATATACCAATTAAAAAAAAAAAAGAGTGCCACTGGTGCTGAAGAAAGAACTGTAGTAAAAAAACTTTTCTAAAATAAACTTCACCCCGAGCGAACAGCGGGCATATTCACCTGTCTGCTGAAAGCCCACGTTTGTCCTCTGTAACGGCAAACCTACTGATCTGTCCCCCTGTTGATGTCATATATAGGCATCGGCATTGACCATGTAATGGAGGTAGCATCCCATTTTTACAGCACATTCCTGGCGTTGATTTGTCAGGGGGCAGAGGAGGTCAGAAAATCGCAGCAGATTTCATTGTAATGAAACATAAAAATAACCTTTTACAGCATGCCATGGGTGAACCACCCAGGAGGTTAAGAGTAGGAGGTGGCTCTTTTGGTGAGTTAGGGTCTTTACTACATATGTGGATGCAAAAGTAAGGGAATTTTAGAGTCACAATATTGTAAAAACACATAGTAACTTAAGGTTTGGTTATTTTTAGTCCTTCTACTCTACACCTCCTAAATCCTAAAACACAGGAAAGTATGTCACTGTGCCTGTCTGTGTTCTCCAGTAATGTCAAAGAGCTCCAGATATATTTTGAGATCACTACAGGGAAGGCATCACATGCTTGTATCTGTTCTTCTGTTCGTATACCACAAAAGTTTTTTAGAGATCCGTCAGTACATACAACTACAGGTCTGGCTGCATCTGACTTGAAAAGTTACATCATCAACTGTGTGGAGATTTATTAGAATCTCAGCAAAAGCAGAAATGTATCCTCATCGTTATTTTATTTTGTGGTCCGTGTCTGAAGAGTTGAGGGTTTCTGCCATTGCTGATGTTTTATACTTTTAATATTTGCCAGTTTGGTATATTCCGTGATTCCGGTTGCTAACCCAGATAATTTTTTCCCCTATCTTGATATACAAAGCATTTCTGTCTGTGATTAAGCATAATATACAGAAAAAATTGCATTATTAAAGAAGGCCAGCCATTGCAATTCTTGTAATTTTATTGGAAAGGTATACATGAAATCTGACAGTTTGACACCAAAATGTTATCTTAAACCACTTTAACGATTATGGGCCATTATTCTGAAAAGCTTTCTACAGAACTCTGAGAATATGCAAAGTTCAGCAATCTGGGGCATCTAGTCCATGTTGACTGAAGTCAGATAAGATGATATGATACCAAAATCGAGGTTCTTCATCTAATCTTACATCGATTGTACGCTTAAATCGAGACGTGCTGTTGGTGATTAGAGTTTGTACATCCTCATTTACCTTAATTTTACATTTAAATGCTGCATATAAACCTAGAAACACAACAGAAAAAACAGATGTTCCATCAAGTCTACTCTTTTTGTCTTTTTTTTTTATATTGTTATCTTATTTGTCTTTGTTCAGATCCGTGTTTACCCAAAGTATGACTAAAGTAGACCTTAACTACTGTAAGGTCGCAGCAAAGACTAAGCACAGGCACATATTTGCTATCTGCCCGCCCAAGCACTGAGCTTAGCTGGGGAGGCAGGGAAGCTGTCGGAGGGAAGATCTGGCTGTGGGCGCAACTGACCTACACTGCAAAGGAAATTTTGGGCTGTAGGTGGATCTTCTCTCTGCCTCTGCTGTTTGTATGTGAGCTGTGCTGAAGCTGTCTGGCTCACAAGCAAAAAGCTGTAGCAGAAGGATCATCCACCTGAGAAACGACCTTTCCTCTGCAGTGTGTATGTCAGCTCGGGCACTGACCACCACCAGGAGGCAGGCAAGCTGTCAGCCTCTTTTAACTCCCACTCTGCTAATCGGAGCAAGGAGTACCAGCTTTAAAGGTATTTTTCCGCAATCAGAGCCTATAATATATATGGTACGTCAGAAACATCAGAACGTCTTAAAGCCTTGAAAAATAGGATAAATAATTATATTCACAGTTATATATAATCATACTTTGCTTTGGAATGTTGCTGCCCCAGTGATCATGGCTGTGTCTGCCTGCATGTCACAAACCTGACATAGCAAATGTATGACAACTTCACTTCTTACCTCCTTCTCCCAAGTTCTCTCTCTCCACGTGCACTTCACCCACTAACACATAAGCATAGTGTAGGCCGGATTGGGGATAGGGAGGGACATCACCTTGGATTATCAGATTTCAGTAAACATTGACTAGTTTGCTATTGATAGCTGTACTGCACTTCTTTATTGGTCTGTGGAAAGTTTTTTTAAAAAAATTATAATTTCCAATTAAAATAAGTTTAGTAGAGTGTAGAGATTTTAGAACCTTTATCAGATTTAAACCTTTTTTGTGAAAACATGACCTAGGGGGCATTTGCCAACTGCATTGCTTCCAAAACTATAGGGGAATGTTTCCACTAAGGCATTTGTCCACAGTTTGAATTGCGGCTCTGTGATCACTAGCACCCAGTGATCTCCTGCGGTCTCCAGCAATTCAAAGCGTGGGAGTTTACGGACCTACAGGCAGGAAGTGGGGAGTGTGGCAAGATGTCCTGTCCCACTCCTGGGACTTCCTGCCTGATTGCGCCCATAGACCATGAATAGGTAAGGTTAAAGACTCCATGGATAAAGATGTGATTTGTAACCGCATCCATACACCTCTATGGCCTCAATCAGGGGCCATCTTCTGCGCCTGTCTCGCGACCGCCCACGGTCTGCGATCCAAAACCCGGTAAGTCATGTTTCAGATCGCGGGCGGCACCGTGTCCATGCCTGATTATAATCGTGCAAGATCGCCCAAGTGGAAACAAGCCCTTAGGAATACTTCCACAAATAAAAACAGGTTACAGGTAAAATGTTTGATTTCCAAGTACTTTAAAAATGTACAAAGCTGAACAGATATATAATTTGGAATATAAAGCATATATATGAGGTTATGGTCAAGGTAACTTTCCCTAAAATACTAACATTCTGATGAATGCAGGGAGTACATATCTCTCATCCGCTCCTAATCTAGTATACTTGATGAAATAGATCTTGCCATATCCTGGTTCAGTGGTCAAGTACCTCCTCTGCTTGACATCTGATTATTATTTAACATTAATCTGCAAGTAAGGCTCACGCTCTGAATGACACATTAAGGCAATCACCAGCTGCTCATCATTACATCGCTTATTACAACTGTCAGTGGTAACTGTGCTGGGAAAGGGCACAGTGTGATGGAGGAAACCTCTCGAATGTCTTTGTACTTTGAGAGCCATAGGGAGCTGCTAAGCCTTCCAAAGGGTATTGGATGACAAATGACATTATTAGAAAAGCTCAACACATGACATTGGCTCCAACTGAGTGTGCCAACTCCATTAACTCACTTGATACATTAACTACATTTCTAGAAACTTTTATATATGATTGTACATTCAAAAATAAT
The DNA here is from genome assembly GCA_036250615.1 of Ptychadena robeensis. NCBI lineage: Eukaryota > Metazoa > Chordata > Amphibia > Anura > Ptychadenidae > Ptychadena > Ptychadena robeensis. The sequence goes on along the minus strand of CM070036.1, from coordinate 56,298,512 downwards.
AAATCCGTTGTTGTTCTTAAAGGAAACCATGCAGAAAAACAGAAGTTGCTGTCCTGCCTCTGAAAACTAGCGTGCATGCAAATCTTTAGGTTTCTGTGAACTTTCCATCATGGCCGTGAAGCAAGTGTTCGTGTGTCTACATCTGGCTGACTTTTTGCCAGAGCATTGGTAAAGTGTTAAGTGAGGCAAATTAACATGGAAGATTCAAAATAGCAATGGCAAAGCCTACATCTATGGAAGGATTTCCCTCTTTCTTTCTGTCTAAATTATATAGTTTTGCTCCAAGACAACATATCATATTTAGTAGTAGCCTCACATAACAGTGCAATTAAGAAACCTGTTTGAATATGCAGGAAACAGGAGTTACTGACTGACTAGTCAAAGCGGACCTACCGCCACGGTATCCGCTTTCTATTATCTGCATCAAAGGTGCCGATAATAGAGCAGATCCGAGGTTAAAAAAAGGACCTGTCCCTCCTGTGACGTGCAGCTAGCACATCCATGGCCAGCTCGGGAACCTAGTGGATTTAGGGAAAGTAGACATCACTTCTGACGTCTGCCCCCCCATAATCTCTGTGTGCCCAGCAGCCAGCCAAATCCGAATTCATTGATGCTGGAGGGGTGGAGCGTCACTGGATTCAGATCCCGATTGGAGGAGAGAGTGAGACAGGGAGAGTCTTGCTACTCCATCTTAGATGCTGAAGACATGGCCATGCTGGAGTGTGGAAGGGGGGGTTAGTATGAGACTTTTATTTACAGGGATTGCTTTGCCTGGGTCAAGACCCCATGTAGGTAAGTACGTTTATTTGTTTGTTTTTTATGTAGAGTTTAAAACCACTTTAACAGAACGTTTGTGAAAATACTTAAAAACATGGCAAAAGGGTCAATGTTTTATAAAGTGTGATAAAGTTAGACTGCGTTTCTCTAGGCGAGTCTTCCAAATCATGACAGAGGTATAAACCTCTCCCTATTCTCTTTGGGACCCATAAGCAATATTGCTTTGCTGTAGGCCAAAGTAATCCAATGCCAACCAACACACATTATATGCATTGGTACAGTGATTGCCATTGATTCTCAACAGAATTGTGTTGCAGTGCCATAAAATGAAACATGTACTGCAAAAACAACTGGCCCCTTAAAAATGGTTTTAAACATTTACATTCACATGCCCGAATAGTGAAAATCGATAAAGCCAGGAAGACGCGACATGAGGTCCCTTAGTTGCTTTTCGGGCATCTGCCTTATTACCAGAATGGTGGCATTTTTATACACCCCATGAGGGCCTTCATATATTATGCTCCCCTGAGCACAAGGGGCAAGGGTGGCAGGCAGAGGCATGTGTGAATGCTCCCTAATTGCCCTGTTGTCACCAGCAGAGGAATTGAAGGGAAACCGTCCTAAAGGCCCCCATACAAGTCTCTAGATTTTACATTCAATCAACTTGATTCAATCTATTTTTTTGTTGATTGATTGAAAATCTATGGCAGCTCACATGGTTAGATCAACCTTAAACAATTAAAATTGGGAAAATAATTGATCAAAAAATGATTGGACGTGCTGGAAAATATTAATTGGTTGTATTGAAATTGATTACAATTTCAGTCGATCCCAAAAAAATTGGTCAAATATCTGTTACTACAGTTGGCAGACATTACAATCAATCACTGATTCCCCTGACCCCTAAAAATTTATCTTTTTAAGTTGATCAGAAAATCTAGACGTGTATGGGGGGCTTAAGGCAGATAAACATCCTTTTACCCTTCCATTGTCCAAATCATAAATTAGATTTATAAAAAAAAACATATTTTTGCTAGAATATTTAAGGGTATAACTAGCTTCTGTTTTGTTTTATTTATTATTTAGAGTTCATTTATGGTTCTATGTATCATTTTAAACAATATTTAATTCCAGTTGGTGCGGAAAATGAATGCATATAATGTTGTTCAATTGAAAATGCCATAATTGTATAATTTTGTGAGTGCCAAGTGTAGTTAAAGGAAATGTTATGTTTCTGTTTGTTTCTACATAAAGAAGAACACTACAACATCACACGTAGCCGTCATCTCTTGTGTAACCTATAAATCATGTAGAAATCATGTTATTTTTATAAACACAATTTGTTGTTGTTTTTTTCAAAGTGTGTTGAAGCCTAGTAGCTGGAAGCTATGGGCAGTGTATAGCATCTTCTTTCTGTAAAGAGAGGAAGAAAATGCTCTGGGGTATACATATTCTTTGTATTAATGTATGGAGCTATTTTTTTTACCAAACAGAGAGTCTGTTGTACATTATCAGCACGCTGGAGACTGTTCTATTCTTTTGTTGTAATGCACTTGATATACAAGGGTGGCTTTGTCTGCTCTGCTTACATCTATCTTATGGTAAAATCGAAGAGCACTTAGTTGTTGCTTTGTGAATTTACAAACACAGTACTTTCTAGTATATCTTGACATTACACTTGGATGGAGCAGAAAATAGCACAAACTATTAATAAAGATTACTATTCTGTAGTTTAACCTCCCTGGCGGTTCACTGAGGTGCAGATTTCTGTACCAAAAGTGATAGTGTTTTGCCTTTCCACCCCCATCGGTGTCACCGGTGACGCCGATGGGGGCGTAAAGGCTCTGTTTGCCTGCAGCTCTGTAGAAATGCTGCAGGCACACAGAGAGCCAGCGGTTGCGCCTGATTCCGGCACGGGCGCAGTTTGATTCACGATCAGACTGCGCCAGTACTTGCTTCGGGCGTAACGCTAGGGAGGTTAAACCAGCCATTTTTTTCTGTACCTTTTTAAATCTCCCGCCCGGTGGGCGGCACATGAGCGCAGATCATGGAAATAGCCGAAGACCTCGGCTATTTCCGGATCTGCTCGGGTGCAGAGAGCAGAGATGATCCCACTAGCAGAAACGCTCAGCGTGAGCGTTTCTGCTAGCGGGATCTACTTTTGAACAGGATTATAGAAAGACATTCCAGTTCAAAAGTTAAAAAAAAATATTTTAAAAAAGAAAAAAATTTTTTTTTTCTTTTAGACCAGGTCCCGCCTCCGTGACGTCACACGTCACTCCGGCACCCGGAGGGAGAAGATGGCGGCGGCGGACCAGGTGAGCTCCCACGATGTGCCCGAACCCAGTTCGGGCGTATCGATTATTGCAGCGCCCCTTTGCCCGAACTGGGTTCGGGCATATCGCTAGGGAGGTTAATAGCTTTATCACTGTCTGTTACCAAATATGTAGAAGTACCGTATATACTGAATATAAGCCGAGGTACCCAATGTTAGAAAAAAAAACCTGGAAAAACTGAATGACTCGAGTATAAGCCTGGGGGGGGGGGGGTGCAGCAGTTAATGCTCAGAAACACACAGCAAATGTGCTGTAGTTAGGAGATGTTATTATTTAATTTAGGAGACTTGTAAGATAATAACAAAGCCCCTGAACATGATATATAATTGCTTGAAATGTAGAAAAGGGATGTGGCAATATTGTAAATAGAAAAGTGTTGCTCTAGCATATGATGATTTTGCACAAAAGAGATCTAATTTGACTTGACTTTGAACCTAATTTATGCAAAAACTACATATGCTAGAGCAATAATTTTTTTTCAAATGTTCCCACAACCCTTGGTGATGGTGATAATAGCATGTTTTGGGGCTTTACAATTCACTCATAAAATCCACCTATAAAATGTATAGAAATGATTTTTATTTTTATACCCGAATATAAGCCGAATTTAATTTTTTGAGCACATTTCAGGTGCTGAAAAATTCAGCTTATATTTGAGTTTATACGGTAGTTATCCTGGAAAGTGGTGTTTCTAGGATGGATACACAGGATATTATTAAAGCCCTCATACACTGTTTAGATCTCTCTCAGATATCCTTTAGATCTACCAACAACTATGTAGTGCCAGGTCCTCTGCGATTGAACACAGGTAGACTTGATGGTTTAGAAAGTCCCTCATATTACATGGTTTTGGTAAAACAAAAGGAGATCTACAGGAAATCTGACAGAGAAATCTAAAGGTGTGTGGGGACCCTATTACATGGTGGGTTTAGGGTTGAGCTGTTTCTCAATGTGTGTTCAGAGTCGGAGTTTGTTAAATCCGAGGATTGTCATTCATGGTTTCGTCTTGTGTGTGCAGTTTATGGCTCTCCCAGTAGATGTCATATCTGTACAAGTTTATAATCATATGTCCATCACATTGTCTCTGTGCGCTTCTGCCTATGAAACCCATCAGATGTGTTGTCAGGTCTCTGGATGTCAGCCTGGCAAGAAAACCCTCATGTGTTCTGCAGTGTGACATTTAATTTGCTTTATTTCCCTTTTGGCTCAGTCTAACAAAGTTCAAAACCACGATCAAAGGGTTTTTGGAAGTTACATTTGAAACAAAATTCTAGGCAGACCATTAAATGAAAAGCTGAAATATTTAAAGGATTTTTAATTCTGTTAAGCCGTGATTTTACTTACAATTCATAACGCAGATCCAGGCAGGAGATGCTTTTCGTTCCTGGCCAAGTGATTCATCTTTCTGTTTAAGCAGCTCAGCTTCCTATGTCACCTCCAGATATGAGACCCTGCTGTGTCAGCAAATGGTTGTTTTATTGCTTAATATAAACGAAGCAAAGCCATTCTGGGAGCCAATCACAATGCATTTCGTATTGTATAAATCTGACTTAACGTTCTATTTCTGGACCTCAGGCATTCACAGTGGTTCTTATTTAATGGTGGTGATGTACCCTCCATTCTGCATCCAGTGATTTTTCTTCTTGTGAAAATAGTACTCTTTAGCCTTGTCGCCACCGCGTTGATGCGTGGTATATACTGCCGATTCTTTACAATGGACCTGACTCCACATTGTCGTTGGCATGACACACTCATTGTAAAGTAATTTTTGATTTGCTGCATGTTTTTGAAGCATAGGATTAAAAAGGGTGCATTATTCTTGCATTGCTGCCCCCTATTTGTGTGCTAAACACGGGCAGTGTATGCATGGGCACCATGGATGTCACCCTTATGTGTCCATGATGCAAAGCGGAGACTAGGCTTTACCTGGTTACATGGACTTATGTCCATGAAGAGATAATCATCCCTGTTTTGAAGCAAACAAGTCCATCTAGCTTATGCAAGAATTTTGAATATTAGGGGGAACAGGAATTGGCCTTTGAATTACTTGACCTCAAAACTTAAGCTAGGCATACACGGCTCGATTTTGTAATAGATTCGAGCACAATCGAGTGCCGTGCGCGTTCATGTCGCTCGATTGTGCTCAAATCTATTAGAACATTTGGAGCCTAGTTTCTACATTTGGGTCTGGATAAGGTAATTTACCTGCATTAATCCCTACAGAAATCTTTCTAGTGGTTACATCAGTATTAAAAGCTCTGAAAAGCCATTTTAAAAATAAATTAATGATGATAAATGTGCTTTTCTTTGTGCTCACAAAGGCCAGGCTGTTGGCTTCTTGTGTAATCGTTATTACAGTAATAATATCTTGCATACTCCATTAACCTCTACTTATCTCAATGTAACATTCTGTTTTGGAAGCTTTAATGTTTAACATTAGAAAAAAAAAGTGGTTAACAGTACATTTTGTAATAAAGTTATTCTTGCTTCTGTGTTTTTCCAGAAGATTATTTAACATTCTCTGTGTGTCACAGATTTTACATGTTGACATTCTCCCTTTATTTATCAAAAGAAGCAAGAAATACATACATGATAAAACATATGTAGAGACATATACATATGTCCTACAGTAAACTTTTTAAATGTGTTCTCTAGGGTAATTGTGCCTAGTTTAATTCCTTCCTATAAAGTAACATCAACACAAGTTTAGCATGAAATAGCTAAATAAGGCCAGTGGGAAGAAGGAATCATTGTTTTCTTTTCACAGCCCTGCATTCACATCTCCCTCTTATTCTTTGCAGCAGATGTGAACCAGAACAATGGCACCTCATCCAAGGGCACGGCGGTGACTGACTCCACAAGCACAGAAGACCCCCAGAATAATTGGACAGAAGCCAACGCAACTGACACTCGCCCACATTTGGTCCGCCTCTTTTCCCGAGATGCTCCAGGAAGGGAGGACAACACCTTCAAAGATCGGCCTTCTGAGTCAGATGAGCTTCAAACCATCCCAGAGGACAGTGTACCAACTTCACCAGAAACGGATTTGATGGCTTCTCAGAAACTGTCCCGCCACGGATCAAAGCCAATGGCTTCAGCAAGCTTCTCAGACCGCTCTAGATATGGCCATGGAGCTCACAGCAGATATAGAGAACCAGGCCTTCTTGACTCACTGGGCAGATTCTTTGGAGGAGACAGGCATGTTCCTAGGAAGGGAAAGGTGAGCACAGAGGAATAGGCAAAAACTAATCAGAACAAATATATGGTGACACAAAGGACATATTCTGTTAGTCTGTACCTAACCATACCTAAGAAACATGCAAATCGAAGTAATCTCACAGCCTCTTTTACTAATCCTGTATTCATAATGTATTTTAATTTTGGCAGAAGTAGATAAACCTGTTCTGTTTAACATAAAAGGTACAAATTGTTTTGAAGGCTAATAAATCATCTATGCTGTGTACATATAGATTGCTATCCATTGCATCTAGTACATTGATAGTTGTGGTGTGGTTGGGTGTGGCTTTAGCAGGAATCATTCTAAATTTGGGACTGGCGCAGATGTGATATTCCGACTACCCTTCTCACCTTCAATGAAATGAAAAAATGCTTCATCTGTGCTTTCATACACAGAATGTCTTTTTAAATACTGCTCCTTCTTCTCCGGTTTGGTATAGTGCCTTATACCACAAGGGATGTGTCTGATGTCTTATGTGCCCTACTACTTGGAAAATATTTGCAATAATAAAAGATTGTTAGAATCTTAGTTAATGGAGAACATTCGGTACTCCAATTGTCAGCATCGGGTATGTTTTCTAACATGGTATAGTAGTGCTGGTATACCAGTACCAGTTCCAATACGGACCACGTTTTACGGCAAGTCTAGACATGTTGTACGGCATTTTATGGTTCTGTTAAAGTGGCACTACCAAAAGACATGATTGCTGACACAATAAATTAAATATGAGAACTTATAATTGGCACAATTTAATCAATGTTTTTCTCTCTCTCATAGTATAATATTGTATTATATTGAGAAAGAGTGCAGTTAATGAGTCTTGTCTTTTTCTAGAATATATATGTAATATATAATGAGATATGCAGATTATACGTTTATTTGTAAGAGCTTTAACAACTATGTAATCCCTCAGTGAATGTAATAACAGACTTCTGTGTATATTGATTGTTATATTGTATGTCAATAGTTCAAATTTTTTTAAGCTATATGATTATTTTATGATCCCATCATTTTCAATCTCGTTAATGGGTCAGTGCCAAAGATGGTTCAATCCCAGATATCGCTTAATCTTTGGTTAGACTGACTGGTTTCTGAATTCTGTACGCATTTGCCTATTTCTGCTCATCAATGTACAGTTTGGAAACTCACCTATACAGAAAGACTTTATTATATAATATATCATTTATACATAGATTTTTAGCATTGGCTTCTTCCAATGCCTATTATGGTAACTATCTTCGAGCGTCAAAATGATCTGTCCTTGCCTCCTATTGTAAAAAAAAATAAAAGGAACTCTTTAATTCCTTGAGCTATGTTCTGGAGCCTTGACATTTGAAGCTTTTTGACTTCTCTTCTTAATATAAATCTGGGCTAAAGAACTTTAATAATTTTTGTAGAGGAAAGAATGACATCTAAGTAGTGTCAGACACCGCAATGGCTAGATGTTCAAGGTCAATAGAGGGAATATTATGAGGTGATACAGGTACTTGTATAGAACTGACAGACAAAGGTGCCGGTTGTAAGGTAATTGGACTGGAAGGCAGACGGAACTCCTGTTCTGTACTCTCTGAGCCTAGGTCAGCACAAGGAGAGAAATGAGCTGTACAAAATGTTTAAAGAGATGATTTATGTATCTTGTCTGTAGCTTTGATTTAAAAAAAAAATAGATGGATATATTGCTGTATAATACCATAAGTATTTTGAATAACTTTAGTGTGTAGAACATACTACGGGTACATGCATAGTTGCCTATGTTATATGCTTAGCTAATTAATTAGTTATAAAGTGTTCATTATATATATAGAACAGTTGGAATTACAAAAGTTAACAAATACCATTGGTGCAGAAGTGACCCATATCAACCAATCAGCTTTAAATGGTTTAGTGGCACTAGACTGGGAAAAGCTGGTGGGTGATCTGTGCATCATTGCACTTTAGATATTTTCATATTATGTTATATAAAGGACATTTGTTGTGTTAGATGTTTGTTTGTAGTGGAGCTGGGTATTGGAGCTGGGCCGAATTAACATTAGGGTTCAGATGTGTTCTTTAGATATGCTGCCATTAGTGTACATGAATATATTCTTACCTCTTTCTTGTTCACATTATCTCTATAGACAGAGAACCACCTCCACACATTACCTGGTTTTTATGTTTGTTGTAATAAGGGATCAATAAAGATAATTAGGCAAAATGATCTAATTCCAATATTCTACCGTTCCACTTTAAGTCTTAAGTAATCAAAGAAATCATTACAGTTTTGCAATGGATTTATGACTTGCCTTTTGTTTGGATTTGGCTAAAATGATCGTGCCCCCCAATCACAAGCCGGTCCTTTGTTTGGGCTGAACAATTGCTTGTTTATGTAAGCGGTCAATCCCACTTTTGTTTGGTGACCATTATAAGATGGGCTTTATTTAAAAAGCATAAATATGTCATGCTAAGTGCGTAGGCACAAATACATTCAATGTCCTATTCTACATTGTGAACTGATCACATTTAATGCAGTTCTGCATCAGACGTTGTACTTTTTAACAAATGATAGGACTGCGTAACTGTTTAATTATATACCTACGAACCTTAGGCAAAGCACTTTGTACACATTCATGTATTTGTGACAGATGGTGTTAATGATAACTATAATGTACAATACTTTCCATTTATTCATAATACTAGCAGTCTGCACTGGCAGATGATGGACTTAAGAAAAAAAACAGCAGAGATTAACTCAGGACATAGCTTCCCTCAAAATGTATGATCTCAGGTCACTTTATAAAGTAGTATGTAGAAGGACACTTTCTAAATAATGACCTGTACACAAGTGCCTGTGTGGGATTAAATGTCACATCCATCTTACGCCTTTCTTGTCAAGCACAGCAAACACTGTTATATTCTTCTGCTAAATCTGAACCAAGAAATTAAACTTCAGCAAACTTTAAGATGACTTTATGTCATTAAAAGTGGAAATCTTCAGCTGCATTGTAATTCAGTGTTCATGGATCTCCATCAGTATCCATTCATCAGAACATGACTGCGGATTAGCCCCCACAATGGCTCATTAGGGCTTGGCAGCAGGATGGCAGATTTTAATAAATATGTCGACTGAATTGCACCAGGCAAACTTTTTTTTTACCATGAAAGATGTAGTTCAGATGTGGGCAAACTAAGGCCCGGGGACCAAAACTGGCCCTTTAGTCTTTTAATTTGGCCCTTTGTCACCTTGGTGTAAAGACACTCTGGCTACCCTAATTCCCTGCAAATTAAGATAATACCTAGATGATAATCGTTTGGATTGTATCCTAGAGGCCATAGTTTGCCTGCAATAGAACGTTTAAGCTTTACTATCAAAACTTCTTTTTTAACATATTTTCTTTTTTTTTTATATCCTGTCCTAGCTACGAGGGCTTAGGACCCCTATGCCAGGCATAGTTGGTCAGGCCCCTATGTCGCATTTAAACACACATAGTGGACCACAAGTCAAAACGTTTGCATGCCCCTGATCTAGTTACATATAAAACTTTATCCTTAAATGGTTTTTATATAGCAAAATGCAGAGAAAGTACAATAGAATGTTAACCTAGTGGTTCCCAAACTTTCCTTGCAGGGCCCCCCTTTCCTATTTAGGAACATTACTGAGCCCCCCCCCCCTCTATCAAACACAGGTTAAGAATGAGCCCCCCCCCCCCCCCCCCGAAAACCTTTATGCCCCCAGTTTGGGAACCACAGCGTTAACCTGAATAAGGGAATAGAGAAGTTGGAGAAAACATTATTGCTATAAATTTTATTAAAATGATCATTTAAGGTGAGGTATTGCGATGGTGGTGATGGGACTGAGATAAGATCAGGTTACTCAGCTTCTTTAGTCAGGTGATAAATTGTTTGGGTATAACTTTCATTTAAGAAGTTAATGGACCATATTACATGCACAAATATGTCAAAGCATCTAATACAGCCTTTAAAAACAATCCATATGCTGTTCAAACAATCCGCATAAAAACCTGCCAGATGTGTATGTTTGCAGTTATGCAGCGGCTGGATGCCGTTTATCATGTATGCAATTGGTGAATAGTGCCACGCTGTGGTTTTGGCCATAGTGACCAACTGTCCGCAGTACTGCCTTTCACCACTCCGTCGTGCCAGGCGGTAGCGCTCCTTTGGTACATATAGCGCTGCTTGTCTTAACCTTCTAACTTAACAGTGGTACGGAGCTCATAGTCAGAAAGCTTCCACCAGTGTAGGTAGTTCTGCACCAGCGTAAGGGTGGAGCCCTGGCTAAGCTTGCATTACACACATTGTGAGTGTGCGCTGTATTTTTTTATGTGTATTCCTATTGTACACTCTGATCTGAAATGTAACTTGAATCATGGTACGCTCTTTTAAGATACAGTGTGTTAAAAAAATCAAATATATAATCTATATGCTGCATTACTATAATGTTTCTTGATTACGGAGTGTTTATATTTCACTGTAAAAGCTCCTATCTGCAACTATGTTATACCGCTTGGATGAATACGAACTGCCCATTCTAAATCACTGCAATGTATTTGATTCATGTACTATACTCTGTGTACCTTGATTTTTTCATAATTGTGTTACTCTTTGGCTTTGTATGTTGTATAATAAACATTTATTGATAAAGCAGAAATACTAACTTTTTATTTTGCTATTATTTATGATTTGACTAAATGTTGTGGTTCACACTATATGGTATTTTGCCCACAGTTGGTTAGTGTATAGAACTTAGTGGACACAATTACATAGAAAGAACCTTGAGGTTAACAGTAAAGATGGTCAAATTTTTTTTACAAAATTTGACCATTTCGATGGTTTCGAGTTAATTGCAAAGCTCCTGAACTAATATCCTCATCAAATTTGCTGGAGATGTAGAAAAGGGTTGGGAGTATACTACAAAAAAAGTGTCTCTAACACAAATTTGCATAAATGAAGTTCAATGTCAAGTCAAAATTTCGAAAATCACAAATTCGACTTTGAACTTCATTTTTGCAAGAACTACATATGCTAGAGCCATACTTTTTTCCCAAATGTTTCCACAACCTTTCTTTACATCTCCAGCAATTTTTAGAGGCTTTGCACCTCACAAAGTCAGCAAGTCAAAAATTTTTACTATCTTTAGTTAAAAGATGCCAGAAATCTGTACTCACATTTTTTAAAAAGTTAATTTGAGCATTCTTTGCCCCCCAAACCAACGGCTTTTGCACTCAGCCAGCAGATGTATAATTGTAGAAAACAATGGCTGTCAAAGTCTCCCTTGTAGAGATGGTCAAATTTTTTTTTTTCTTTGGACTAGTTAAAATGTTTGAGTTAATTGCAAACCCCCTGAGCATAGTATCAACATCAACCTTGCTGGAGATGTAGAGAAGCATCCAGGGTATACTACAAAAAAAAAGTATTGCTCTAACACAGCTTTTCCCTTAATTAAGTTTAAAGTCAAGTTGAAATTTCAATATTTCAAATAACCTAACCTATGCAAAATCTACATACTTTTTTAAATGTTCCCACAACCCTTCTCTACACCTCCAGCAGTTTTGCTGATGATTGCATGTTCAGTGGCTTTGCAATCAACTCACAAAGTCCAAAAAAATGTAACCATCTCTACTACCTTGACCACCCCACAGAGCAGTAGAACTCTTATCTGCTCTTCACCCCTTTACTTTCATTCCTGCAGTGAGATCTGAGTCCTATTGGCTCATTCTGTTGCCACCCTCCCAATTAATCCTTATGCCCGAGAAGCAAGTATAAAAACACAAGACCTCTACAACACACATTTCTTTAGTAAATAACAGAGATTTTATTGTAACTTACGGCCATGGTGCCTACAATCCTGACTTCCAGCCCACAGACAATAGAAGACAAAATGTCATTGATATATATTGCGTGGTAGTTTATAACTTACACAACAATATACTGTGTGAGCCTTTGTTCATTGGTATACCAGAACACTATATACAACTAATGCATTAAAATACGCATTTACTCTTCTTTTTACACAACGGACATCACCACAATCAGCGCACACACACACACACATTCCAGGCCGGTATATAAAACTCTTCTTTCACACTCAGCACCCACACACTTGCTTTGTTTTCTTTTACACCATTGTACACATTGGCGCATTTACCATTGTGATCTAGTTTAACTTATTCGGAGATGAAGTCAACTGAACTCTCCTACACATTATACAGCCATTTGAAGACTTTCCAACAATGGATCATGTGCATTGTTTATTCTCATCTAGCTCATCAGAACAAGATGGCCTTGGTACTTAATATTCTTTGTACTATGTAGATACTATGGAAGGGAAATTAGTCACTCATCATTAACATTATTTTTAACATTTGTATTTGCTATGGAAGAACCGGATACAAGGAAGAACCCATAATTCCCATTTTATTGTTACCTTAGTCAATTTAGAAGCTAAGGTTGATCATTTAGCCAAGTCTTTCCAGATGTTCATATACGTAGCAAAATGCACAAAATGTTACAAGATCACTTAGAAGAGAAAAGCTGACGGGTACATCGTTCTTAAACATAAAATAGGCTGAATCTGTAGCTGATCAGTTATCTGCTGTTATTAATACTTTTACCCTAAAACATCCTTTTTACAACCTCTCTGCTGTAATTCGCTCCAGACTAACACTGTTGACATGTATTTCAAACTTCGGCTATAAGGGAAGGTAAGTCTTTATTTCCTTCTCTGGTCTTAGGGCCAGTGTATTTTATACATTTCTATAGAGTGAATACATCTTGTGTTTGTTTTTATAAAAAGTGTATCTAAACTCACCTAATTGAGTTTATCTGGCAAACAGCCCATTATATGGCTGCTCCTTCCCTCTCTTCAGAAACTGCAGCAGCTGTAACAACTTCATACACATACTGTTGGGTAGTACAAATCAAGTTACATCATCATGTCCCCCTGTCATGTTTCCCAGTTGAAAGCAATATATCTGGTGGCCTCTAGTGGCCATACACTTTACCACAGATCATTAACCCCCATAAGACGACTGACAAGAGCATTGTATTTTGGATTGTTTCTCCACCAATGTGACTGCACAAAGGTAAGTAAAAAAAATCCTTTTTGTTCACTGACTTGTGCACTTTTTAAGATATCTCTTACACTTTGGTCATACATATAACATTCTATATCACCTTAAGTATACCATCCACACACATTTTGCTTGTGTCATACCTGATATCCAAAATACACCAAATACACTTTTCACACTTTGGATATATATATATCACCTTTTAGGGTCCCCATACACCTTCAGATTCCTCCATACAATTTCCATCAGATCTACAAACAACTATGTAGTATAGTGACCTCCCTGATAGAATACATAGTGATTGGAAGGTGTAGAAAGGTCCTCATATTACATGGTTTTGGTAGAAGAAAAGTTGGTTGTACAGAAATTGCATGGTAATTGTATGTGGTGTATGGGGGGGGCTTTACACTGCTTTGGTCAACTATATGCTTTCAGACTCTAATAGGGTAGTGCCCTTCCCAGAGGACCGTGGAAGTCCATGGGTGACTCATGCTGGATTTTGTGAAGTAATATATAGCTCTGTGTTAAATATGATGTTCTATATTACAGGTTCACATTATTAGTTAGTAATCTGTCAAGCTTGGATAACTATGTTTACCTGTTTTGTACCTCTGAGCTATCTTCTTCCCATAGTTTATGGGATCCAGATCTGGTCATACATATTACAACAACATTAGAATGAAGAACACATTAACACATTAACATAACAGCATCACCCAAAGTAGTGACTCTCTGTTTTGGTTGGCCACCACTTGCTTTGATTACTGCTGACTTCTGAGACCTAAAAATGTTGCTGTATTCAACACTCTTCCCAAGAGGGAATGGTTATCAGCCAGGTTGTTTTTTTTTATTTGTGTCTGTCACTAAAGCTAGCCACACATGGTTCAATTGACTGTACAATCAATGTAATTCGATCAATTTTTAGTCTGTCGTTGAAATTGAAGCATGTCCACATGGTACGATCGTTGAAATTCGATTTTAATTGTCATTTTGCTCGATCGAAATTTGATCGGAACCAGTTGGAAAATTTTGATTGATTGTCCCCACATTGTGTCTCATTTTTGTACGTTGTTTGACCCGTCCAATTGAGATTCGATTCAATCAATTAGCATACTTTAACTTCTGGGAGGAGGGAAATGCAATACAGTCATTTAAACCATGCAAGCATGCATTGTATGGCTTGTGTGTCTGTTCACTGACACACAAGCATGCAAATGCGATCTCTGTGAATACATCTCCTAATGTAATGTGTGTCCCCCAGTGTCCTTTTGCCACAATTATAATGTACTGGATTAAAATGCAAAGATATGACCTATGGGTTTTTTGATCCCTCTGTGACCATCATTGGTCCCTTTTTGATCACTCTGTGAACATCAATGGTCCCTTTTTGATCACTCTGTGACAATGGCTTTTTGATCACTCTACCTTTAAAAACGATTAAATTCAATCGAAGTCAGGCTTTGATTGAATACTCAATGTGGTGTGTACTTTGATTCAATTACAATCGACATACGTTTTAATGATCGAAAACTTCGATCGAATTGATGATCGATTTGATGTCAATTGAACCATGTATGGCTAGCTTTAGGCTAAAAAGATTCTCTGTCCTCATGACCATTGTCAGCAGGATGAGAAGTTAGGGAAGACTCAACATCTTCAAATGTGTTGGCTGATTAGCGCTAAAGGATGTTGCAGTACCCAAGCCTGTAGTGCTTGCAGTCACACTGTCAGTCCTGGTCTGCTTGTTACATCACATATTGATGACATCATTCATCCACCTGACCCCCACACAAAGTAAAGACAGAGCTTGTGGTCACATGACTGTGAACATAAGTATTTTAAAGCACAGGAAATTATAACATTCTCAAATTCATTTAATTAAATAAAGATATACTTATATATATATTAAGTAATTAACCCCAATTTTCCTCGGTAAGCATTATCAATTTTATAACCAAACGTATTAGTTACAAATTCTTCATTACACTACTACTGATATCTCTAATTTTTCTAATCTGATTAAATTATTTCCTAAACTAAACAATCATATTATAGAATCTAGTTCTGCATGGTGTGGTACCATACCCTACCCTAAAACCAATACAAGAAATCGACTTCAATTGACGTCTTATCAGATACATGAGGTCTGCAGGTAGGGCAGATCTGCTCTCACAACTTAACATACATATTCAATAACCATTTGTTTTTCTATACAATTACTAATATAAACTGAAGGGAAGCTATAAACTATTTCCTTCAAGTACTCAGTTTGAGTGTTTTTTGTTAAACTTCAATGTGAATATATGTGATAATCATATGTAATGTGCTTGCATCGAATTATCATAATAATGAATATTGTACACAAGTTTATTGATATCTAAAGATGAATAGAACAGTGACCATTGCTTATCAATTATATGGCTTGATTCCATCACATCTTAGTACCCTATGCCCTAACCCACAGTATGGTACATAGGTTCTAATCACGTGGAATCCTCTATAGAATATATTATTTTCTGGAATACTGGAAATCTGTGAACAGTGAATGCCAGTCTAAACTGGGCTTTCAAAACTCCTATAAATCATGTATTTGGTGTATGTCATACACATTTTATGATGGCATTGTCTACTCTATATAATACAATAACAGAGCTTTTTTACTATGTTTCTAAGCTCTGCCATGTAATGACTGCACATAAGTAGTTTTTCATGCTATACAATTAGGCAGGGTGCCTCTTAACCTTACTTGAATGATTCATACCATAGTATTACTGCTTATTATCTTTGATGAAGGTCATATTACTCACATCATACATAGCAAGGGAACATAAACTACATCTTCATAAAAATGAATCTAATTTTCTGTGATATCTGCATGAAAATGTGACTAGGATATCGGGTTTTTTTTTTTTCTTTGTCCACTATGTTTAGCTGAATTGTTAAGGCCATGGTAAAAGCTATTGTGATGTGCAAAGGGTAAAGCTGCCCATACACCTTTCTCTCTGTCAGATATCCTTTAGATCTACCAGCAACTATGCAGTGCCGGATCCTCTGCGGCTAAACACAGGTAGACTTTTTTGGTTTTGGTAAAACAAAAGGAGATTTAAAGGAAATCTGACAGAGAATCAGAGAAACATCTAAAGGTGTATGGGGACCCAAAGAAATCTATTTGTTTTTAATTTCCTTCGTGAAATCGATATGGTATCAATGGGTTTCCATTTATCTTGCTCAATATTTTCTTTAAATTGTATGTATAGCGTGTATAATTTGCTGTAGGCCTGAAAACAAAATTGAAGGGTTGCAACAATTTCTTATATTGGTTATAGAAACCAATAGAGCCATGGTTTCCATGCACTGCACTGATGATGGCCAAGTAGCCTGAAACAGCTGTATGCAGTTTGGAATAAATGGCTCTGTACCAAAAAGGCTATATTTGCACTGTACACCAGCGGTTTCTGGATGTGCATCTGGCTGATGGGGCGAAAAGGAATAATTTGCATGGCTCCGCCCACTGTCCCAAAACGAAGGCTTCCACCTAAAGTTTTGGGATTTGTGCTGGATTGGGCCGTGTAAATACTTTCTCTTTTAAGAAGGCTTGATTTGTGCTATGCACTGCTCGAGTTGAGGGCTTTTTGATTCCTTTCATCCCTTCTCACCATAAGCTTCACGGGTACTTCTCTTTGTTTGGCTTCCAAGCCCCACACCATAGAGCCATGGTTTCCATGCACTGCACTGATGATGGCCAAGTAGCCTGAAACAGCTGTATGCAGTTTGGAATAAATGGCTCTGTACCAAAAAGGCTATATTTGCACTGTACACCAGCAGTTTCTGGATGTGCATCTGGCAGATGGGGCGAAAAGGAATAATTTGCATGGCTCCGCCCACTGTCCCAAAACGAAGGCTTCCACCTAAAGTAACCTAAATACCTTCTGTTTTAAGAAGGCTTGATTTGTGTTATATTGGTTATGGTAAGTCTTGACTAAATGTTGGCCCCCTGGGTATGTCAGGCTATAGATATACTTTAAGGGAAATCACCATTCGCTGGAACTCAATAGGTATACTATGGAAGCCATATGAAGTATAGACAGAATATATATTAAAGGGAGACTATTAATTGGAAGCTAAAGGAATGCACAAAATAATTATTATAAAAAATATAGAACCTATGTAGTATTCCCTCCTTCAAAGATTATTCAAAGAAGATTCAAAGAATATTTACTTATGGAAAACACAATTTTTCCATTGACAATAACAACCTGTTACCAGAACCTCGATAGGTGACAAGCTCTTGGGCAGATTAAGATAAAAAATACTGCTATGCATCATGTCTGACAAACAGATTCAACTCACTGTAAATGTGCAAATTCAACTCACTCTCAAGCAGCCAATTGTTCTCCCTCATTACTATAGACATAATCATGGAAATGTGGTTCACTGCACTTTCGTAAATGAAAGCTACATACAGAATTCCTAGAGTGGTTAAGACAAAGAGCTTAACTGTGAACAGCAGAAGAGGCACATAGATACTTCACTTCATGTTAAATTACCTTATATTGAAGAATAGTTACTAATCATTATGCAATGCTTCTCAAATGTGGGGGCTATATAAGGGTCAGTCAATTAAACTGTTTGTCATGTATACTTGTATACTTACAATGTACAATCTTAAAGTGACTTTTTTTTAAGAATAAAAAAAATTAAATAATATATTATTACAGCATATACTTGAGTATAAATTATTGACTCGAGTATAAGCCAAGGGTGAGAAATGCAGATGAGAAAAATATAGAGAAAGCCATTGCCCCAAGGCAATTCTCATGTTCAAACATTAAAAGAAATATCCATTGTAAAAATCTTTATTATTATTATTGGGACCAATACAAGGAATGGAAACTTATTTTCCATTAGTTACACCAGTAACATGCAGTATTCACTCTATATTCCTCCAGCCAAGCCAAAAGGCCAGTGCCAGACAGCAGAGCCTAATTCTAGTGTGCAGAGCTGAAACTTTAACATGTCTATACACTGGCAGTACCCATTCTTTGAACCCACTGACCAACCAATGGAGAGACATATTTTACAATCTGGCAGTAACACCTTACCCATGAGCACCTGTTTACACAAGGGAGGATGAGTCTGTGTCACATATTTCTTTTTTTTATTTCAATGGAGAATGTTAATGAAAATACACAACTCATGCTATCTAAATATCTCAATTCACCCAGCTGCTTGGTAAGTGTGTTCAGAAAATGGGTACTGCCCGTGCCAATACAGCTAAAATCTCCCTTTTGACAGTGATCTTATAGCTTGGCTGGAGGAAAATGGAACAAATTCCAATCCCCAGGGATTTTTTACATATTCATACTATAAGACGCAAAATGTGCATCTTATAATCCGAAATATATGGAAATTAGAACTGTTGTCAGGATTCAGAGAAGGGGACGACTAGACAGGCAACACACACTGACATCCAGACAGAGGTATGGGGTAACAAAAACGGTTTATTGGACTCACAATACAGGAACAAAACGCAGGTGAAAAAGGTCCAGGAGTGTCCAGGGTTCAAACTCAGATGGGGATAGAAACAGGAGTTAGTCCAGGGTCCAGGTTCAGACAGGGATTGCTATGGAAATGAAATGAATGCTCCGCAAGTGTGTCTGAATGAAGCACACCTATATAGCCCTAAAGCTAATGAGGCAGGTGTGTTCCACCCAGCCAACGCTTGCAGGGAGCCACCTGCTGGTGACTGTGGGATCAACCCATGGAAGGGCAAGCACAGTGCCACCAGCAGGCAGTGACTGGTACAGCCGGGGTCCTCACAACTGCAAAATAAAAAATGAAAAGTTTTGGAAGTAACATGTAAACCTTCATCAAAGAATGTTTGATGTCTTTAAGAACTAATGTGCACCCCTGAAACATTGTAGTTGTTTATTGTATGATTGTGATGCAATAAAAATATAACCATATAAAAATATAAACATATCTTTATGTCAATTAGGTTTAGCTTAGTAAAAATATTTTTTTATTACTTTACCACCTTCAATAATCAAAACAAATTGGCAACATGTCCAATGAGTAACACAAAAGTTGGTCCACAATGCAGCAATCAGTATTCAGCCAATAAAGGGTGCTGCCTAGACTTCAAACTTTCTGCAAAATAACTTGTTAAACTAGTTCCAAAATATTACTGGCAAGGAATCGGCTGTACGGTGTTCATGGAGTGCTGCTGCAGCGTCTTTGCAGTATACAGAGCCTTTAATCAAAATAAAATCTCCCTCCTAGAACTCAAAGTATGGGAAACGGATAAATAAATAAATATTTTTCAAGGACAACATCTGTTACACTCCATTTCTAGACAGCGTTTCTAATGACCTTAAAATATGTTTGCGTTCGCTTCTTTCCCTCGGTGGACAGACTACGTAAAGGTTATGAATGTTTTAGTACAAAAAG
This sequence comes from Ptychadena robeensis, assembly GCA_036250615.1. Lineage (NCBI taxonomy): Eukaryota > Metazoa > Chordata > Amphibia > Anura > Ptychadenidae > Ptychadena > Ptychadena robeensis. The sequence continues at coordinate 56,278,644 of CM070036.1, read as the reverse complement.
AGAAAGTTGTATAAAGTTAACTTTTTCACTAAGCTAGAAAATGGTAAACTAATGACCAGTTCACACTAATTAGGAAATGGTTCAGGTTTCAGTTTCCTCTGCTTAGCATTTGATTAGGAAGATAATTAGATATACATTTTAACGCTGCGGAATACAACAATGTAGTGCTGTTTTCAAATAACAAAATTATTTAATTGTGCTTAAAATGACTGATGAAGGGTTTTACAGCTAATGGCTTAAGCCCCCCATACACCTTTAGATCACTTCATACAATTTCCATTAGATCTACCAACAACTATGTAGTATAGTGGCCTCCCTGGTTTTGAATAGGGACGCTGGTCCCTATATAAAGCAAGGAGATCAATCTAACAATTACAGACATGTCCGAATTTAAGGTTTAAGATCGATTGTCATGAGCGCGCACGACGGTTGATCTGCATCAAAATTACATGGTTGTGGTAGACCAAAAGTTGAAGTTTACAGAAATTGTATGGTAAGATTGTAAGGTGTATGGGGAATATGGCTGTTAGAAATAACAGCCAGACCAATGGCCTGCTATTATACTTCAATATCACGTATGGATTTCATCAGGTTTCATTTCACATGAACATCCCCCTTCTCCTGTCTATTTCTTTGCAAATAGGGATTGTGTATTTCACATGAACATCTCCCCTTCTCCTCTGCAATACATTACGTATAAGGATTGTGTATTTCACATGAACACCCCCTCAGCTCCTTTACATGGTAAATAGTAATTGTGTATTTTACATGGACATCTCTCCTTCTCCTCATCATTGGAAATAGGGATTGTGTATTTTACATGAACATCTCCCCTTCTCCTCAGCTCCTTTGCTTAGAAAATATGGATTGTGTAATTCACAGATGATCACATAGATTTGCTAGTTATGATATGATACTAGCTAGTTCCCTAGTTATGATATTTGAAATTGTAATTTAATGAGACAAAACTGGTCCAAATGATTATAAATCACAAGCTAGAGACCAGTTGATCAACTTGGTGAGCTGTTGATTGTTGGTCACTTGTAAGTGACCACATATATTTAAACATGTATGTTAAGGTACCCATACACGTTGCGATTTTTCGTGCGATTTTAGCCCTTCCAACAGATCCGGTCGGTCGGGTAGGTCGATCTTTTGGTATTCCTAACATGCACATGTAGTCCGACCGATGCTGTTTTTAGAAAAATCGGCCAAAAAGTCGGCCAGGTCCTGAATGAGGATGCCCGTAATTGCCGGTCGGTCAGCCACTTTTAAAAGATTCCCAATCCAACCAGCCGATCAGTCGGCCGGGTGGTGACTAATCGGAGGCCGAAAAATCGGGCACTCTTAAAACGAGCACTAAAAGCAGTAATCGGGCGTCGAAATCGAATACCGCATCGGTCCCCGAAAAATCGCAACGTGTATGGGTACCTTTAGATTAGGTTAGGCTGTCAATCACAAAGCAGTGTGTGGGCTTTTTAAGAATGGTGGTCAATAGGCTTTAGGTAGCCATATAACTGCTTTTCTCTCCATGCAAGTATATAGGAATACAGAAAAAAGTTTAAAGTAGACCAGATAAAAGTTAAGCTGGGCTTACACGGCTCGATATTTTCATTATTCGAGCACAATTGAGCACCATCCATGGCGCTCTTTTTGTCCTCTAATCTATAAAAAAATTTGAGCCACGCAGATCTTCTTTGAGCAGGATCAATTGATCCCACTAGGCCAAGTAGGGTTCCAACATTTTGGATAACCTTTACTTTGAATAGAGACCGAGGGTCCCCGTCATCTTGCTGCTGCCAGGCCACCTCGACCGGTGCAATAATCGAGCTGTGTAAGCCCGGCTTTAGAAGTCAAGTGTACCTATCAATAAGGTATGCATTTTGTAAACAGGTTTAATGTAGCCAACGCACACTGACACAGCCCTAGGGGTTCTGTAAGACTAGCACAGTGGCTTAAAAGAGTAGTGTGTAGTAGGTGCATGGGTATAACATACCCTGGTCAAACATAATAGTAAATGCACCATCCTCATTTTATGGATGCACCAAACAGATCTTACCAGTTGGAGAATGGACTATACTAGACTTCAGAAGGTGTCCTGTGATATTTAAAGCCAAGTCATTAGCAGTAGATTCTTTAAAACCTGAAAAAAAACAAAACCATGATTTATTGGACCAGGCTTCCTCTGCTCCTGGCTCCATTTCTGATGCTCACATGTCCATTGTGGGAACTTTGAGAGTAGACAGGGAGTAAGCCTAAGCACTTTGATTACATACACCAATAATTTGTTCCCTGTACATTCTGATACTCACAACATTCAGCCAGTCATATAACAATCACTTTCTGTGAGAACATGACCAGTTTGAAATGATGATATATTCCCCTATGGTTGAATGTACAGAACATTATACATCCTAGGTGCATTATACATTATACATCATCATGTGCATTACCATACTACAGTGTCACCCAATGCTTGGAGTATCTTTGTTTTCTTGCTGTACATGCTGTAATTTCCACATTAAAAAATGCTTATACAAGTCAGTATAGATTGAAAATGTTATGTGCGGCCCTTTAGTGATGCAGAGGGCCGCACTTGTGGCCCTCCATATCAACTCAGTTGCCCACCACTGTTACACATCATCATGCTAACATCAAAAAGTCAGTGTACAATATTTTTCTGCTGCCAAGCACTTTGCGGTTTTCTTTTTGCTCTTTTCTGCATTTAATAATTAATTTTGTTTTATTTCCAGCATCCTCAGGAGCAATCCTATTTAGACTATCACACTACAGATGGCACATGTTTAATTACTTATCCCGATATATATCTCTTGAAGAAGTTCAACCTTGAGGCCAAACTTCTAACTAGATGATGAGTCTTTTTAACATCTGCTCCTGTTCTCTTTGATAAGCTTCATGAATTTAATCTCAGTAACTCACATCTCAGTTACAAAAGGTGACATTATAACAGTGATAAAAGGACAGATCTGTCAGTGACATGTATAATATTATAGGACAGTTATGCAAATGTCAACAAGCAGTGCCCTTCGCTGAATGCATAACTAAAATAATGCACCATCAGCCAGGGAAATCTGACTGCCAAGACAAACCTAAAGCCTGTGTTCTCTACAAGGGTTAAATATGTCCATGAAGATTTATTCTCCAGTCTATCACTGTAGCTTCACCCATTATAATTGAATATAATTAGCCATGGATAGCTGCCATGACCTTAAGGGCTAACTTTACTTGAGTCTATGACAAGGTTAAATTCCATGTACTAGAGAGGACAATGTTATAAAGTAGGAAAGTGTAACCTTTTCACACTCTTCTCTTATAATGAGCTAGTCATCTTGATATGAATGAGTCATGGGTTAATGTATTACATTTACATATAGAAAATATATAGAAAATACTATATGCACAGGCCTCCATGTTCTTTCCTATATTTTGTGTTTAAACACAGAAATCATTTATAGCTGCCCACGTTGTTAAAAACATAAACATGCTAAGCCTGCCAAGGGGTTTCTAATCCTGTTCAGTTAGTCATGTAATCCATATGCCCCTGCCAGACTGTCAAGCCAAGTCACTTTTCATTTCTTTGCTTCAATTAAACATGGGAACATGTAGGGATTTCATAAATATCTATTTAACCTCCCTTGCATTACAGGCTTTAAAATGGCCCGAAAAGCCGCTGCCCGGGCAAAACTGTTAACATCGAAGACTAAGGGCCGGAACTCTGTGAGCCTGCAGCAAAGCAGAAATGCTGCAGGCTCATGGGATAACGGCCCGTACTGGCTTTAGGGTGTAACACCCAGGAGGTTTATATTTGTCAGCTTGATCTGAAATACTCAGATATATTATAAATATATTGAATTTTTTTACCCCACTATCACTTGGCACTCATTGCTTCTTTTCATCTGTGTTCAATGCTCTCTTATCATGTTGATTTTGAATATTCGAATTGCGCAATTATATTGTGAATATCTGCACTTCGAGGAAATCATCCACAATATGCACATGTACAAGTGCTGATTTGCTTAAGAAAGGTAATAGAGACTATAAAACAAACATATTTTTCCATTAAAATGAATAGGAAAATATCTGTGCGTCCTATGGTCTGAATATGTAAAACAAAATTGTATATATATTATTTTAGTTAAGTTGCAAACATACTGGGAGTAATAGCTCTGTATCCCAGGAGGCTAGGACTTGTTCCTTTCCCTCCAGCAAAGTCAAAAGGCCAGTGTTAAGAAGGGAGATCTTAGCTGTATTAGCACTAGCAGTACCCATTCTCTGAACACACTGACCAACCTATAAAGAGAGACATTTTACAATCTGGCACTGACAACTTACCTATGAGCAGCTATTTACATACGGGAGGAGAGATTAGCCTATGTCACATTTTTTACTGCATTGCAGTAAATACACAACTCATGCTATGAAAATACTCACTCAGCTTTTAATATTGTGAGCTAAGTCTGTTGCCGTGAATATAGAATGTAAATCCGTCAATGTAAGCTGTGTAATAGCTTGGTAATTGCTATTTAGATAGCATCAGTTGTGTATTTATATTAACATTTTTCATTCCAATAAAATAATTATATGACACAATCTCTGCTCCCATATGTAGAAAGCTGCTCATGGGTAAGTAGTTAGTTGTTTGATGATATCATGTTCAGGGACTCACATTTCAGTTAACTGAGCTTCATATGTACTGTAATTTGCAGAAAACATTTTCCAGGAGCCTTGTGTCACAACAGGCTCATACAAATGGGAATGTGTATAGATTGTGACAAGGGTGCAGAGGAGTCCTCTGTCCTCACCAGTAGCATCACTGCACCACCCTGGTAAAGGTTCACATACATTTGTCAGAGAATGAAAACATCATACTGAAAGTACTGTCTGTCAGTAGAAGAAATGGGTGCCCCAGCTGAGATGGGACACAGACACACCTATACACATACTCTTATCTTACCACAGTTGTGTCACATAATAGGAAGCACTGAATATCTCTTCACAAGCTAGCAAAGGCTCCAGTGCTACAGGAGTTTTAGTTGTTTGTCTGTGCTACTGAGTTTGTCAGTTCATCCCCGCCTACTTGTCTGAAAATAATTATGTGTCCGCAAGTAGAGACCCCTGACCTGTCTGTCAGGGGTATCTTGGCCTGTCAATCAGATTATCTGACAAGAGTAGGTGCACCAGACTGGCAGTCTGAGATAAGTCTCTTCCTATGTCTTGTACAAGAATGATGTTGAAAGATCAGGTCTAACAAAGAGAAATAAGCTTGTGAAACGCTAGGTATAAGAATATCATATTCTGTCCTTGCTCCATTGTTTAAAGTGATTGATTAATGGTAGGAAATAATAATTGTGTAAAAATCCTGGTAAATGACTCAACAAACCACTAATCGGTAAGTAAACTCCAAATCTTCAATAAGCAATATTCCTTCAATTCTGATCTATTTTAATGGGCTTAGAAACCTGTAGAACTTTGAATGTCAGGAAGACTTAATGTTTAAAAGGCAGCCAATGGAATGAAAATGGTAACAATGAAGTTTGATGACTACAAAGCATTCTGAAAATGTTTTAGACTTTCATTGATATTTTGGAATCATGTTCATATATAAATATGTGTGTGTTGGTAGTAAACAAAGCTACAATGTGAGATCTTCCCCAGATATTAAGTCATAGCTCACCCCCCACAAATACTGGAGCACATACAGTGTAAGTTCCCAAACTGGGGGGCGGGCCCCATGAAGGTATTCCGGGTGGGCGCGGGCCTTCATTCTGAACCTGTATTTGAATGGGGAGGGGGGCTTGATAATGTTCCTAAATAGAAAAGGGGGGGGCCTTGCAAGGAAAGTTTGGGAACCACTAGTGTAAGTAATGAAATGTTGCGCACTGGGAACCAAGACTAACTTACTCTAGTTGTTATCCCAGCCATGAACTGCCCTAGTCAGGAACTCAGGGTCACATGCAGAATCTGACATTGTAACCAATACTACACACATTAAACCATGTTACTCAAGAAATGTTCAGATGTACTGCAGTCACGGCAGTGCTGGAAATTTGGTAAAAACAAGTGTTTTGTAGTTTTCAGTTTAGGCAGTTTCATGTATGCAAATGGCCACAGGGGGATCACAGGATCAGGGGTTTGTTACCTCTGAACACTAAGAGAAAGAAAGCTCAACATTCTATAGACAAACTGTTTGCTGATGAACCATCATTTTCTTTTTAGGAAGTTTACCTGTCCAGATCCCTGTCCAGATCTGGCTACCACTCATCCTCTCCCCAGAGGTCTACTTACTATGGCCATGGTAGATATACTGAGGAAAACCCTGTTGTCCACTTCTTCAGGAACATTGTAAGTATTTAAAGAAAACTGATCCAATTCTGCATTTAAACAGAAAACTGTTTATGAAATCTACTGTTCATAGAGATAAATTACTTTAACCTTTATTTAAAAAAACTAGAGTATAGTGCTGTCTCTTTTTCATGTTGGTATAGGGTCCGCATTGTAATTCTCAGGTCCAGATTTCCATCATGTCTGTATGAATAGAACTGAGGGGTCAAAGTAACATTTTTGCTGAGATTGATGACCACTGATAAATGTTTTGTTATATTTGATCTAACATGAATAGAATATTATGAGAAATATAAGGATTTTGTTTCTTAATGCTTACATAAAGAAATATTGTTTCTTTGTCTCTCTCACCTATTAGAGTAACTATTAGTACATTTCATCCTGGTAGTTTAATTATATGAATATGTCCCCTATACTGATGTTTATGTCTCTTCGCTTAAAGGTGACACCCAGAACTCCACCTCCTTCTCAGCCAAAGGTAAATATCTTCAAGCAACTAAAAGTGACAACAAATACATCCTTATTTTTCCTTGAAGTCTTAAAGTCCTCATATAATGTATTGCATTGTGTTTGCTTTATATATATATACACACACAGTGGGTACGGAAAGTATTCAGACGCCCTTAAACATTTCACTCTTTGTTATATTGCAGTGCTAAAATCCTTAAAGTTCTTTTTTCCTCATTAATGTACACACAGCACCCCATACTGACAGAAAAACACAGGATTGTAGACATTTTTGCAGATTTATATAAAAAATGAAATATCACATGGTCCTAAGTATTCAGACCCTTTGCTCAGTATTTAGTAGAAGCGCCCTTTTGATCTAATACAGCCATGAGTCCTCTGCCATTCCTCCTTGCAGATCCTCTCCAGTTCTGTCAGGTTGGATGATAAACGTTGGTGGACAGACATTTTAGGTCTCTCCAGAGGCGCTCAATTGGGTTTATGTCAGGGCTCTGGCTGGGCATTCAAGAAAAGTCACGGAGTGGTTGTGATGCCACGCCTTTTTTAGCTGTGTGCTTAGGGTCATTGTCTTGTTATAGTCTGAGTTCCTGAGCACTCTGGAGAAGGTTTTTGTCCAGGATATCCCTGTACTTGACTGCATTTATCTTTACCTCGATTACAGTCGTCCTGTCTCTGCAGCTGAAAAACACACCACCATGCTTCATTATTGGGACTGGTTTTCTCCACACATACCCTTAGAATGAAGGCCAAAAGTTCTATCTTGGTCTCATCAGATCAGAGAATCTTATTTCTCACCATCTTGGAGTCCTTCATGTGTTTGTTAGCAAACTCTATGCGACCTTTCATGTGTCTTGAACTGAGGAAAGGCTTTTCTTCTGGCCACTCTGCCATAAAGCCCCAACTGGTGGAGGGCTGCAATGATGGTTGGCTTTCAACAACTTTCTCCCATCTCCTGACTGCATCTCTGGAGCTCAGCCACAGTGATCTTTGGGTTCTTCTTTACCTCTCTCAACAAGGCTCTTCTCCCCCGATAGCTCAGTTTGGCCGGATGGCCAGCTCTAGGAAGGGTTCTGGTCGTCCCAAACGTCTTCCATGCTGATAGACTCATACCCAAAATGTGCCATGCTGAAAGACTCATACCTAAAAAGTGAGTGCTGTAATACAATCAAAAAGGTGCTCCAACAAGGTATAAGTTGACCATATTCAACCATAAAATTAAATTTTTATATTTTTCTTCTCTCCACCTAAAAGATTTCAGTTTGTTTTTCAATTAAGTGAGTTTATAGGTCACAGGTAGAAAAAGTTCTGAAATAACTTATCTTTGTCATTGTTGTACAGCATTGTTGTACAGCACAGGAACCTGTGCTTACCAGGGCTGTGTAGCCTTTTTATATCCACTGTGTATATATACACACACATACACACAACAAGTTTTGTATTATATTTGTTCTTTACATAGATACAACCCTTTATTTTGAGTAGATTCCTATTTATGGGTTGAATCAGCCTGTGATGGGACTCCAGCTGCCCTAGTTGGAGTACCCATCTTTTCCACCGGTTCCTAGATTTCATTTTGCAGCAGGAGTCCTTGGGGAGTTGGAGCAATCTCTTTTATTTCTCAATAGACTTGGCATTTTCTGCAGACTGTGGATACCATTTTTTTATATATTTTTTAGTCTCACAGCTGCTTTCCAGGCATACTATCCATATATACACTTTCTGCTTTTTATAATGTGTACACAATGCTAATATTATTATTTTTGTCTCTTCTATGTGCAGAGAGGATTGTTCCCCAACAGATTTAGCTGGGTAGGTGATAAATAATTTTTCATTTTCAGCCATGGTCACTTCTGCCGTTGCTTTGCAGTATTATTGTTCAATACCTTTATTTCTTTATTTTTCAGTCTCACAGCTGCTTTCCAGGCATACTATCCATATATACACTTTCTGCTTTAGCTCCAATGGTCTTTTGCTTTTCAGGCATACTATCCATATATACACTTTCTGCTTTAGCCCCAATGGTCTTTTGTTTTCAAGGCATACTATCCGTATATACACTTTCTGCTTCGGAGAATGACTAAGCCACATTGACTAAAGTTTATATTTCAATCAAGAGTGACAATGTAAGGGCTCGTGTACACAGGTAGTTGTTAACCACCTGGTAAACGACCAATAAATGCAACAGATTGGTGGACACAACATTAGATGTCCACCAGTCGGTTTTCTGGCTTTTGGCCAAAATATGGCCATGTCATATGGTCATTATCAAAATTAACCGTGAGCGCCTGCACAAGTTTCCAGTCTTAATCAAGCCTAAACTCCACTACATTATGCAAACTCATAGTTGTTGCGTCTTTTGCACACATCCCATTCATTCTGCGATGTGCCCATCGCTGACTGCATTCTAAAAATCGTGCGATGGGATGCGTGCACATCACAAGTATGCACACATTTACAGTAATTGGGGCACTTACAGAAGAGGCAGCAAAATTGTAGTGCAGTACTGGCCTTAGACAGATTCAGATGTCTGTAGTAACATCGAACCAATTTGATTACATAGATATAATATTATTGGCACCTGGTTTTAGCTAAAGCTTAAACGCTGCTTTTTGCATGACAACGCATTTCTTTTTTTCAAAGTTAATAGAGCTATTCTGCAATTTACGACTAATTGTCTTCTCTTTCTATATTTATTGAAATGAAGCAATCTTATGTATATGTTGTTATATACCTGGTCATGAGATTCACATTCCTTGTGGAAAAGTTGGAAAGACAGTTAAGCTAGGCGCACAAAAAGCAGTATTTTTGATCATATTATGTATTAATATTTGGATAGAATATTGACTGACAACTGGTCAGCTTAAGCTGTTGAACTGGATTGTTTTACCATGGTATTGAATCTAAAGTTACTTTTTAAAATAATGTCTAATATTCCCAATAAGCTAGTGGAAACTATCATAAGTGGATTGTGCTTTACAGCTTTAACAGGTTGTTATTGCCATTTATAACCTAATTTGCAGATATCTGCCAGCTTTATTGTTAATGTATTGATTTTATTAGAGTAGAACTTCTGCCAGTATCAGTATTGATGCTTTGTACACAGGTTGGAGGGATCTCCTCACCTTCTGTGGTGGTCACCCAACAGAGGTACAGTTAGCAATAATAACCTGATACATGTTTTGTTATGGGGAAAAAAGAATGCTTTGGCTTCTTTGGGGCTCAAAGCTGACAAATTAAAAAAGACATAGTGGGTCACTCCAACCTATTCAACACCAGAACAATGATGGTCTGTATAATTCAGTGTGTTTCTTGTTATTGTTCCATTTCCCATATTGTGTTACATTAAGTTTATTTGTTTCCCATCAGAAATCTACAGTGCTTTTTTAGTTTAGGTTGTGTTTTAAATATTACTTTTCCATTCCATTTTTTTCAGGTGTTTTCTTTTTCTGCTCCTTTACAGCCTAAGCATATCTCGTGCGTAGAATATCTATTCTAGAGACCTGATTGGGTCATCTTGAATTGAACCAATAAAGGCCCCCATATACGTCTAGATGTTTCATCCAATCAACTTAATTCAATAAATTTTTTGTTGATTGATTAAAAATCTATGGCAGCCCACATGGTTAGATCAACCTAAAACAATAAAAATTGGGAAATTGACTGAAAATTTATTGGACGTGCTGGTAAATTTTAATTGGTTGTATTGAAATTGATTACACTTTCAGTCAATACCAAAAAAGTTGATCAAATATTTGTTACTACAGTTGGCAAACATACAATCACCAATTTCCCTGACCCCAAAAAATTGGTCTTTTTAAGTTGAAATCTAGACGTGTATGGGGGGTTTCGCATACATTGTGAATGGAAGACATAGTCATAGATGAGAGTTTAGAAAAGAAGTTAACAACCTTATTTATATTATTGGTTAGCAAGCAAGATGTACCATACTTTTGTACCATAACATGCACTCCCAGAATCTGGGGGGGCATGCCTTTGTGCCATGGTGCGACGTGGGTGGATGCTCCTTTGTTCTCCCAGCAATAAGGTTAGCCGGGGGGAGGAGGATGGAAGATCAGGCATTTTTCCCCATGGCTCTGTGTTGTTATCAGTGAGCTGGGCAGCTTGAGCCAAACTCACACAAAGTGGCAGATAGGAAAACTTGAGGGCACTGCCCAGCTAAAATACCGCTCTTTTACAGCTTTACAGTAATGGACAATTTATTAATGTTTCAGTACTCTTCTATCTTCTTTTTCAGATGCTTCTTAACAAGGCAATTTAGCACACGTTTTCTGTTCCATTTGTCATTTTCTTTAAAATGTAATACGCAGATTGTAAAACTGATATTTTAAATCCATTATATTGAATGTAGGGTGGAGAAGGGCATAAGACTTGCTATGGAGGATCCAGTCCCAGGTACTATGACCACCACAAATCATCCTATAAGGGATACAAGGATGCACACAGAGATGGCCAAGGAACTCTGTCCAGGATCTTTAAACTGGCAAGTACAGATATCCTTGTATTGCTGCACAATTAATTACAGATGCCACGTAATTTAGATCTAACATTTACTTTGTTTCACCTATGCACACAAACTTAAAATCAATCTCCAGAGTCTTTTTCTATGCTGCATCTTCTTACAAAGTCTTTGCTTCTGAGCTTCTTATGATTACTTTCAAATTCATTTTACAATAATTCCATACCATTATTGGGTGTTATTTCTACTTGCTGGTATTCCCCAGGATTGCATATTATCTCACAATATCAGCAATACCCTGCTGTATAGTAATAGTGTGTTTTAAAGCATGAATGGCCAGAAATGTTGAAAGCTGCTTATTTAACAGCTCCCATGTTGGGGCAGTAAAAGAGGTTATATAATGGTATAATGTTCAACAGCATGTTAACAAAAAACAGGATATCAGTGTAGACCGTCATGGGAAAAAGAGCATTTCCTTACAGTTGTATAGATTCAATCCTCAGTAAAGTGAAGCAATGTAAAGAAGAGTAGAAGTAAAAAAGCAGTCATAAAAACAAAGAAAAAGTTTGCTCCAAAATAATGGTGCTGAATGTGGCTCTACAACCTGTTGAATCATAGAGTGTGCTTAGTTTTTCAACCATAGCGTCTTAATTTTGGCTAATTAAAAAAAAAACACATAGTAAAATCTGTTGTGTGTTTTACGCCTTTGATTAGATTCAAATTATTTTAGAACTTGCTAAAGACCAATAGATTTTTTTTATCTAGAATGAGTATGAGTGCACTCGATCTTCCCATGACGGTACCTATGTTGTTTAACCCTTTTTGCGCTTTTATGCAATCTAAGCAGATAACAACGTTTTGCACATATATGTGTTTGGTGTGACAATTCCACAGAAAATTGGCTACATTTCCATGGAAGCAGCCATCTCTATGTAGTTGTTTTTTTTTTTGTTTCACTGGAGATAATGATAAAATTCACAAAATTCAATATTAGCATGCAGACTGCGGTCAATGAAGCACAGCAGGTTCAGAGTTTAAATACACTTTCTATATTATAGTGATGGGCCCCCATTTGAGCTTGATAGAAAGTTTCTTATATAAGCTTCACCGTCAGAAGTCTTATGGAACCTTCAGTAAGGTGAACTAGAGATGTTTGCGGACATTTTCTTATACACACAGAGGCCACTCCTCAGTTTCAATAAGTGTAACCCTACATAGAAAACATAAATTCACAATGTATGAGAATTCACTGAAAAGCTTTAGGTAAATACATTTCTTATGGTGGGGGTACTCATTGGCTTATTGAGAGGGGAAGAGACCAAAAGGGTAGCCTACACAATGCTCATTAGAAATGAGAATACCTTTTTTCCCTAGTGTAGTGTATTGGATTTAAAAGTGACACCGTCTTGTTAAGGCTTATATACCCTCAGTATGGTTCAGAATACTGAGTAATTCTTGTACTTTCATCACCTCTCCTCAGCGCACCTCAACAGACTTTCTAGAGATAGATGATCATAACAATATTCAAGCCTAAACAGCCAATAGTCAGCTATGAACAAATGGGGGATATTATCCAATAGTGTAAGACCTAGGTGGCCAACCTGCGGCCAGGGGACCGCATGTGGCCCTTTGGGCATTGTTCAGCGGCTCCCTTGGTGCTTCACATGCAGCCCCCAAAACTGTTAATGCATAGGGCATAGCAACTCACCTGTGAAGTGGTCACACACTGACCCATCTTTCCTAATCAACTTTGTCGGTCCTATATCAGTAAAATTGTCAATGTTGATCGGGGAAACCAGGTCTACATATGACCGCTGCACCCAGGGGCAGGAGGGGAGGTGGGTGCTGTTGGATTTTGACTACCTGTTGGGATATGGTCCACCACCTGCAAAGATATGTTGATGGGGAGAGGGTCTGGATCAATGTTATGTGCGGCCCTTTAGAGATCCCGTGGGCCGCACTTGTGGCCCTACATATCAACTCAGTTGCCCACCACTGGTGTAAGACCTGATATTGAAATTTTTCATGGCGGTGGTGGTAGCTGGTAGCAACTGGTTCCAACAATTTCTTGACACTTTTTATAATTACATAACATAATTATTAAACAAATCCCCACAAGCCTCTATTTTAATATTCCCAATATATTTAAAACAATTGATGTCTCCCTATCTTATGGCAATACTTGGTGTATTGGTTGGTCAGAGAGACCCTTGTTGGTTTTGGTTGTATACCATCTTTGCATCTTTAATAACACAAGCTGTATTCCATAAATAGTCGGCATTATCAGACCTATTTTCTGTTCATTTGCTTAATATTGTGTGCGTTTTGCACTTCATGCTAAGATTTTGTTTTAAATGCAAATTAGCACAGATGGTGCTGAGTTATTGCCTGACTGTGTTTTGCCTTTGGCTGTGTGTTTAAAAAACATTTGGCCAATAAAATCTGTCATACTAAAATCTACTATATTGTTTGGCACAAAGACCCAAGCCTATCCACTTCAGACTTTTATGCTGGAAACAAGATCATTTGGAAAGCAGAATCAGTTAATTATCTATGACTATTATGACTGTAGTTAGAAATTAGAGAAGTTTGGGAAAAAAAAAGAAATTAGAGAAGTACAGTTCCCAAATGTGTTCAGTTAATATATTCCAGTCTGTAATATCATGTTATTTAGCATTAGGAAAAGGACAATTTACCCATATCTAGGAAAGAAATATAACATACATTTTATATCTGCAATGTGGAAAGAACAAATATGATATAGTCCGCAATGCATACATTTCTAGGATCAGAATAAGTCTTGTCAATAATAACCATCTCTAAACATTTATCCATTGACTATACTAAAGTACAAGCTGCTTACATAGGCAGATACACTGTTAAGAGTTGTGCTTCTATGTATGTTTCTTTTTTGTGCTACATGTTATAACTGAAAGCAGAATTAAGGAAAAAGTTACATTTAGAGCAATTTCTATTTCCATTTACAGACGTGAGGAGTAAGAACAATTCAATGCCTGAGTATTGGGTGTAAATAGGATATAAGCACCCACTGCTAGTGTAAGCTAGGTTCTGGGTTCCTGTTCTGTTAGGGATAGCTAGGGTTAACTATTGCATAGGATCACATTGAAATGCAAAAACAGGCTTCTGAGAGAATTACCCAAAAGATAATAAAGAAAAATCTGCAACAGGAAAACAGACAATAATTTAGACTTTAGACAGGCTTTGAAATAATTCATAGGTTTCCCTTTCAAATGGAAACACACTTTTCTGCATTCCAATTGAGCCTCTAAATGGCAATATAAGATAAACAGTGAAAAAGCTATTTGAAAGTAATCTGATTTTCCAGAAAACTATGAATTCGAATTAAAATTTTTAATAATTGTAAAATACTTTATATTATAGTTAAGTTAGGTTTTATTATAGTTAAGTTACGGTATACAGACAGTTGCCCCTTCTTTTTTGTAAGGAAAATAAATGATACATATGAAATATATTTCAAAGGAAATATTATTTGGCTATACCCATATTTGGCAAAAAAACATCTATGGCAGTTTGGGGAATACATTTTTATTGACAGCTTTACCAACGATTTTAATCATTAGGGGTTCATGCATTCAAACTTGTAATATAATTAGGGTTCTGAAAATACGACACCAAGTAAGGGGAATTTTGAAAAGATATATTTCTTGAGAAATATTGCTTGCCATGTCTATTACAATTTCCTAGTTCATAATAAAATATGTTTACCATACACCACAATATTCCATAACAGAACCCCACAGTTGTTTCTGACATTTTGCTCTGGTTTGTTTTCTTGCAGGGTGGAAGAGACAGCCGATCATCTTCTCCTATGGCCAGGCGCTGAAGCTACCAAAACGTCTACCAAAAATGATATAGCCTGCCTTGTAACCTGAAGTGCCATTACCAATAACACTACTACTATTCATAACACTGATATACATATAAACAATCTGTCACTTAGAGCCAATGAGCTGTGACCGCAGATAGTAATTTGTGTCACCAGTACCAGATAAATAAAAATGACAAATAGGAAGATGGAAACCAAGGTGATGGACCCTGCTGTCTACATTCTAATACAATATTAATCATAAAACAAAGTCAATTCTACCTGTGAAACATTGAGATGGCCTCAATTAAATGAGGTTCAATGTGTTGCCTGGCCAGACAACATGAAAAACCAACAAATACGTGATTAATAAGCAATATTTTTCTCTTAAGAAGGAGTTTTAGTTTGCTTCTTGCTGCTTTGGGTTGATATATAGGTGCATTTTATGATTTTCAGTAACATCCATTCTCTCTCACACGCATGTTTTTCTTTCATACTAGGTAGAGACAGCAGTTGGAGAGGGTTTGCGGGGTGAAAGGGCAATTTTCTGCATGTGAAAATGGGAAATGGTGAGCTCATAGAATTCTTATATGATACAAGGCATGGGAAACCTGGACTAGAAGCTCTGTCCTTGCCTTTATATGGGAGGAGAGAAACAGTGAGAGAGACTGGGTATTTGAGGACGTTCAGAGCTATCCTGAGTACTGGACACACACGAGCCTACACAGCTTACACTTGGAGCTTGTCACAACTTAGGCTGGAGTCTATAGTCTACAAACATTATACAAGCAGGGCAAGTAATCACCATGTGATTCAGTTACCTTCTGAAACTGCTACACTGGTATGGTGTTGCCTTGCAGAAATATACTTAGACTAACCATTATAGGTAAATTGAGACATTTAACCAACTACTATAAAAACAACATCTCTATAGTGAGGGCACTGATAAACAGTGGTGCACCAAACAGCTCTTCTGAATTGCACTGTTTTATTTTCTCTTAATTAAGTAAAAAATGTACATTATATTGACCTTTATTTAATGGGTTTACTTTCTATTGTTACAGCTTTTTTTAAATATTACCTATTTCAGGAAAAAAGCAAGGTTGCAATGTTACCATTAAAACAGAGCTTGTTAATAAGTGCCTTATTCAATGTCACAACTTTTTAATATGTGATCAAATTATATACTAATGGAATGCAATGAATTATGGGAGCTTAAACACACAACAATGTGTATGGCTTGTGAAAAAGATAGGCATTGCAGCCCACAGCTCTCATTGCCATCATAGTCCCATTGTCCCATGTAGGTTTACCCAGGAAAAGTAGTGATCATTATTCATTTTATGGTGTCTTTAAAGATATTGAAATAAAGTAATCATATTAGAAATAAATGTGGTTGTATTGTTTTTTATGAATATTAATATAAACAATGTTGGCAATGGAAGGATAACAGTGTCTTCAGACAAACATGTCAGCTCTGTATTGGGGGCAAAGTCCTACTGCTAAGATTAGGAAAAGATTGCATTTAACAGAGCAAATGTGTAAAGAACAGATGTAACAGTCACATCCCTGTCTCTTGAAGGTAGGGCTGGAAAATCTAACCCCTGAAACCTTTTTCTACTTCTCTGTCATTAGGAATCAGAACTTACATTCACAATTCACCTAAATTAGAAGTATATCTTCTGCCTACCTCACCTACGTAGACAATTATCTTCAATAAAAATGCCCACAGTTGGATTGGCAAAGTTAACTTTGGTTCAGCTACAATTTTTATAAAAGCTTAAGTTTTACTCTGCTATGACAAATGTCCTTTATAATTGACAGAAGAATAGTAATGATTTATCTTACCATACACTAAACATTTATTTTAAAAAAATTATTTAACCTCCTTAGTGGTCACCCTGAGTGTAGCTTGGGGTAAATGTATTTATTAATAGGGGTACACTTGCAGTAGCTTACCTGTACCAGACAAGCCCAAGTCCTCCTGCTGTGTCGGTGTCCTTGACTCTTCTTTAGTGATGAGTAGCATAGGTAATATTTGTATTTGCCAAATTTCGCAGATTTTTTGACTTACATTTGCAATAAATTTAAGAATTTGTGATCTCCAGTCATTATTGCAAATCAGCACATGTACATGTGCATATTGCGAACGCATAGCACGGTAGGATTGTTTTGGAGAGGGGGAACCACCGGTAGCCTAACCCACCACATCCAATCTGAAAAATTAATTGGGGGAGGGGGGAACTAAACCCAAGGGGCGGCCAAGCCCTGCAGCCTTTAAAAGTGGGCATCAAGTCATTAAGTT
>CM070036.1:56247345-56261084 GCA_036250615.1 Ptychadena robeensis | reverse complement strand
TATGTACGGAGGAGCTATCTTCCTTCAGAACAATGTAACGTATGTAGTACTATTGCACTGTGAACAAAGGCACTTATGAATGCCAACGTTTTGTACCTGTTTGGGTAAGATTTTCTAAATAAAATTGTTAAACGTCAATCCCTTGACTGGAACTTAATTACTTGATGCCCACTTTTAAGGTCCCCAGGGCTTGGCCGCCCCCCTTGGGTTTAGTTCTCCCCTCTCCCAATTAATTTAGCATAGCACGGTAGCTCTGGGTTCTGATGTAAAAAATCTAGAATTTTCACGATAACAAACATATAGCACTATATTGAAGATCTTCTAAAATTCTCGAAGTGGAGATATTCACAATTAGAAAATAAACAATCAAAACTACTCTTCTTACTGGTTCCACCCTCTTGATGATACTGGGGAGGAGGGTGCCCTCACAATACAGTAATAGGTATACTAGGTACTCATATATGCAGGGGAATAGACCGGGAGGGGAAATAACAAGAGATTACAGTGTATTATTTTCCTGTGCCGCTCTTATACAAAAACAATAATAGATATTAATGCAATAGGAATAAATAAGTTGGTATATTCAGGCAAGTGTCTCAACAAGAGGAAGGGAGGGCATCTAGTAAAAACATCTTCTAGAAAGTGAAAAAATACAGAACATATGATAGAATTGAAGATCAAGGAATGAAATTAAACATTAAATTATATTTGACTCCAAGAAGGAGTAGAAGTAAAGGAGGTACTCAGTATTTAACAGTTCACAAAAAATAGTCTACAAGCATATATCTTATAAAACACAGAAAAAATTATATAAGAGAAGAAATATGGAAAGGGAATAAGGATAAAATAATTTGAATTGTTTGAAATGTACCCAAAACCTATGTATGAATAATGAACCTAAACCACCTGTCCCATTTGGTAAATTGGTGACGTTTCTCAGCATCTTCTGGAGTTCTGGGCTGCTGTTGCGTCACAGACTACAGACTCTGATTGACCAGCAGGGGAGAGAGACAAGCTTTATAGGTGGGCGCGCTGGGTGGGGAGGCATTTTGGCATCGGAAAAAATTTCCAATGGAAGGCCAATTCTATCAGGTCCAACAGACAATTGATTACATACATTTTGTTTAATAGCTCCATTATTTGTATTTATGTGTGTATAATAATAATACAAACATATTAATTAATTAATAAATGATATAATTTTATATTCAATGGTGGGAGAAATATATTAAATCATTCAGAGAGAAAAACAGCATCCACCGTAGTGACTAATGAAAGGCAAAACAGCTGGATAAACATTTCTTACTTATTTCAGCAATTGGAACCACATGGGCAGTGGGTAATACTATAGTATCCTTTTAATGGAACTGGGGGAATGGTTTGCTCTTTTAGAATTGAAATAATTTATTATTAATTACATTTAAACTATAGTAGCTGACAATAAGTCTAAATATGTCTCAAGTTACCTTATAATTGGTACCTTGGACATTGGTTGCTGTCTATATTATATATGCATTGTTTTAATAGGTCACTATAAAGCAACTAATTTGGTTTGTGCAAATGTTATTTCAAACTGTTTAGGACACTGCCAATGACAAATCTAGTTTAAAGGTCACTTGTAATATGTAGGCTGTTGTTGTTATCCTCCTAAAAAAAATGTGTAGTTGCCATGACTGAATCACTTAATTTTGGGAACTGCATTCAGAACTCCCAGTTTCAAGTACATAACTTGATGATCAACATAGCAGAGATGTAAGATATTGTTACATAATGTAAATGTGCATAAAAGAAAGTTGGTTCAGCCATACACTACACCCTAAAGTCTTTAGTAATATCCAATTGGTCACATCTAATTATTCTCCAAATACATATAGAAAAAAAATCCAATAGCAATTCTTGTATCTGCTAAACAGTATACGGCTTCCCTGTTCAGGGAAAACTAGAAACCTGAAATGAATACTTCTGACCAGACTCTACCTGGTAGCAGAAAAACAAAAATTACTGATAAAGCACTGATATGGAAATATTAAGGGAGCATTCAATCATCACAGCATAACATCGGGTCAATTTAGCTTCTGGGATGCCATTCAAGATCAATTTTACCTGTACAGGTCGATAGAAGGGACAACCCACAAAAAGAGACAGAGAGACCAAGACCATTGTTCTTTCCCAATTTTTTGGGATTGTGCACAAGTAGACTAGATCATACTTATGCTAGAATATCTGCTGTGCTGCCCAGTAGTTATTGGATAACAAAGAAACTGCTGGCACTGATTTGTCCCAAGTTTCTCAGACCTGAATCTAAAAGAGATTCCCCAGGACGTTATGACGATTCTGCCAAATAGAGCCAAAGACTATTGAGGAGCTGATGAGAATTCTGTTGTTTTAGGTCAATTTGTTCTTATATTTGTATATCGTGTTTAAGCAATATGCTATAAGGCTATGTGCAAGGTACCTAAACCCTGCCGTTTAATGTTGTCTTTGCCAACCCCAAGGATCAAAGTTAGTATGGTCAAGGCATATTTCCCTGCTTTGCGGATGTAACAAGTCTGGCTGCACCACTGTTTGGCCAAATGGAATCCCCAGCATCTATGTGGATGTGCACAGCATACTACAGTCATACCACCCTGTGGATGTGCTGTGCACAATACAGCCCACAGGCCCTGCAGCCTTGCCGCAGAGTGTAATTAATTCAATTTAAATTAACTGTGGCCCAGTTGGCTGCAGGAGATTTACCAGTCAATTGTCTATCAATTCTATATCCCCAGATGGTGAAAAGTGATTGGGCAATTTTCAAATTTAATGAGCATCACATTGCACACCATTGATGTGGCTTGGGTGTGCACCTGTGTTTGGTTTACCTGTCCGTCTTCTAGTGCCTTTTCTGGCAACAGTGACCTGGCCTGATTTCTGCCATTGCTTGAACTCCTCCTGCTATGACTTGTACCAGATTGTGCCAGATCATGTCTCCTGCCTTATCCATCTATACCAGGGGTGGGCAAACTTTTTGACTTGTGGGCTACATTGGCTTAAGTTTGATAAAGGGGCCGGACCAAGAGCCTGTAATGGTCGACCTGGCATAGGTGTGCCAATTCCATGCCGGCACCACTAATGTGTGATAGGCGACGTGTGAAAGGGACATTCTTATCTTTTAAATGTCCTGCACTTAAACAAAATGCTAATTCAGAGAGATTTCCTAGAGGCTGGCTGGTGTCACCATGAGGATGCGCCCACAGTTCCATCACATGATTATGCCACTTCATCTTCCCCACTTCCATCACTCATTACAAAGAACAAGTGGAGGGGAGCATCTTTTCAACAAGGTAACAAGAAAAGAAATCTAGAGGGCAGGATCTGGCCCCCGGGCCTTAGTTTGTCCACCCCTGATCTATACTGTACTTTATTGGACGGACCTCTATTGTGTATGACCCTTGGCTTGTTTTCTGGATTACCAAATAAAACTTGTTAACAGATTACCAGTACGGATTGTGTGCCCAGGCGCTTTACACTATGCAAAAAATTGGATCTCAGACACAATACTAAATATATCAGATTGGATAATAAAGATTCCTATGCTTGGAATAATATTCCTTGATGACATAAGTCTCCTTTAACACAGATTTAAGCACAAAATTCCTTTCAGGCAGTTCTGAAAGAGCAGTTGGCTATTTCCATTTCTGCCAAGGTTGACCTCCATAAGGTTTTTACTGCGCTGTAAACTTAGAAAATTAAACTTTAATACCTAAAGATACAGAAGTGGCCTTGTAGTAAAGTCCCTTAATGCTTGTTCAGAATGTGAATACTTGCCTGTGAATTATCTGAGGTCAAGTTCACTTTCTAATATGGCCCAACCACTAAACAATGGAGCAGACCATTGTTGCATCGCTAAAGTAATAACTGTTTATATAAGATATAACTGAATTGAATGTTTTTGTTTCGGATATAAATCTGACTGAAATTCACCTTGTTGGGACTGTATCATGTAAACAAATACTGGCCAAATGAAATTCACTATATAAAAAATAAATAATTTAGAATATAAAACTGTCACAGCCATAGTGATTACTAGATTTACATCATGGCCATAATTCCTCTCCCAAACCTAACAATTCCAGAATCAATGTAACCTTATTGCAGCCATATTACTAGTACCATATTTCTTATACTAGGAGGTGAATGTAAATAGCTATGGCTTTGGGGAAAAAAGCTAAAAAAATATCAACCCATCTGAACCGAAAAGAAGAATTTGACCAAATACAAACAGACATTGTTCCTGCCACAAAAGCCAGAGACTAATACAAGATGTACTAGTACAAGTAAACAAAAAAGTTTCAGGCCACTTAGAGTAATAGACACTTGTTCTGTGCATGTGAAAATGAATACTAATCGCTCAGGGAACAATCAAATTGTTATGCGCACAAGGTAAAAGCAATCAAATTGCTACTGACGGGGTAAAATGGATCACAAAATGCTTGAAAAAACAGCAAGTGGGAAACGACAGGACTATATGCAATACATGCTTGTACACAAATCACGAGGATAGTGTTGTTCCGAGCAATAAATGCAGACAGAACAGAACTGGGTGATCAAGAGACTCTATCACATTAAAGCTGGCACAAACCGCTCATTATTATGATATATGCTGATAGGTAGGATAAATGTACACAGGATACACACAATGAAATATGGAAAAACTCAGATGAAATATGGAACAATTCAGATGATACATCCTCTACTAAAAAAATAACAGAGAAATTGCTGAGGATCTGATAAATGAAGATCTTCATACTCTGTAAAATCATCTATTGTAATATGACTTCTCCATTTCTAGATCTTGATTATTTGACTTAATTTTTTTGAGATTTCCCATTGAAGTCTATGAGGTCATATAATGACCAAAAGATTATCCAAACATGACATTTAGCATAAAAAAAAACAACAAACAAATCATATGCCACTTAAATGATAGCCCACCCTCAAAGACTCCCATTATTTCTTAACTTTTCAGGCACATGAACGTGGAAAAAGTGACATTATAGCCAACTGTGTGAATGGCACCTTAGGGCCCCCATACAACTTTAGATTTCTCTGTCAGATTTCCTTCAGGGCCCTTTCACACTTGCTTTTTTAAAAGGAATGCATTTTTTATAGGCATGCGTTTCTGCATATATACAAAAACGCATGCGTTTTTCACATTACATCTGCGTTTGCGTTTTGCATTTGCGTTTTTGAACAAATCAAATGAAAAGTGCAGTAAAAATGTATCAAATATGCATACAGCAGGGAGTTTTTAAAAACGCATGCGGAAACGCTACATTTTTGTTTTTCAATTTTTTTTTATTTTTCACCCATCAACATTCGACACACAAGGCAAGGGGGAGGCCCGCACACAAACATACCAATCAAACAACCCCGAATCACAAGCAGCCGGGGACGCAAAACCGCACAGATGCAAGTCCACGACGACACAAAGCACACGCCACAGTGAAAAAGCAACAAAATATCCTCGGGAGAGACACCAACTGAAAACACCCGCCACTGCGCCGCCCCCAGACCCCGGGAGGCCCCAGCCAGATGCCCACCACCCGGGGGGGGGGGCACAGCCAAGGCGGACCAGGCACAACCCATCAACTGCGTCAAGAGGAGCAAACGTCAAGAGATAAAAAAAAAAAAAAAACACCACCATGTATAGCACCACAGACTGCCTACTGTATTAGTGTCGAGTGAGGAAGGGGAGGGGAAAGTGAGTATAATAAGAATATGCAAGGGAAAGATAAAACAAAAAAGAAATAGTGTAAGGGGGACTGCGATGGAGTTAATAAAATGTGAAGGCCCAGAAAAAGAGGAGGTGGGAGGGAGAGAGATAAGTGTTTGGAGAGTGAAAGATGTGGTAATAGACTAGTGTTTGGGGGTGGGGTATGTGAAAAATGGTTTAATTACATTGTGTGTGTAATTAGAAGTAGTGCAGTTAATATTTGTCAATAAGGGATACTATGGTGAATATGTTGCAATGTTTGTATGTGTGAAAGTGATAATGTGTAAGTGATTAACTAAGGATGTGTAAATATAGTGACGCTGTATGTGTAATTAACTAGGAATGTTTAAATGTAAAAAAAAATAAAAAAACTTTTTTAAACACAACACATGCAGTGTGAATGGTAACATTGGTCTTCTATGTAAAAACGCGTGCGGTAAAAAAAGGTTTATTACTTTTGTCCTGCGCCAGATGCCTGTCTCCGATGCCTTCCACAACCTCTGATCTGTGGTGATGTCACTGTGTGCGACCCTTGATGGGGAGGGGCAGAAATGTACTACTTTTGATACTGAAAATGACACATCCTTGTAATGGCAGGGTGGTAAAGTGGCATAAGCAGAAACTGAGTTCCTTTAAATGTGTGTCTGAATAGGTTTCCCTATTTAGAGGAAGCCCCCCCATACACCTTAAAGCTGGGCATACACATCACGATTTTCCTGCGATCGTTTTTTAATCCGATCGCCCATCCGATTCCGGAATGGATTTTAATTTGTGGAAACTATCGCAAACTGCAACATACCATGCATTCAATTTCTGGGCGATTCTATCCTGAAAGTCTCAATATGTCTTGCACGCACACATTTATGGGTTTGGAGTGGTGTTAGCTGAAGAACTGGCCAGTGACCAACAGCACACAAACAAAGGTAATTTCCACAAGAATCATAGATTGATCGCTTAAAACGAGACAACATGAGACAACTAACAGCACTCGATTCATGTGCTTTTTAATAAAATTTTCAATCAGAACGGATCCGTGAACGATCGTTTTTGTGTCCGATTTTTGGCAAAATCGATTGCTCGGACACTTTTGGCATGCTTCAATTTTTATCCAATCCGATCGCGTGATCGATTTTGTTAAATGATCGCACTAAAATTTAACAGAAAATCGTGACGTGTATGCCCAGCTTTAGAACACCACATATAATTTCCATTAGATCTACCAACAACAATGTAGTGGCAGGTCCTCCCTGATAGAATACATAGTGATTGGAAGGATAAGAAAGGTTATATGGTTATTGGTATAATTACATATACAGATTATATATTAAATTATGTAATACATATGTAACTACATATGTAATTACAGATAATTACATGTTACATGGTTTTGGTAGAAGAAAAGTTGATTGTACAGAAATTGTATGTAAGATTGTAAGGTGTATGGGGGCCTATAGTCATTTATTCTTTCTACTTATTAAACAAAATAGAATACTTCTGAATAATAGTAGTGTAACATCACTAACCTGACCAGTGGCTCTGTATGGTAGTAATTATATTTCTACATGGTAAAAGTGTAGTCGAAAACCTTTCTATCTGCAGTCCATTTTAAACCATTAGCTCAAAGTCCCTATAGTCATATATCAGCTCCCCTCATGTCAGATTTTGCTACCCTTGTATATGCATTTTCTCACTTTAAACCCCCAGATCTCTGACATTCATTAGTAGTACATCCCTAAAATTTTCAAGGTCAGCTTCTGAGACTACTGCACTTTAAATCTTGCACCTATAGCTGCAGACCTTCATAGTTATACTTCAGCTGTCAAAAAGTGCTCCCCTCTTATCAGATTTTGCTACCTTTGCATGACAAATACTAAGCTAAATAACCAGCTCTAGGAAGATCAAAGAAGGCCTAGGGTTACCTGTAAATATGGTTAGGCTGCATTTAGCATGCCCATTTATTGTCTGAAAACATCAGTTGACTTTGGGCTCTCACCTGATAAAATTGATATGGGAGGATTTATGAACACCTCCCAAGTGCTGTAGCACAGTGTGTAGATGCCCGCCCACAAGGGCAGTGCCCCGGAAAGTGCCCAAGTAAATTCAGTCATACAATTTTAAGGCGCTTACGTGAAGCAAAGCAATCATCAAGAAAGATCAACAATGTCCCAATGTGGTGAAGTGGTTCGTTTGCCAGAGAACACATGGAAACTCTTGAAGAGAAATTGCATTTTGTTGCCTGATAAAAGCAAAATTGTTCTTATAAGTCTTGGAGCTGCAGACAATTTGTCAGATGACCCCAAACACTGAATGCATGCCACTGTAAACTGTAAAGGCATGGATATTGGAATAGCTGGATAAATCAAAATACTTAAAAAGGTCATGTTTCCTTTTGCTGAAGAGCAAATGACCTCAGAATGGGTGATTTAAAAAGACAGAGACCCCAAACACACCAGTAAACAAGTAACATCTTGGTACCAGACAAACAATATTGACATTGTAGGGTGGCAAGTCCAGTCCTGGGACCTTAATTGTATAGAAAATTGGGTTGTTTAAAATGTTTATAATGTTTCTGGGTCAAAGGAAATGAAGAAGAATTGTGGCATGTAGTTTAAAGCCTGGTAAAATGCTACACACTTAATATATAGGTATATACTTACCTTCCTCATGTTTTCATTTCTGGCGACAGCATTTTAACTACTGGTGACCAGAAGCCACTTCCGCTAGAGACAAGCATTTCTTACCCCCCCCCCCCCTAAACACCTCCAGAGACATGTATTTCCAGTGGGCAAGGGGTTAATGAGAGGTGTGCATCTGATGCAGCCCCGCATCCGCCAATCTTGCTATACCATGGAATTATATTTGGGTGGCTGCAACGTCATACAGACCCTAGGGCACTTGGGACAGATCTCCCAGGTACCCTTGTGGGTGCATGATGTCCCGCCTCCAACACAGTGGGAGGGGCGATCTCAAAAAAACTGCCCCACCTTTTCTTAGGATATTTTTTTTTTGCTTGCAGATTCCCCATTATTATCGGCTGTGACCTACCAGGTGGTAGGTCCGCTTCAACAGTATATCATCTACCAGTGTGCCGTTTCCAACTCTTTGGGAGCCTTATGCAAGACCACATCACACCTCCTAACCGCCCCCTCACCACCAACTGGGGAAATAGAATAAGAGAGGTAGAAAGTGAATCCTTAAAATGACCACGATCTGGAATTGACCTGTGCATGGGGGACTTATGGAGCGGAGCTTGGGAGCTCAAAGAGGTCCCTGGGGGCCCTATGCACATGCATATTTGGCATATGCCAAGAAATGCCCCTGACTTATACCATTAAATATGCAGTGATTCAAAGGAAAGCAAAATGTTAATAAAGTTTACAGTTGATGTTTAGGTTCATAAAGCAGATTTTTTTTTGAATAGCCCCATATTCCCCTTCTGTTTTGCTTCTTTTTTTTTTAAAACACACACTGCTATTGTTCTGAACAAACTGTTTATATTGTTCTTATATTTATGAGATTACTTCTCTGCCATACACCATAAATCATTTTTTTTCTTGCAGCAAATGCACAAACATGATCCATGCAAATGAGCCTGAAGTACGTAACGCATACATTTCATTACAATCCATGAAGGAAAAGAAAATCAATCCTGGCTAAACAATAAACAACAGGTGGAAATGTGACAGTGGACACAACACTAATAAGAAGCGTGAAGAAGAAAGCACAGGGATGCGGCTAAATTATTGGCAGCTCGCAGCGTTACATTTGAAATTTCAGTAAAAAAAAAAAAGATTTTGTCAGAAGATCAGAAAAAACAAATAATCCCTGGTGTGCCGAACATTACATCTCTTATTTCCCAAGAACAGAGCGAGAATAATGAAAGATTGAACCAAATTCTCAAAGGAAGCACGTTCAAAGGAGAAAAAGTATTACTTATCGTGCAGTTTAACTCAAGACTGCTCAGTGTTCAGATATTGATTGAAACAATTGCAGTCCATAATTGTCCAAGATGAGCTGATTCTTATTGGCTTGTGTATATTGGACCCAAGGTATTGAATGAATTGTTAATTACACAGCACACACAATGACTGTTGAATTATTTATAAACGCTACTGCAGCAATACACTGTATTTTTCACACTATAAGATGTACCCATTCATTTTTGAGAGAAAAAAACAGCCATATAAAATATAATATACAGCATGTTCCAGCAAAGTAGACAGGGATGGTCTATACAGCCTTCACTCACTTCCTCCATCTGCGCCAAAAGGCCAGTGCCAGCAGAGAGGTCTTAGTTCCAGCAGAGTGTCAGGGCTGAAACTGTAGCATGTCTATACATTAGCAGTACTCAGTCTCTGAACACACTGACCAACTTATGGAGAGACACATTTTACAATCTGGTACTAGCTACCTACCCATGAGCACCTATTTACATATGGGAGGACAGATGAGTCCCAACACATCTTGGGCAGACAGACGCTTTCCAGAATATGACGTCATTTTTAGATATCAGGCAGGTGGAGATGTCAGAATTCCGGAGACAGGCAGAATGGGTTGTCAATATCCATGCAAAATCAGAGTCAGTATTCAGGCAAAGGTCAGATAAGCAGTAGATGATCAGCACTGGTAATAGCACAGTGTCAAACACTAGCAATCCAGACGAACTGGTAAATGTTTACAGTATTGTTATATTTGTTTATAAAAAGCTTTATATTCAATTGGACAATGTGCTTTGTGTTTTCTTTACTTTGAATTGTATTGGATACAGCTAGCACTGAATCCAGTACAAGTCTCCTTGGAATTTGGCGCCCCATCCCCTGGTGTGATGTCACCACGTCTATCACACCGGGCTCACCCGGTGTGATAGACGTGGTGACATCCCACCAGGGGATGAGAGAGAGAGTGAAGTTCAGTAGGAGACATCAGGGGCACTGAAGCCTTTATTTAGGCGAGTATTTTTAGTGTGATTTTCAGTTAAATTTCAAAATGCAAGTCAGCGCTGGACGAGCTGGGTTCGTCTCAATAACCAGGGGATTAAAACTGTTTTTTGAATTGTTTTTAGCTTTTTTGTTAATTTTTTATTACATATTTGCACTATAAGATGCACAGGTATTTTCTCATTGATTCAAATTGGAAAAAAAGTGCATCCAGTTATAGTCCAGTTGGGTTTCAGTTGTTCTAATTAAAAACAGAAGACATTGAATATGACAACTAGTAGATTGTACACTAAGTACAAGAACCTCTCTCATGCTATGCTAGTATATCTTATTAGGGTACAGCCTGTGAGCACTAGCAAGATGTCAGCACTTCTAATGTTTTGTGTAAATGACAACCACTCTGGAGAGATGATTGAACATTATCCAATGTGCATATCAATGTATGAATTCTTTAAAAAATGTATTTTGATTGAAATGCGCAGTGTAATGTTTTTGTCTGATACTGTATTCTCATTTATATTTTGAAAGTCAAAAAACGTAACCACATAGAACGCCCCCAGATCTCATACATCATTAGTAGAACAACCCCCAATCTCAGGGTTAGCAGTTAGCCTACTTTATTTAAATTTTGCACCTCTGGCTTTAGACCTTTTTTTTCAGCTGTCAGATAATGCTTCCCTTATTCACTGAACATAAGGTTCATACACTTAACTATAAAACTGTTTAACAGTTTAACCGATGACATGCTTATGTGCCACGGCTCAGCACCATCTGGGCACCTCTGAGTTATAGGGCTCAGACAGGGAGGCAATTACAGCACTCTGAATGTGAAGAGGAGCTCTCGCTCTCTGCAGTATATGATTGTTTCAAAAAAATGGACATTTGTGATTTATATTTAAGAGAACTGTATTCTTGAAAAACACTGCTCAAAAAAAGAGAACATTTAAATAAGACATCCTAGATCTGAATGAATAAAATATTCTTATTAAATACTGTGTTCTTTACATAGTTGAATGCGCTGGCAACAAAATCACATATGACCTACCTACAATGCCTGGGAATGCTCCTGATGAGGTGGCAGGTGGTCTCCTGAGGGATCTCCCTCACACCTGGACTAAGGCAAAGAAGGTTTGTCAGCGTAGTGTCCAGAGCATGGACGCGCTACCAGGAGACAGGTCAGTACATCAGGCCCACTACCTCTGCCTTTTGCCTTTGCATAAGCATGGCATTGTACGCATGAAAACAGCAACAACAATACACTGCAATGGACACCAACATTTAATTATGTGTTCTCACTAATCAATGCATTCTTTCTTGGGAGAATGAAAATAATGTGACTTTACCCAGAGGTGCACATAACATTTTTAGTGAGCTCAGATGAGTACCAGGAGATGGTGTTCGGTACTCACCCCATATGTAGTGCCATCGTCCTCACTATCTCCCTCACTATCCTCTGCTTCCTGCATGGTAGATTCTGCTGCTGATGGACCTCCCTGTTCTTGATTAAGCCTCCAATTAGCTGTCTCCATCCACAGGTCACCAGCTGGCTTTGGGCTAAATGTAACTCTCACAGTACAACACTGTTTAAACCCCCAGATCTCATACCTCAGTAGTGACACCCTGAAATGTTCTTGTTTAGTAACCAACCCCTGAGACAACCTGCAGTTCATATGGCAACCTTTCATAGTTATATTCCAACTGTCAACATTCCAACAGTGCTTTTCTCTTGTCAGGTTTTACCCATACATATTACTATATTACTACTGGGACATTCATCCCCCAGATCTCCAACACCCTTAGACCTTAGACCACTCTTTTATTTTGAATTAGTAATTTATATTCCTAATTTCACACCCCAAACTGCAACCATTCATAGTTATTAATGTTTCCCTGAGGTTATCCAAGTGACATAAATTGTACACATTTAACAATAAAAACTGAAAGAATGTTGCCAATCTAAAACATTTTACTTTTACAGTAGTGTATACATGATAAAGTGAAGTTGTTTGTACAGCTATTTAATGTCGATCTCTCCCATCTATGGCTGACAGCCAGACTTCTTGGGTGCACCTGAGTGCCTCCAAGTTGTTAGTACGCATATGAGCTTTGTAACAATAATGCAGGTACGCAGAGCTAGTTTTTGGCGCTTTTTGAGTACCAGAGTACCACTTGTTTGCACCCCTGACTATACCCACAATTCAGTGGAGACTTTGACCATCTGTTCATAAAATAAAATTGTATATATTTATATCTAGCTTCCCATTGTTTCAATACAAGTATGTAATGTGCCACAGTAGGGGTAGGGTGAATCGACCAATCAAACCCATGTATTTGGTAGGCTCCCTACGAAGTATGGAGTAGGTGTCACTTATCTACTTTACGATCTTCATCCGAAGGCGGTTGGGCGCAGTACGCTTGCCCGCTGGGTTCCCCCGTGTTCTGGACCCATGTTTCCCTCCCCGGGCGGGGGGTACAGGGTTGATTGGTCGATTCAATCCTAACCTACTGCCCCGCACCACTGTAAGGGCTCATGATCCTATTGCAGACAACCCACACCATGTTTATAGGCCGTGAGTACACTTACCTTTTGTAGGCTTTACGTGAATCGGTTTCGATGTTGACAAGTGACTAAAGATTCATGTTTGACATGGTTAGAATAAGAAGCACCTGACCATCTCCTGAAGAAGCCAATCTGGCGAAACGCGGTCGAGATTATGTCGTTCTATGCTGCACTATACTATTATGTACATTGGTGAATTTGTGTAGGAGTATGTTTAATACTATCTTGTCAAATATCTTCGAAATGTAAATCGATCATTGATAACAAAACGAACAATAAGGGTATAGGTGATTTTTCAAAACTGTGACACTGGCTAATAAACTTATATATTTTGATATATTTTTTTATATACTATTTGATTATATTTCTACTATTGGTGCCTTAAAAAGTCCCCCAAAGTCCATAAACGTAAAGGTTGAGACAGTCAGTGGCTGTGTAGAAACACCTGGCCGACCCCAAATTTGCTTTCTGTTCAAACATTATGTAT
>CM070036.1:56215041-56246066 GCA_036250615.1 Ptychadena robeensis | reverse complement strand
CTGCTAAGCGTATACGCTTAGCGTAGGGGTCCCGACGTACAATGGAAACAAGCCCTTAGTGTGGACAAATGAACATCAAGGCATTTGGAGATACTTTTGTAACCCTTTCCAGCTTCATGCAGGTCAACAATTGACCGTAGTTCTTCTGAGAGCTCTTTTCTGCGAGGCATGGTTCACAGCTTCTTAAAACCAATAAACCCAAAACTGGTGTCTGGTTTTAAAGGGCAGGACAGCTTTCAGTAACCCATCCAATGTCATCACACTGATTGGACTCAAGGTTGGCTCACTCCTGGCTTCAATTAGCTCTTGGAAAAGTCATAAGGCTAGGGGATCACATGCTTTTCTACTCTTTTCCACCCTGCACTGTGAATGTTTACATGTTATGTTCAATAAAAACATGAAAACATACAATGTTTGTGTAATATTATTTTAAGCAGACTGTGGTTTCTATGAGTGTGACTTGACTTGAGATGAAGATCAGAGAACATTTTATGCAAAGCATAATTCATGTAAAACTCCACAAAATCCCAGAGGGTTCACATACTTTTTCTTGCAAATGTAGTGCCCACACATACACTTTTGATGTGCCATTTAAGGCAAAAGCATTAACCAACCCATTTATTCCTTACCAGCCTCATTATACAATGTTTTCATGGAGCACATGAACATCATACTGGAACAGAAAAGGACCATTTTTTTAAACTGCCATCATTATATTTAAGCTATTCTTCATCTAGGATAAAATATGTGCAAACGATTGAAAACAAATTGATACAAGATTGATACAATACATAGTGATTGGAAGGTATATGTCACTGCTATGTAGTGCTGGGTCCTCCCTGATGGACTACATAGTGATTGGAAGGTATATATCACTGCTATGTAGTGTCGGGTCCTCCCTGATACAATACATAGTGATTGGAAGGTATATATCACTGCTATGTAGTGTCGGGTCCTCCCTGATACAATACATAGTAATTGGAAGGTATATATCACTGCTATGTAGTGCCGGGTCCTCCCTGATACAATACATAGTGATTGGAAGGGTTAGCAAGGTCCTCATATTACATGGTTTAGGTAGAAGAAAATGTGATTGTACAGAAATTGTATGGGAAGATTGTAAGGTGTATGGGGGCCTTTAGGTGGGACACATAACTATCAGTGGTACACTATTGATTACTGGGTTTTCCAGTTCTATAGTGAGGTCACTGTTCAAATAATCTTGGATGTTTTCCATGGTGATGTTATACTGTATACTGTTATATACTGATGTTATATGTATACTGTGTTCACTATTTGTTCATTCAATATGGGGCATACTTAAATGTTATTAGGACAGTTTATATTGTTGTTATTTGGAGTACCCTTAACTTACCATATTTTTCAGACTGTAAGACGCACCTGACCATAAGAAACACCCAGTTTTTAAAGCAAGACAGCCAGAAAATAAAATATTTTATGTGTTTGAATCAATTGGGGAAAAATCCCCTGCAGTACCACATTTTAGCCACAACTGCAAATTGTGTTACTAGCAAGCTCACTTTACGGCATCTCATCTTCCTCATACACAGGGAAGAGGGGATGCAGGGGAGTCTGCATTCATGTCTCCCATCTGCAGGTGTGTAAGGATGCAGCTTGTATCAGCAGGGGTCTGCTGATATATTCAGATAGGAGATCCGGCTGTGTGCAAATCTCCCATCTGCTGGGAGAGCTGGTAGGGAGCCAATTTGTGATCACCCGTGGCCACTCGGCCCATAAGACGCAGGCCCTTTTCCCCCCAAATTTTTTGGGGTGAAAAAAAGTGTGTCTTCTAGTACGGTATCTTTCATGGATATATGTTTTGTATTGCATAATGTTGAGATTACTGTACTTGATTTTTATCCCTGTTGAATTTTCTTTGTTACCTTTCTTCTCTCTTCTTTTTGTTGTAACATTTGTCAAAAAGCCTTTAAATAAAAAGTAAGTAACCTCCCTAGCGCACTGCTGAGGTCCAGATTTCTGTACCAAAAGCTCACCATAGAATTTAATGGAAAAATGTTTTTTATGTTGTAGGCCTGTTACTTACCAAAATATATCCATACAATGGTCTAGTTAGGGCAGTGGTGGGCAACCGAGTTGATATGGAGGGCCACAAGTGCGTCCCTCGGCATCACTAAAGGGCCGCACATAGCATCGATCCAGACCCTCCCCCGTCACCATATCTCAGCAGGCGATGCACCCGATCTCGACAGGCAGTCAAAACCACCCCCTCCTGGGTGCTGCGCTCATATGTAGACCTGGTTTCTGTGGTCAATTTTACTGATGTAGTAGCCAAAGTTGATTAGGAAAGCTGGGTCAGTGTGTGACCACTTCACAGGTTAGGTTTTGGAGGCCGCATGGGGAGGACCAAGGGGGGCCGGGCCTCAGGTTGGGCACCTAGGAGTTAGGGTCTAATTATTTAATAATTAAATTCATGAGAAAACACAATAATCAATCAAACAGATAGCTGGAGGTAGAGAGAAAAGTTGCGGAAATAGTAGAAAAAAGTATTGCTCTAGCAGAGTCCAAATGTCCTCTGAGGGCACAGAGGCTAGGGGACTTTAAAGGCCAACAGGTTCAATACAGTAGTAAACAACATAAATATGTTGTCTTGGATAAAACAGCATATTTAATAGTCCATAGAAGAAAAATCATATAAAAGTCTTTAACAAACTGTGCATCCTTATCTTGATATACAGTTAGCAGGTAGTCGCTGCATGTTAAAATCATCAATGAGATGTCTTCATCAGTTTTTCAGACTTCAATTCAATACAATTCAAGGACCAATGAGCCTGAATTAGTTGAATCGCCCCAACATACATTTCGTTAATTTAAAACTTAATCATGGGGTTGACGGCCAGGGAGGCAGAATTAAATCTGCTTAGTGGCGTCAGTAAGGGTTCAAACCAGTGTAAGTGGCGCCAGCAGGGTTCAAGGGTGGGTGGTAGAACGGGGAGCCCCCACTCACAGAGGCTGGACAATTCCATTTGAAACTTGCACCTCCCTTCCCCAATGTGATGTCAGCATGTCCATCACACCAGGAGAGAAGCAGACAGAAAGAAGGGGACTTCGGGGGCACCAGAACCTTTAATCAGGTGAGTATTTTACATTGAATCATATTGAAAACAGTTTTCAATGCAGAAAGCTGTATACAATTCGATTGGGATTTGAAAATCCAGACTCCGTCCCAGTGTGACGTCATCATGTACATGACACCGGGTTCGGGGGATCCTCTTCCTTGCAGCATTACAGAGTCGATTGGAGAAGGTAAGAATGACGATACAGGGCTCCAATCGGCAGTGGACGAACCTAGTCAGTCCAATGTACTGCACGAGCTGAGTTCACCTCAACCGCTAAAGGGTTAAAACAACCCAAGAAGTAAAGTTCTTAGAGCTGCAAAGCTATGCTGTTATATGGACTTACCAGCATAATTTAAAAGAGATCTCCACCAATCAACAAGGATGGATGGAGCCAGTGCAATGTATTGCTTCAATAGAAAACCTTTTAATAAACAGCCATGTTGGAAAACAGATTAAATTAAAAGGAACAAATAAAACAAAAAGTGCAAATGTTCACAGCTTATGAAAGTAAAAATCAATCAGTAGAGGCATGTATATGTACAATTTACAAAAGGCTGCTTGACTTTTTTAGGGAAGTTACAGTTCTACAAAAATACCATAAC
The DNA here is from genome assembly GCA_036250615.1 of Ptychadena robeensis. Classification (NCBI taxonomy): domain Eukaryota; kingdom Metazoa; phylum Chordata; class Amphibia; order Anura; family Ptychadenidae; genus Ptychadena; species Ptychadena robeensis. The sequence goes on along the minus strand of CM070036.1, from coordinate 56,242,366 downwards.
TTTTTAATATGTATATACAAACATACACAGAGGAAATATTTCCTTATCGTTAACAGAAATAAAAGCTTTAAGTATGAAACCAAATCATGTTTTAACCTTGTAATGTGTTCATTTCCGGTTTTCACCTTAACTGCAGTTTAATCAATTTTAAATTCTGTCTGATGGCTACAAGCACTATACTTGCAACTATGTAACTGACCAGCTACAACTATTTAAGAAATTGCTGCACTTTTACAGAAACCTTTCATGACTTAGGCATTTGAATTGTGAGATTATGGTGATTAGGTCCAGTAGATTTGAATTATATATATAAGGATTTAGAATGTTACAGAAAACATTAAGAATTTCGCCTGAAAAATATAAGTCTATTTCCTGGTACATGAGAGTGCCTAGGTACTGTTGTACATACAAGCTCAGACTTGTATATAAGCAGATCAGGAGATGAGATTTTGTGATCTGAGAACTGTATTGCTCACTGTTCTCCTTTCTGGAAGCTAATATGAGGAAGCAATGCCCTGCTACATCTACCACAGATAATGCGCATTATCAGAGCACCGTTGTTGGTCTACCTTGCTAGTGAATTTCAAGTTATGTTAAGTTTAGCTATTATAGGTCCTATTGTACAGAGTTATACGGGGTGTCTCTATAGAAGCATCAGAAGTATTTGTGATATGGTATATACACATGATGTGTAAAAAATCTAAGTATTAATCTCCTACTGATTAGCCAGACTTAAGCTGGCCACCCATAAGTAAATAACCCGTGTGTGGCCAGCTTGGCCGTGTGGCGCAAAAAGCTGCCTCTCTACACAACACCAGCATCAATTGGATGCCAGCAATGTGGGCCAGGAAAAGCGGCACCGTCTCTATTAACATGGAGGTCTATGACGCCCCCACCGGGGAGCCTGTAGCAATTTGTGGAGCACAGGCGACAATGCCCAATCCTGGCACGGGCACAGTTTGTTCTAACAACAAACTGTGACCATACTGAGTTGGGTTGTAACGCCAGGGGCGGTAAAGGTCAGAATGTGAAAAGACATTTACAGATTATTTACAGAATTAAGCTATTCATCAACTCTGCAGTAGTAACAAGTAAATACACTACACTATGGTAGTAGATACGTAACTAAGGGATTTTTTTCCAAAATGTCCTTGATACTTGCAGGCTGAATTTTTCACAGACACACTGCAAAAAGTCAACATTATTTAAATGTCTGAAAGTTAGATTTTTTTATATATATAGACTCTAGAATACATTCCTAAAAAAAACCTTATTTTATGTTTGCCAATATCTAAACAGCTGTATTTATTATAAAAATGGTTAATAGAGAAAACCTAAATGTACATTAATATGCCCTTCACTGCACTTATATGTTAAAAAAAAACCACAACATACATGTACACTATACAGAGGCCAAACAAAAAATAAAAAGACTTTTGAGGTTTCAAACATTGATTACCTGAAAAATAGAGCTATCATGGTGACATTCTTCACATTTTATAAAATAAACTATAGAAGTGACTTGCACTTTGTAGTGGAAAAAAACATAATATTGCTCGTACTGCCCAGATGGAAATGTAAAACTGAAAACCTTGGACTTCTAATCACAGTTATAAATGGTCAGAAATTATTTTGTCTCCAATACCAAATACATATACTTTAATTTACACAGAAAATGGGCCAGCCATTAAACAAAATAAAACTAAACTTTAGTTTCATCATATGACACTGTGATAGCCAAAGCATTTCTTGTAACATTCTAAACTACAAGCAGTGTTGCATATAAAATCAGAGTAAAGTATTTATGTGAGTAAACATAACTGGATACGTACATGTAGTTTTCTTGTATTATAGCAGCCAATCAGCATGTACCTTGTGTGTGCATTTTCTCTTGAAGAGCTAAGGAGATGGGGGTCAACGGTGTATCATTATCTTTATCATTTGGACTCTGTATTCTGACTATTGTTTTCTATCCTGATGAGGCTCAGAACTTGAAAAGTCATTGAAATATCAACCAAGAGTTCTATAAGAGCAAAAATGTCAGAAGTACCTGAGTGTGTAGAAGATTGTAGTATTATACAACATTTCAAACATATAGCACCAGAATATTATTTACATTTGCAGCATGTAGAGTGAATGCTACTCCACCGTGTAAAGGAAGTTTAAGTTCCTTTTAAGACTGTCCTCTATAGGTGTATATATGTCCTTTACAAAACAATGTGTCGAATTGAGCACTGGATGACTCCTGTCATCGGAAAACATTGGTTATACCGCACTGCCACTCCCCTGATGATTCCTGAACAACCTCTTCCAAGTCCAGAGTTTGAGTGATGTCTTCCCCTCCTTCCTCTGGGTGCATTGAAACCTCTTCAATCAGATCTATAATGTAGATATGTAGTCAATGATATCATTAAATGCAAAAAAAGAAAGCTGTGTGCTTTAACTATAGAACATTAAGCCAAATAAATTACACTCATTACTGTTCTTTGTAATGCACAGGTATTAGAGAATAGAATCCAGCATTTAGATGGCACTAAATAGTGACATACATCTAATAAAACGGATACAGTTACTGACACTAACAAATGGATCCACATTGACATTTCAAGAAAGGTAATTTCCTATAATTAGGCAAGATCCTAACTTAAAGCGGACCTACCACCAGGAATCTATGTTTTCATGAATGGCCAATAATAGGGAGGAATGCAGGGAAAACCCCCAAAAACGTACCTGTAATGAGCAATTTAAGAACATAATTCAGCAGCTCTTCTCACTTCCTGGTTCATTGTAGGCAGAAATCGGGCAGGACGTCACAGGAAGCTTTAAATTCTCAGTGATCTGCTTTGAAAATTCCCATAGAAGATCACTGAACGCCCCCCAGTGGCCACCCGCGATATTGCACCCCCATGTGTTTCATGTGTTGGCTTCCACGAACCAGGAAGTGAGGGGAGCTGTGTGGTAATCTTGTTAAATTGCTCATTACAGGAAAGTTTTTGAGGCTTTTTTTACTGCAATCCTCACTATTATTGGCACTTCTAGTGCCATTCATAAAAACATAGATTTCTTGTGGTAGGTCCACTTTAAGCCTCCCATACACCTTTAGATCACTCTATACAATTTTCTTTAGATCTACCAACACCTATGTAGTGCCGGGTCCTCCCTGATGGAAAACATAGTTATTGGAAGGGTTAGAAAGCTCCTCATATTACATGGTTTTGGTAGAAGGAAAGTGGATTGTACAGAAATTGTATGGTAACATTCTAAGGTGTATGGGGGCCTTACTCAATAGAGCCCTCAAAGAGCAGATTTATAAAAATGTTAAATTGTTATATATAGCAATACATTTCTTGGCTTCAGGTTCTTATAGATTTCGTAGAAATTGCTTTAAGCAAGGAACAGACGGCTTGATATTTGAGCCGTCCGATGTTTCCTGCAGCAGCGTGATGACGTCATCATGCTGCTGTCAGATATCGGTGGAGCTGGGGAGACAGCTTTGTTCTCTCCCCCAGCTCAGCTGATGCTGTACATGGAGACGTGCGGTTTTCATGTAAAGCAACGGACATCGGCCGTATTTAACGTCATGTCCGATATGGCTTTTTTCGACCGGATTGATTGGTCCCGCTCGAAAACAGCAATGGGCGCAGATTATATTGGCCAGATAGATGGCAGTGAGCATGCACGGCGCTCGAAACGGCCATCGATCTGGCCCATATCTTCGTGTCTGTACCCTGCTTTAGACTAACTTTGGAAATCTGACTCCTCTTCAAGGCTCTCATCTCTTTCCTACTAAGACATAACAGCATGAAGTAGTAGAATTTACATAACAGTGTTACTGTACGTGGGTGTCTGACTTGGTAGTAAACGCTGCATTAATAAATATGAACATTTTAAACTTCTGTGAATACAAATATTTATTTGCATATTCCCCCCTCTACAAAATCTGTTACTACACAGTATAGAATATAAAAAGTGCTTTTATTCCTCTGTAATGTCCTACATCTGTAGATATTAGAAAGCTTTGTTATTCAACGTATTAATAAAATAGGATCAATAGGCTTAGTTCTAAAAGAATCTGCAACAAATGAAATGTAATGTGAGGGTGCTAAGCAATCCAACTGTTTACTCCGCATAGACAGCAGAACATGTCACTGTATTTAACAAAATGCTAAACTTACCTGGGTAAGAATGTGTCCGCTTCATGTGCAGCTTCATATTGCATTTCTGTGAGAAGCTCATTGAGCAGTAATCACATTTGTATGGTTTCTCCCCAGTGTGTTTCTTCATATGCACCTGTAGTGCACTCTTCTGGTTAAAAGCCTTCTCGCACAGTGTGCACTGAAATGGTCGCTCACCTGTAACAGTCGTACCACAGTTGTAAAAAAAAATGCTGGAATACTGTAATCAATTCATTTTTAATGGAAGTAATTGAAATGGTAATAACTGTGATAGGTCATTGCTGGAAAATGTCAGTCATACAAGTATCTAACAGGTATTTCGATTGATTTGTGTCTTTTCATACTATGGAGAATGTGCACAGGGCAAAGGAAAGGAACCAATGGGTTGTGCATTAATCACACTGTGTGGTAGAAAAAATCTATAGATTTTTGACTGATGAGGAATATTTAAATTGCACAAGATAAATCAAGCAAAGGTTGATGTGTGCGGCTAGCTTAACTCAATTCCTGAGAAAGGAGAGAAGACAGCTGGGTAGTTATTATTATCATTATTATCATTTATTTATATAGCGCCAACATATTACGCAGCGCTGTACAATGAATTAGAGTGGAGATATAACACAAGATAACACAGGTTGAGGTTACGACACAGGGGGAGTTGAGTAACGACAGATCAAATGCAGTGAAGCCACCACCCACAAATCTGGTTTCTACTTAAATGGTCCCTACTTAGGATTTTCCAGAGACACTGGATGGGATTAATGACATCATAGGTACTAAATGTTTCCTTTTACACTTTACACTTGCAGCAAGATATAATTATTATCAAACTGTGCTTCGAGAGGAACAGACTCGTTGCAAATAGACCTTCATCTCAGAGTTCAGATTAACCTCGAAACTTTACACACAGCTTTCATGTTTTCTTTGCATAAAACAAAAACTTTAGGATTTAGGTTTAGGATTTAAGTGTAGCTTTTCTAATACAAACAAATCAATTAAATATCTACTTGGATCTTTCTCTTTCTGAAGGGAAAAAAAGTTAGTATAACATCATTGTATGTTAATTGGTTCCCTCAGCTAGCCTGACATTGAAATACTTGTTTCATATTCTAAAACCGCACTTTTCTCCTTTTCCTTGTCAATGTTAATGCTATTTAAAGCTATTGCCCGTATGTTTAAGTCTTTGCATGTACAAAGTAAAATTGGTATAAAGACTATGAAAATTGGAGCAATTATGGGAGAATATGTTGCATCTCACAAAATGTATTATGAATAAACTACCATACCAAGTATGCAGTAAACATTTTTTTTCTACTTAATAACATTTATTAGGAAGATGAAAGCTCATGAGAATTGTTAGGATATGAAGCTTGCACATTTATTTAGACAATGAAATTATAGAAAGGGGTTTTTAGAGGTTCTTTCAGAACAGCAAGATGCAACTGCATAACAAAACCATTTGGAAATGTTCCTCTTTAATGAAGAAGCAAATTTATCCTAATTGCTGTGAAAATGTAATCTTATCATCCTCATATCACCTGCCATATGAAATCCCAAAATAAAGACTAAGATCTGGATTATAGGTGAATGCACCTTCACCATTCTTCACAAATTAAAAATGTAATATCTACTTTTGGAACAAATTTATAATTATGTTTTTGATTGAATTCAAAGGAAAGGTGAGTTCATTTCATGTAGTTCATCTGTAAAAAGGCAGCTTTACCTAATACTTGATCTAATCCTTTATTACCTCTGTAGTTCATTCTCTGCCCTGTCTCCAAATCCACCAGAGTGTGGGTCATGGGCATCTTTACTCACAATGCAGGACTTCTAGCCTTGAACTGTGTATGATCATGTCAAGGATGTCATAGTTCACAGAGATGGATGAAGATAGGTGGAAAAAGTCTGAGGCTTCAATAAATAAGGTCGCTCCGGTCTGCGAGCACCTGCAAACATGTGCAGGCACTCAGGGGGCCTTTAGATAACGCCTCCGTGGTAGGTCTATCGAGCAAAAGCAAGAAAACCGACTGACAAACACTTCATGTCGCGTACACTGAGCCGTTGTGCCAACGGCCTATTCCAGGCTGTTAAACCCCCCCCCCCCCCTCATTTGAACAAGCCCTAAGGAGAGTGTTTGGTGTGCTACTGGGAACTAGAGTCTGTGACTGGCTTACTAATGACTGTACCCGACACATTCAAGTGAATAGATATCACTCAGTGATTACATATAATTTTCTTTCCTCGTCAGAGAAATGAGAATTCTCTCCCTTACAATGATTTTACCTTCTGCAATTCTCAATGGCTAACACCATATTTGTTCAGACCGCACCTGCTGAGCAATCACTACTACTAGGAATGTGTCCACAAACCATGAAATTCGGATATGTGTTGGGTCTAGTGTTGCTTTTCAAACTGTGATTCTGTAACTACTACTGTAAAAATATTTTGCATTCATAATGCCTTGTCTTTTTAGGTTTTATTCTTCTGCAGTGATTAAAATATAATTTAATTTGTTCAAACAGTCAGTCTGTGCAATCTGACAGCACGATTGCAGTACTCTGAACAGCAACTACAACTGCAGTTATATCATTGGTGTGAATGTGGAAATCAAAACAGTTTCAAAGTAAGAGTTTCACAGTTTTCTCAGCTACAAAATATACCTGTGTGAATGCGACTGTGTCTTTCAAGCTGGCTTGGTTTAGCAAATCCTTTTTCACATGTATCACACCTAAACAATTTTGGCAGTTGAGAGTTTCGTGATGGTCCAGGCTGGTGTGTAAGCATGTGATCCTAGAAAGAAAAAGCAGAAAATACTGATAAAACAGTACCAACCTTATCCAGAGATGGGCAAACAAATAAAAATAAAGTGGAGACACACACACACAATGCAAAATAATTGTTCAACTGTCAAATCCCATGATCCTCTTAGGGGTTTGGCAAGTAATACCAAAACAAATTCAGATCATTTTACTTGACGAGTAAATAGTCAACAGTAATTCACAGTATAAAAATGTATATTAAAAGTATGGAATCAACAAGTATTTTAGTTTTATGGTACGGATTCATTATTTAATAATGGAAAATAACATCTGGGCTTAGGTGATACAGGTTGACCCGTGGCATGCAGAAGGACTTTGACAGAACAGCCCATTTACATTTATCCCCGATAAGGCTGCTCTATACAAACAAAGCAGGGCTGTAAAGTAAGCTTAAGTATACTTTAGGGTCCTCTTCCAATAACTATTCATACCCTATGCAATCGAAATTACGTTCATTTCCTAGTGGTGTATAGGTCCACCTAGGTTTGTAGAACCGTCAAAAAATGGGTACCCTCAAACCCTGGGACTTTTAGGTTAATTTATTAAGCACATGGTATACAAAAATGTTTTTGTGAATAAGGTAGGTCAGTACAGCTGACTCCCCATACACATTAATGAATGGCGCCCGGCACACACGCGTAAGTGCGGGGAAACGACTGCCTTAACAACTTAGCGCCGTTTGCCCCGCACACCTGAAAGAAATTAACCGCCCCAAACCTGGCATAAATGCGGGAGGAGCACTAGCGCTCAGTATTGGACCGGATGGCAGACGCAACACTACTCTCCTCTCTGTGATCGTTTTCTGAAGTTTTGAGACAATCCCAGAAGTTTAAGGTAGGATCATTCCAATATTCCTATATACCAGGTTGATTGGATTGAATACTCTCTAAAAGACACCTATATTGTGTTCTCATAGATATACTAACAGCTTGGAGTGACGAACCAACTCCTTGGGATTACTATACACACAATACTACCTAAATATATATACACATACTGGTAAGTTTTTTACATGGATAAGATATTGAATTATAATTGATCTCTAAAAGGAATACTCCATACTAATATTGTGAGTCTTTATATAGAATGAGAGAGTTGCGTGTCTGCCATATTTGGTCCACTCCTGGGACGCACTGGTCCACCTTGCATCTGTGCTACTGGTTCCCCAACTTTTCAAGGGGTAAACCGTTTTTTGGTTTGGTGAGGTTCTCTGAGGCATTTAAGAGCGACAAGAATTTTAAAAAAGGTAAACGTTACCCATTTATGTCTATGTTTTCAATCAAAAAACTGTATTGTATACATCAAATGCTGTGTTAATGCATGGTCTCACCCTGACCAACAAACCAACTAAAAAAATGACTCATATATGTTTTGTGAGCTGTGATATTCCTGTTTTGACTTAAATGAAAACCAAGGGGGGTTCCCATCCTCCTCCTCCCCCCCTCCAGATAATCCCTATAACATTCTAATTGGATATTGATGTACCCTTGTTTGCTTCTTAGATTTGTTGTCTCTAAACCTCTAGAGGAGACCCTCCTGCTGTACTGTTTCACCGGGAGAGGACCATCTCCTCCTGACTGTTCCATCAGACCGACGTCGAGATACCTCAACCAAGTTAAACACTCCTGAAGAAGCCCACAAATCAAACAAAGGGCGAAACGTGTTGAGTTTAAATGTCTTTTAATGATTTAATCATGTATTGTTGTTAATGTATATACTGTGTTTTTATATGTGTATGGGGAGTCAGCTGTACTGACCTACCTTATTCACAAAAATTTTTTTGTACACCATGTGCTTAATAAATTAACCTAATCTTTTTCATATGACAGTCTATTAGACATTATTTTCTCCGGCTCCCTTGAAAGTCCCAGGGTTTGAGGGTACCCATTTTTTGACTGTTCTACAAACCTAGGTGGACCTATACACCACTAGGAAATGAACGTCATTTGGATTGCATAGTTTGTATAGAGGGATGTGGAGCCCCAAAACGGAGAATACTAAAACTACTAAATAAATAATTGAATATGGCCTTTTAGACCAGTACTTAATAAGGACTACAGACCTATCATAGAATTTCTCAACTATTCATACCCTGTTGCACATGCAACTTATTTAAGGTATGCACCATGAGTGTATAAATATATCACCACATATCCTATAACATTTCTATATCCAGTTATTAAAGCCTACCTTTAAATGGGCTGCTCTCTTAAAGGCTTTATTGCACAGATGGCACACATGAATCCTTTCCTTTCCATGTACTTCTTTGTTATGATCTGCCAATATGGAGGCAGAAGGGAAGTAATGATTACATTCAAAGCACTGGTGTATTCTGTCCTGCTTGTCCACACTGTTGCCTTTATCAATATGTGCTTCATCCGTAACCTATACAATAAATAATCATTATCAACTGTAAAACCAAATGCAACATAGACAACATACAATAAAGACATCAATAGTCATTACTGTTAGCCGATTTTTACTGTCCAAAAAATGGGCTCAAAAAGCTCCCCTCTGCTCTGCTTATACTCGAGTCAGGGGGTCCAGTGAGGGTCCATTCACCTGTCCTGTGTCCCAGGTGGCTGAATTTCAGGCTGCAAGAGCTTCCTCTTTAGCTGCAAGCTCTGTGAGATCCGTGGTTTCCCGACAACAGCTGATCTAATTTAAACACTCCACACTGCCATCTAATGGTCAGTTACTGTTAGTGGTGGCCCATTGTAACAAGATAGAATTGAATACAAATTTAAATAGAAAACTCCACAATCTATGATTCAAAAATGAAAATAAGTTTCCACTCCATATATTGGTCCCAATAAAAATAAAAAAGACTATTTAAATGGAAATTTATTTTCATGTTTGAACATAAGAATTGCCTTGAAAACTCATCCTGTAATAACAAGAACTGTGTTTTTTTTTTGTTTTTTTTTGAGGTTGTGGTACAAAGATTCGCCTGTTTGATTCATTCCTATGGTCAATGGTACTTTCTCTATATTTTTCTCATTTAGAAAACTCCACTATCTGACTTTGCTTTTCCTACCCTCGGCTTAAACTTGAGTCCATACATTTTTCCAGTTTTTGTGGATAAAATTAGGTACCTTTGCTTATAGTCTGGTACATACGGTAAATAAAATTCCCTTAACATTTAGTAATTCAGTTGTTCAGAGGCAGAATAGATACAAACCATCGACACAAACTTTCTTGGCCACAGTAACAGCAAACATATTTGGCACAAACCAAAGACATAATTTGAATAAAGCATTGCAGTGAAAATTTTATGATTTGGTGTTACTTTGCCACCTTATGGTCTTGGCATTTAGTCCCAGGAATTCAACAAAAATTCAAAATGTGTAGGATCATAAAATGGTAATAATCTAAAGCACACATAAAATAACAACTGGTTCAAAGAAGTAAAAGAACGAAATTGGAGAAAATAATTTAAACTCACAGGCATGCATTCTCAGAATTTGTGAAGATTTTGGGTGATTGGGAGGAAGCTCTGGATATGAATTTCCGACCCTGAGGCAATGAATTGTCTACTATTTTGTACACTCTGTATTGTATTGAAAGTTTGGAGTTCAAGTGATACCGTTTATTGGCAAACTAAAGTCATTGAAAAAGCAAGCTTTTGGGATGTCGCAGATCCCTTCTTCGGTTCTGAGACATCCTGAAAGTTTGTTTTTTCAATGACTTCAGTTAGCCAAAAAAGGTATCACTTGAACTCCAATGACACAGTACAACAATCTATTCTATTGGTCAATGTGTAATTTGTATTGGCACTAATTCTTCTCTGTTTTGCACCTTTATTGGGCAGCAGGTGGTGCTTTGATTCATACATTGTTGTTAATTCTAGCTAAATGTACATTGGTTGCCACGTTGGCCTTTTGTTTTGTATGTGCATTTAATTTATTAAAAAAATTAAAAGAACAAATTTGGACTGCTATTGAAATGTTGTCTGAAATAAAGAACAATTAAGTTATGTAAAATGAGAAGGAGTTTTGAGTTGGGAAGTGGAAATATGTTCAGACAATTAAGGGCAGTAATGCAAAACCTAGAAAAATGAATGTTCTGCTAAAGTGGTCAATAACAGGCAATGGTGTACGTACAATACACTAGTACATCTATTGACATTATTGTTTGGTTTTGGAGTTTTAAATAGAGTTTACTAGCATTTTGACATGTAAATACTGAATGTTCCTTTTAGAATGTTGCCCTTTTTTTAGATTATAGTCTGAATTTCAAGTTTAGCCTACATCTTCATAGAACTAACTTGCAAATAGCCAGATTATTACCAAGCAAACAAGAAAAAATATTTTATAAAAAATTCCAAAATTTTGTCCATTATATCACCAAGATACAAGGGTCTGCCGCCACAAGGAAGATTTATATTAATGCATAACCTTAAGCTAAAATCAAAACATTTGCAATAAATCAAGCCTAACTGCACACTAACTAGATACAAATATATACATATTTAATAAATACCATGTTTATTTATTATCTCAATTTTATATGCTTCAGAACACTGGAAAACTGACAGCCAACATTCTAAAATAGGTTACATAAAAATACTTTCAAAAATTGTCTGTTTGCTGAGCAAAGGTATCTGTGATTTTAATCCCTGATGAAGGGGAAGTTAGTTACTCTCAAAACACACTAGCCCCTCATCCATTTTGTTTGTATAAAGTTAATTTATTGCAGAGTATACGAATATGTGTGTTCTTTCTGAGGTTTCATAAATGAAAAAAAGTATAAAATGGCTTTAAAATAATCCTTCTGACATATTAAAGGGTCAATATTATGTGCAATGTAACAAGTGTTAAAGTACCTTAGTACTGTATTTTGCACTATAAGACACACACAACCGCGCCCCTTAAATCAGTGGAAAGTGGATGCCTGTGCCTTATGGTGCAAAAGCGCTCCCCTGCCACAGATGGCTCTTCCATCTACACTATATGTGAGTAAGGATCAAGCTGCCCAGCTCACATACAGCTCTGCCGCTCAGGGCTAGAGAATGGAAATCTGTCAGAGATAGCTTACCCTCTTCCTTAACTCCTACCCTGCCAGTCAGAGAACAGTGCTTCGGCCAGCAGAGTAAGGGAAAGCCAAAATACTCTTCAGCCATCAGATGCTCCGAAGTATAGGCTATATCTTCTGTGCCAATTTTAAAAAACAAAAACACGATTACTTCTTAGCTATTATATGAAACTACTTTAATAAATCTGAAATAAATGTTTACAAGTCTGCTGTTCAGGTTTATGGGTGCAGGAATTGCATACATACACAAATATCAACTTTGTTTAATAAACTGTAAAATTTGTAACCTTAGATATTTTATTCCTCTCTTTTGAGACACTAAATATAATTCTAAATTCTGTTAGGATGTCCTCTGCATAGAACCAAACACATGTACATTTTTACTTTCTGGTTAGAATATTATGTAGCAAATTCTCATTAAAATGTTTATTTATGTATTATTGTAATAGAGACATTAATTAGCGCATTACCTGGTAACTAAGATCACCGGTGCTGCTGGAAGGCTGTCCTCCATGACTAACCAATATGACCTGTTGTGAGCCATTTCCACCTTGGCCAGTTAAGCCATTATCAGACAGAATGCCAGAGAACTGCTGACTCTGTTCAGAACAAAAAACAAACATTCAATTATGACAAAAAATCTATTGCAGAAATGTACCTAATCTCTGGATTGGGGTTTAGATTACCAGAGTAATACAACTTTTAGCAATGATTTATATAATGTATTAGGTAATTACTTTCTATTAGTCAAGGCATAGGTCAGCTACACTGCCGACTCAGAGCTTGACCTTCCCATTCAGCCAAACGTATGTTTCCTTGTAAATGGCAAGCTCACTTCTCACATTTCACAAGTCAGAAGTAAATTGAGAAAAGAACGTTAAGAGGACAGTAAACATTCAGGCTTTCACTAATAATTGACAACAACAAAAAGTCACCAGAAAACAGCAGCTGCTTTTCCATGGATGTATCAAGCACATGACATAGAATGGCAGCTCTGAAAAAAACCCTCTGAAAAAAAAATATGTGGTTTACTTATATATGCAAACATAGTCAATGCAGGAGAATGGGTCCTAGATTAACCTTCTTTTTTGAATGACTACAACCTTTGGTTCCCTGCAGAGTTTATATATGCCTTGAAAAGTTTTATACTACCTCAGTGCTTGCCAAGCTTGGTGGCTGGGTGGAATCCGCTTGGCTGGTGGATGGTAGCGACTAGCCATGGGCCAAGAGTAGGCAAAGAAGCAGAAGAAAGACATGCTTGCAGTCATATCTCCTTCTGAGAGCTTCCCCGTCTCTGGCAGCCATCTCTCCAGCCGTCTCTGGCAGCCAAGCAAGAGGAGGCAGAGGGTGCATAGAATGTGCAACCACTGGTGGTTGAAAAGTCTTTCGGCCATGGGTGGTTGCACATTCGTCTCATAACACCGCCTAGTCTCCCTCCCTATTTTGCGTGGAAAGCGTCTTATAAGGTGAAACATATGATATTTCTTAATGTTTACTCAAAAGAAGTTAATAATTAAATTTGCAACATATGCATATATGTGATACTGTTCAATAGATGCAAATGACTGCACACTGGTCACACAGCACAGTTTAAAGTATGTTACTATAATTTATATAATGTACTAACACAAGTTAGTTAAATACGATAATGTGCCTTGTAACAATGCATACTGTGATGTTATCCATCAGTGAGCTTTAAAAGCATAACACCACACTTATCCTTCATTCAAACTAAAATATTTCCAACAAAAGGGTCAAGTACATGTAACTTAAACATAACCTATGAATAACCTAAAATGAACTTAATTTCTAACTTGCCAACTGTCTGAAATGCCTAAAGTATATAAAAAAAACCTTTAACTCGTATTTATAAAGGATTTAGTTCTTTTTTTATTTCCTCAGACATCATCATCCTCAAACATGGTGGAGGCAGTGTGATGGGCACTGGCCCATAGGTATTTTTTGATGATGTGACATACTGTCAAATCCCAAACCTAGCTAAATGCAGTTACATTGATTAGGGGGTGTTTCATAATAAGGATGGACAACGGCCACAAAACATACAGCCAAAGAAACCCTGGAGTTTATTAAATCAAAAAAGTGGAATATTCTTGAATGGACAAGTCACCTGATGTAAATTTCACTGAGCTGCATTTCACTGCTGAAGTACAGGCCGGGCAGAGCATCAAGGAGAAAACCCGGAACCTGGTGATGTCCATGAGTTCAATACTTTATGCTGTCATGGCTAGCAAAGGGTTTTCAACCAAATATTAAAAAAAACCATTTAATTTTCAGTGTTTTATTTGTCCAATTATATGTCCAAGTTAAAAAGAAAGGCTAATTAAAGCTGGAATGCTACAGCCAACTGCATCCAAGTTGTTTTATTTACATTCACTGTGGTAATTAGAATTTTTACATATAATTGGAAAAAAGGTGTTCTTTTTCCAAATACTTATGGACCTAACTGAATATAGTGACATTTACAGTATTTTTGGTACATTCGGAGAGGTGTGGTGTCTTCGCACTATAAGACCAATCCCTCCCTGCCAGTGTCTTATCGCAGAACTTTATCATACAGAATATGTTTTATATGTTTCAAACAAATATATGCTCTGGTTAGATCTTCAAATGCACAATTTTTAAAGCTAAATCAAACAGGTTAATGTTAGGAAATCATAGTTGATTAGGTTAGTTGTTTACTTAATCTATGAGCACCAGGTGCTGTTTGTCACAGAGACCCAATAGTATTTTCTCAGGCCTCAAATTGTATTTCCTAGATACGAGACAAAATGACAACTTGATTAAGTGTTCTTACCCAGGAGCCTCTTTATATTAGTACTAATGCCTTCAGCAGCTCAAGGACTAGGCTTCCACTTAAGGACATTTTGTATATATGAAACCTTGCAAACTATACCAATTAGCATCTCTTCTTGATGGTTATTTTCAGAGACATGTTGGGTAATTAATTCATCTTTAGTCTGTGTTTACTGTAATGTCTCTCATTAGTTTTTTTTTTATTTTTATAATATCCAGCTGCAAACACATTTCAAGTAATCTAGGAATATACAGTTAAGCTTGATTATTTTTTGCTGTGTTTGTATGTGTTTTAGGCATTTAGGGTAATACATAAAAAAAATATGAACTCTACTGCAAGCCATAATTTTTCAATCAGAATTAGAATGCAAACATACATTTGAAAATTATTAAATTAGAACATTAAATTAATAAAACATTCTTAATAAAGCATTTTAGGCTCAGTGGAAGAGGGAAGAAAAAAAAAGATGGCAATCATTCAACATGGAAGACTGAGAACATCTAGTTTTAAAACATACGGTGGGTTTTGTTTTCTAATGAGGAGGCTTATGGCAGCTAATGTTTTGGCATATTAAAATGAGATGTTCTTAGTTTTTGGGTGAATATTCAGGTGAAATATCCCTTTCCCACCTTCTTAAAGTGGATGTATACTCAATATGTACAAACTTTGAATTTGACTTGACTCTGAGCTAGTATGATGGTGGCTTAGAGCTCCACTATACTGAAAAAAATATACATACCTGCGGTTGCCTAGAATCGTATGTGTAATTCCATCTATAATCACCAGGCTTCCGGGGGTTAACTCAAGGTGTTATATCGTGAGCGGCCACTGGGGGCGTTTAATGGTTTACTATGGGAATTTTCATCAGTGTACTTTTAATTGAGATCTGAGATCACGGAACTACACAGCAGTCACAGAACTTTTATGATGTGCCACAACACGTCATAAAAGCTGTGAGGGATCATTACAGGTACTCTTTTTATGCTTTCCTCCCTAATATCGGCACTTCTAGTGCCATTCATGCAACTATGTGCTTCTGGTGGTAGGCCTGCTTTAATAACATTTAAAATTAAAATAATTATGGAAATTACCCCATAGAATATTTTTACTAAATTATATTTAAAAACAGTGAAGTAAAGTTAACTGGAGTTTTCCCTAATTATTGTTCATACATTTTCAGCTCATAAGTATTTTTGTTTATATTTATATATTTAAATTTTATACATTAATATTTGTTTATATATGTTTACATTTGGCCTTTTTGTTCCAATTGTGAACACATTTTATATTAATCATTATTTATGTAGAGAATGTACAACCATCAATCAATAAAATAGTTACATGATCACAGGTTTTATTATCCTATAATTATTCTGCCTAATGTTATCCCAATCTGTTAAATGTTATTTTCACATGTGTTTATTCTGAGAAGCCATTTAATTTCAGCCAACTTACTATTACAGCTTCATTGTTCTCAGCAAAATGTCATCATGTTTGCCTGTTAATCTAGTTGTCCTCCTCCTCACTTTTTATTGCTCATTTATTCCTCAATATACTCCATGAAGTCCAGAAGCCCAGGAATTCACATCACATCCTACAAAAGGTTTATAACTCTATGCCACACGGCTTGCAAACTAAGCTCCAACACTAGCTACAGCAGTGGTTCCCAAACTTCCTTGCAGGGCCCCTTTTTATCCATTTAGGAACAGTAACGAGCCCCCCCCCCCCTCCATATTCAAACACAGGTTAAGAATGAGGACCCGCACACACTTTCGCGCCCCCACAGTTTGGAAACTACTGAGATACAGTAAAGTGAGTTAATACCTGGGGAGTAATGTTCAGGGTCACAGCATCAAGGCCTCCAGACAACATACTCTCAGTGTCAGCCAAAGTCAGAGTTACACTTCCATCGCCTGCCATTCCAGATGACATAACCAGATTTTGGGTAGAGACAGGGGTTTGAGTGATTGATGTGGTGATGGGAAGACTGCCAGTTGATGTTGTCAGCTCTAACAAAAACCAGATAATTCAGTTTAGATTACACTTTTTTACACATTATGCTCATCAGTTCCATATTATTCTGTACTCTAGGAAAGTTTAGCCACTACCCACCTTTTTTATACAAAGAGCGTTATGTACATATCATTTTATAATAAATTTGGTTTCACTGCCTGTGGGGTGGACAGGTGTCTTTAAAGACAGTTGCTACTAATTTAGATTAATGAAGGGAGTAGAGGTGGGCTTTTCAAAGGCAGAATAACAGGTCTTTGAGAAACAGAATTCTTGCTAATTGACAGGTGTTCAAATACTTATGTGCAGCATTGCAATACAAATACAAATTCTTTTAAAATCATACTATGTGATTTCCTGGATTTTTTTAAAATGGTGTCTCTCACAATGTGAATTTCACACCCTCCATGATTTCTAAGTGGAAGAATATGCAAAATCGAAGGGGATAAATATACTTAACGTATTTTTCAAAACGATAAGACACACCTAATCATAGGACACACCCAGTTTTTACAGCAGGGAAAAAATAAAATAAAATATTTGAAGTGTTCAAAGCAATTGGAGAAAAAATCCTCTACATTACCA
Organism: Ptychadena robeensis; assembly: GCA_036250615.1. Lineage (NCBI taxonomy): Eukaryota > Metazoa > Chordata > Amphibia > Anura > Ptychadenidae > Ptychadena > Ptychadena robeensis. Next base: position 56,224,928 of record CM070036.1, on the reverse strand, counting down.
AATTTCAGCCACTATTTCAGCCACTAGATGTCACAATGTCATATTACGGCATCCTCCTCACATATCTGGGAGAAAGGGGCCGCAGGAGGAGCTGTGCAGATGTCTACCCTCTACCTCTCTGTGTGTGAAAGCTGCAGAAAGCTGTTATGTCATCTATCTCTCTGCTCATATAAACAATACAGTACATATAGATGATCCGGCCGTGAGCTAATCTGGAGAGCTGGCAGTGAGCCAAGGAGTGGCCACAGGCCTTCGGGGGGAGGGGGTAGTGTGTCTTATAGTTCGAAAAATACAGACTATAAGACGGAATATGGACTCACTGTGTGTCATTTACTGCACTGACTAAAGATAGAACATTTCTCATATAGGTTACAATATACAGTCAGCATGAAATGGAAAAGCTTCAACTCAATCTGCCATTTTAGGGTATATGCCAAGAGCTTCATCCTGTAAAGAAAACAAATACATAAAAAAGATATATTTCACCATACCTGAAGAAGTTGTTAGCGTAGTGGCCTGTGATAAAATGTGATCGTTGCTCAGTGATAATGAAGTCTCTGGTGTCTGGTTAGTCACTGCAGGTGTATTTAACCTCAGGTTTCCATTTAGTTCATTGCCTCCCGAAGTGCCTAAATGCATGATATCTTGACCTAATTAAGCAAATGAGATGGGGTTGTCAGATTTCTACGAGCAACAGGAAACAGGCACTTGGTAACAAGAAATTTGCTAGGTCTTTTGCATGTTCCTTTGGAGATCCATGTACACAATGCAGAAACAAAGCAGCATATTGATAGCTTGACTTTTTAAGGCCACTGTAAAGATTATGTATATCAAAGTAATATCGCTAAGATAAGACCCTACACACAGGCACGAGGATACATGTTTTAGTTATTTTTTTATTTTTAAATATTACACTTCATGTTGCTGTGTATACTATGTATACTTAACTACAGAGGCAGTTTAGTAGAGTTATTGGTCTCAGATTCCCATAAGTGGGGTGGGAAGTTAGGAGGTAAAGTAACGCCCCCTCCCTACTGACTTAGAACGGAGGGGACATTACTCTCCTACTAACTTCCAACCCCACACATCATTTACACAAGCGGGTGGTGGGGACATTACACGTACCTGAAGTGATGTTGCAGAGTGTACCAGTATTCGCAGTGACACTGCACACCAGCACTTCCTTGTGTCATATACAAGAAATGACCCTTTGTGACGTAATATTTCAACCAAATACTGCTATTTGAATAGATATATTTTTTGTTATTAATTCGTTTATTTTATACAATACATTACTAGCGCTCCAACATTATGTAGCAGTTAAAAGAACACAGGGGACAATTAATGTCACATCCCTGTGTTAAGCACATGCTATTGTTTTAACTGCAGAAGAATAAATTGAGGCCAGATTCTGGCATTGCTCTCTGATAGAATTCATGGATAACAAAATAGATGGGCCAAATTAAAAAATTTCCGCTCTAAAAAATGCACAGTTCAACTAACCTGATATTGTTAGGGTGATCTCCTGAGGAGACACTGAAGATGTGGTTGGAGTGGTGCCAGTAGCATGGGCTAAAACCTGGCTTAAACTTGAGTTATTAATGGTCAGGGTGATCTCATGTTGTCCATTAGTTGATGACACCAGACCTTGAGAAGTCATAACCTGAGAAAGATCATGTCCACCTATATAAGAAGAAAAAGAAAAAGCTTTAACGTGAAACTTTTCTTTTATGAGTAACATAAATTGTGATTGAAATATAACTATGTCAATATCCCATTGGCATGCAGAAAAATAGTTTGTATGAAATTGTCACATAATTTACACCACAGGGAACTACATCGATTTTCAGAACAATTATGCAGTTTGATTAATATTACAAGGCCTCCTGAATGCTAAGCAAAAAATAAAAGGAATGTTGTAAAGTATTATACTTGTTTATACAGGTTTTCTAAATTGAACATTGGCTTAGTTTGAAATCAGAGATACAGAAAGGGGCATAGCTTAGGGAAAGAAATCATGAATCGATAAGCTCAAGACAGGAATGGCAAAGGCATAGTAAAAGTCATAGTGGATGATAAGTGGAAAAGGATGAAGAACAGCTATGAAATAAAAAGTGGCTGAAATGAACTACGTCCTGCAATGTTTATAAGGTTTCTAAGGGCAATGCACAACTAACTTCTTGTACATAAGGGAGTGAAATCAAAATGATTTATAGCCTGGCTACCCACCCTAGTGGGAAGGCAAAATTAGGTAGAATTTAAAATTTTGACCTTCCGTATCAATTTCCACATAAGGTTATTGGGGATTTACTGGAATATATCTATATTTTATATCTATAATATATATCTGCAGAACAGGTGATGACTGATTGTTAATATGATGCTAAAGCACGTACAAGGGAAAATTAAAATGACCAAAAACCAAATTGAAATAACATGATCTCTAACTATCTGAGAATGAAAGAACAAATCACTTGTCTCTTATGTGCATGTGCAGGGTTTTCTCCAATCCCTATGCAGATTTAAGTTCTATGAAGCAGCAAAGAAATTAAAAGATGATGAGAACAAAAATTAATAGTTTTTTTGCACCTTAAATGCCAATGGCCGTGTGCACCTTGTGGTACGAATGTGTGACCATCCGTTGCTGAAAGATTTGGGTATATATGGGTGGTGCGCCTTCACTATCCATCCACTGGCCTAGCACTGAGATAAGGGAATAAGAGGGGCACTAAGGGAAGCAGGGAAGATCTTGAGCCAGGCTGACATAAACTGCAGATTGTATATCAAATGGGCTCTAGCTGCCTGGCTGACATAAACACAGCAGTAGCAGTGTGTATGTCATACACAACGGGGCTGAGTGCGACCAGAAAGCGGCAAAGCTGTCAAAGGCAGCCTCTGACAGCTTTCCTGCTTCCTGTAACTCCCACTCTGCCGGTCAGAGCTCCAACCAGCAGAGAGGCCAATTTACCAGGTATTTGTCAGTGATCAGACACTCTGATATATTAATTAGGTTATGTAACAGGGGGACAAAAAGACTAAGCCCACTGGTAAATGTAACATGACAGTGGAGGAGTGTAGCTCAAAGTAGTGAATATTAAAGCATATGTTTAGTGTATAATAGAAATGACATTTTTTTTTCAGAACTACAATACATGCAGGCTTTCACATGTTCTGCCTCTTTCCAATGGTGCAAGAACAGATGTGCCTTCCAAATTTCTAGTGCATTTACAGAATATCCTTTTGAGCTAAGACCTGAGTACCTTTCCTTTACTGAGAACCCAAAAAAAGGAAATGTCAGCCCTAAGTAGTTCTCCTACATAAACGACAGGACAACTCTATTCAGTGCTATGACATATAGGTATAGGTATTTAGTAGTTCCCCAGGACAGGCTGCAAAATATTATACAGTACAAATGGGATTTAATGGTCAAACACATGATACTCTGCATTCTGTGTCTACTATAACTCATTAATCAAACAAATATCTCAAGCTTACTTGGGTTGCTTGAACTTAACACAGATTCTTGCTCATTGATAGGTGTGATAGTCAGGTTGGAGGTGGATGTTGTACCAGGCTGAAGAGACAGGCTTGCTATAGGCTGAAGTACAACATTAGCAGGCACCGCATTATCACCGGCCTGCAAAGTGCTGCTAGCTTGTACTGCAGAGTCTCCAGAGAGAGCTTGAGGTATAATACTGCTGTGCTGCAGAGTGTGCTGTAAAAGGCTGGGATCAATCTACAGATACAATAAAATATCATTAAAAAAACATAACATTCTCAAATAAAAAACATTGCTTCATTGTTATATGTTGTAATAATGTCAATACCTGCAGGGTTATATTGTTAATGCTAGTGGCATCAATTCCAGAAATTTGTACATTCTGTCCCACCAGATTGGCAGCCAGCTGTAGCTGAATTCCTTCCAGAGTGGCCAAGCTACAATCTGACAGTGACACTGTTAAATCCCCACCAGCTGTGAAAACATAAGATAGGAAATATGAAAACGTAAATTTAAAAGACACATCCCATTTAATCAGGTTTATTGTTACCCTTCATGTACAAAAGCATCTGTGATACACGTGATGATTTGCTTTTTTAACTTTTCATTAATTTTATCACTGTTCACATTTTTTTCATGGTTTGGATTAATTTATATACAAGCAACTATACTCTGTTTAATGCAGTCTCATCTCATTCCTAACCTCACCACCATGCCAGTCCCATGCCCCCCCCCCCCCCCCCCCCCCCCCCCCCCCCCCACCTATTGTATACTCTGTTCCCTAACCAATAACAATGTAAGCCCGTTTGGGCAGGGTCCTCTACTCCTCCTGTGTCATATCCTGTGTGTTATCTTGTATTGCATCTCCACTATAATTTAACATTTAGTGCTGTGTAATAGGTTAGCACTATATAAATAAATATGTTGGCACTGTATAAATAATAGATAATAATAATGCAGTATGCACAGAGATAAGCTAGCAGTATTCATAGGAGTGAGTAAAAAAAATATTTGGATGATTTGTACCTGTATCTATATCAATTAACCAAGGAGTGAGTGTACACTGAGTGTAGTTATGCACGTTACACTTTTACCTGATACAGACGCAGGAAGAATGGTTTGGCCCACTAGACCCTGCTGAAGCAAACTCTGGTCAAACTGACTGGAAAGCACTGAGCCGTTTGTGATAAAGACACTGGGGTCCGTGGTAGATGCGTTTAGCAGGTTTATTGGCTGAAGGGATTCCACGTTGTTGGAAGTAGTACTGGGTGCAGAGACTGATGCCTGAGGAAGGTGCCTGCGCACAATGTGTTTCCTGGCCTTCTTAGAATCTGATTTATAATGGCACTGTATGTGAGTTTTCCTGCGGCCAGATGTCCGGAAGCGCATGTCACAATGAGGGCATTTAAAAGGCTTTGCACCGGTATGTAGGCGCATGTGTACTTTAAGACTCCCTTTGGTAGAGAAAGAATTAGTACAGACATGGCAGTTGAAGAGTTTTTGACCTGTAAAATATGTACAGAAAAAGAAATGAAAACAAATGACAAAACATCCAGAATATTGCTAATTCTAAACAGCATTTCATAACAGCAAGGGGCTTTCTGCAATGCAGCGCAACCAGTGCTAACGCAAGGTTGTTAGGAAACCTGCCTTCCTTTTACACTTTCCCCAAGTTTGTCCTGCTGCACACAATATTGCATAAACTTGTATGGAAGACGCAAATGCAAATTGTGGAGTTTTTATCGGTAACCGATCCTGCAGCATTACCACTAGCGTGTCCATTACCGCCAAAGAACAGCCACGCAGAGCATATAGTGTGAAAGGGCGCTCAATCAGGAGATGCCATTAACAACATTATCACTGATTCATAGGGGAAGGAGGAGAGAAGTCAAACAAGGCTGCCAATAGTATGTTAGCTGGCATGGGCTTAATCAGGGGTGGGCAAACTTTTTGACTCATGGGCCACAATGTTTTTTTTTTTTAACCTTTAAGGGTTGTCCGTTGCCAAGTCCTCCCAGGCTGGGTCGGAAATTTTAACAGATAACAAAGATAAATTGATAAATTTTCCAAATCGCTTCATCATACTACCAGGGAGGTTAAAAATTTTTTTTTAAAACATATATAGAAAAATGCTTTGTATATTCCACTTACATAACTAACATTCATTTGCAGACATTGGAAAACAACGGTCTCTAGGTGACCATAACAGTCATCCTCGCGGCATTATCTCTACTTATTGGAGAAAACAAGCAGAAGGGCCAGTACGTCTTAACCCCAAGGTGACAAAGGCTGGATTAAAAGAATAAAAGGGCCAGACATAGCTCACGGGCCAATGTTTGACCACGTCTGGGCTAAAGTTTATGCACCATGAATAGTCAATTTAAATTCACTTCAACAAACATACATTTCTTAACCATTAAAAGCCTAAAAATGCAACCAAGTTTCCCTTGCCTAGGCATGCTAAAACTTCACTGTGATTTGCAGAAACCCATCATAGTTGCTGCGGTCACGTTCCTGAAACGGCCCCCATTCATTGCAATGGGCACGTACCCATGAAGTGCACGCATCCAAGGGAATTGCTTATAAATTTCCTTGTATAAATTCCCATCTTAAATGGCTTAAATCACACAGGGCCACATTCAATCACATGAACAGGATAAAAATATCATCACTATATTTAATCATCAGAAAGGTAGATTGGTGCTCCTAAATCAATCAGGTGAGTGTAAAGACTAAGGTGAGACTAAAAAAGATGAGCGAGGCAGGTAAGTGTGCAAGGAGAAACATTAAGGCCAGACTAAAGTTCTCCAGAGAGGACGTAAACAAGCAGGAGTTCTAGAAAAATGTTTTGGACAAATGAGTCTACAACATTATTATTTGGACAAAAGGACATGTTTGGCATAAAAAAGTACAGCATTGCAGGAACAGAACCACATATCAACTGTAAAGGATGGCGGTGGAAGTATCATGGTTTGGGGATGTCAGAGGGTGCTTGGGAGCAACAAGAAAATTAAAGTGGATATGGAACTGGACCCAGTTCAGCTGAGTGTGCAGGACTGGCTCTTTTCTTAGCTGGATCCCATGCAAGTAAAAATTATCCCTGAGTTGCTTGCTAAACATTGAGATCTCTTTTATGAAAAATGCACGCTGCAGGGTGTTTGCATTATTGTATTTTTGAGACTATAAGACACACTTTTTCACCCCCAAAATCAGGGGGGGGGGGGTACCTGCGTCTTATGGTCCAAATGCGTAACCCCCATGGCCACTCGGCCGCGGTTGGTCGCCCCTTGGATTCCCACCAGCTCTCCCAGCAAGGAGGGGAGCTGTTAAGATGAGAGATGCTAGACGATGTTCAGATCTCCCATCTGAACTGTATAATTCCTTATGCCAACAGGGCCCAAAGCCCTGCTGGCATAAGCAATGAACAGAGGGATAGATGAACTGCCATAGATCACTGCAGCTCCCACGGACACAGTAACAGCAAGATCAGGAGAGCAGAGCAGAGGAGAGACTCTGCAGCTGTTGGCCCCCCTCCTCCTAGTCAGTGAGGAAGATGACATTGTGCTGTGTTGTGAGTGTACTGCTGCTATTGGCTGAATTGAATATTGCATTCATTTTATCCATTGCATTAACCCAATTGATGCGAAAACGTATTAAATATTTTTTTTCTGCTCTAAAAACTGGGTGCGTCTTATAGTCTGAAAAATATGGTAATGCATTGCGTCAATCATTTAAGAATGAAAAGAATATAAAGGAGTTTTATCTTGGCTGGGAGAGCATGTTCAATGATATGCTACCTAATATGAAAAGTTAAATTGAAATGTTGAGAACCTTTTCACGTTAAATTTTTTAAATAAGGGGATGTATGCAACAACAAAAAACATCCGACCACAAGGATGTCCACAAACAAAAGAAAGAAAACGGTCAGTGGTTTTCTAAGTGTCTCATGTTTGTAGTTTTTTGCCCATAAGATGTTTTTAGTGCACTGTAATGTAATGAAGAATTTAATTATTTGTGATGGGCTTCAAGCATGGTTCTTCATAGTGTACATAGTTGACGCTGCTTCATGGATGTGATTGTGATATCACATCCATGTGATAACTCAAAGGGTGGCAGAGGGAATTCTAGCAGAATGACTGACAGCAGGAACCGGAGTAGAAGTCTTTAGTGCTGTTCTCATTTTTAGAATTGTGACACAAAGGCAAAAGACAATAAAAACTCTAGCGCGGTCTGAAAGACATTCAGGTAAGTCATGTAGGACAGCTTGGGCATGTGCAGACAAATCCGCATTGCAGAAGGCTAAGTATAGTTTACTGAGTAGTCACTGTCAACTAGGAAGGACTAGATACTGACAGGATCACCTGATTTTTACAATGTATTATTTCATTTTAAAACAAACAAATAAATAAATAAATAGCACACATTAAAAGAAAACTGTGGGAAACTCTGACTCTTCAAATCAACTCTTTATAAATACGACTTTCAGGTTCTTCTTCTAAGATTCATCTTATCAGTTTACAAATTCAAAAGGAAACGAGAACAGCAACATGCTTATTGCTACAATTCCTTATTATGAGTTCCTACATCTGTATAAGCTCCAAATAAACTTGGAAACACCGCTTGACTGGTAAAATAACTTTTCTGACACGCTTTACCATAATCATTAATAAACCTTGTCAACCCATCAGGGACAGTCACAGTGACAGATCTGTTTTATCACCTATTCCCTACTCATCTCAGGACCAGAAAAAGAGTGTTATGCTTTACAGAAAGAAAAACCAACAACATGTTTATTCTGATGAGACATCCTGGCGTGTGTGTCACATAGTCACCACAATAACATGCTTATTTACTAACCTGCATGAGTTTTCACATGGGAATCCAGTGTTGACTTAACTGTAAAGCTCTTTCCACACTCTCCACATTTGAAGGGCTTTTCCCCTGTGTGGATACGTATATGTCTAAAAAGAGATAGAGAAATGGTTAGTAGATTTATCATTTAAAATAGTATTTATTTCTTCACTCCTCGATCAGGTGGGAGAATAAAATGTTGGTCAATTCCTAAAAAGACAAAACTATTTTAAATAACTAGAATATTTTATATATTTTTTTGATGGAAAGACTATTATAGGCATTTTGCACGCTCATCCACTCGTTCCATGCAATGGAATAATAATAGGCAAAATGCCTATAATATTCCAAAAGTGATTGCAGTGAGCGTGCAGAGGAGGTCTCTGCATTTTGAGTTAAATATGTCAGGTATATTTATTTATTCATTCATTTTTTTATATATTTCTTTATTTTCCTGACTTTTTTGTTGAAAATGGTACAGCAAGTTAAAGACTAGAATATTGCATGCCCCTGGCACCATCAATGAAGTCCGGAGACAGTAGGAATGTGGACAACTATGCTTGCCCCTGATATAGACACACAGAAAGGTAGGTGTTTAATTCCAGTTTAAACACTCTAAAAACATGCGGTTTTAGGGTAAAGGGTAGTCACACAACACATTGATTTTTTTTCTGTTTTTCTGTTCATTCACTTTAAATTTGTAAAATGTTGAAAAACATTAAAGAATATAATACATACAATATATATATATATATATATATATATATATATATATATATATATATATATATATATATATATATATATATATATATATTGTTACAAGTTGGGGAATTGCTCGTGGTCTGCAGGAATCGCGGTTCGAAAGTATCAGGCAGAAACACTGTCCTGGAACACAAATCTCAGGCATCCGCCTGTGGGCTTTATTGTCAGCCAGTTAAACAAAGTCTAAAAACTAAACTCCATACAAATGAACAGCCCGGCTGGGCGATTTGCTAGCTCACTCATGTAGTCTTACTCACTACAGAGTGGGGCACAAAACAGCAGTAATGCAGTGTTAAACTAACAGTACCTTGAGTGCTCAGTCCATGCTTTCCATAGCTTGTCTCTAGCAAGCTTGTGCAGGTTCCTCTACACAAACATACCCCAGTCAGCCAGCAACTGATTAATCTTTTATCACACCTGAACTCTGTGTGAGCAAATCCTACACCCTCCCTATTCTTCCCAGGGCCGGCTCCAGGGCCCTAAACCACGGCTCACACGCTGAGCCATATCACAGAAACAGAACATACCATTTCCCTAGAGCCTTTACTGCAAGAAGCGCCTAAACCTAGGTGTAATATATGCACTGTACAACCAGGGCTGTGGAGTCGGAGTCGAGGAGTCGGAGACATTTTTGGGTCCTCGGAGTCGGCAAAAAATGGACCGACTCTGACTCCTACAAAATTTAAATGGGAATTAATTTATATTTTTTTTATGCATGGAGACACGAGTCTTCATGGAAAGTATTAAAACAGCTGCGGCTCTTGCCTCCTCC
>CM070036.1:56196096-56208938 GCA_036250615.1 Ptychadena robeensis | reverse complement strand
TGCAGGCCGTTTTTGCCCAGTCTCTTTCTTATGGTGGAGTCCTGAACACTGACCTTAATTAAGGCAAGTGAGGCCTGCAGTTCTTTAGATGTTGTCCTGGAGTCTTTTGTGCCTTTCGGATGAGTTGTCTTTGCGCTCTTGGGGTGATTTTGGTTGGCCGGCCACTCCTGGGAAGGTTCACCACTGTTCCATGTTTTTGCCATTTGTGGATAATGGCTCTCATTGTGGTTCGCTGGAGTCCCAGAGCTTTAGAAATGGCTTTATAACCTTTACCAGACTGATAGATCTCAATTACATTTGTTCTCATTTGTTCCTGAATTTCTTTGGATCTTGGCATGATGTCTAGCTTTTGAGGTGCTTTTGGTCTACTTCTCTGACAGGAAGCTCTTATTTAAGTGATTTCGTGATTGAGACAGGTGTGGCAGTAATCAGGCCTGGGGTGACTACAGAAATTTAACTCAGGTGTGATAAACCACAGTTAAGTAATTTTTTCACAAGAGGGGCAATCACTTTTGATCACTTTTTTTTCTCCCTTAATAACGTAAACCTTCATTTAAAACTGCATTTTGTGTTCAATTATGTTATCTTTGACTAATAGTTAACGGTTTTTGATGAGCTGAAACATTTAAGTGACAAATATGCAAAAGAATAAGAAATCAGGAAGGGGGCAAATAGTTTTGCACACCACTGTAGGTGAAGGAGTAGTGTTCTTCTTGCTTTGAAAGTTAAATGACAATAATGCAATTGTCAGTCAGCTTATACTAACCAACCAATGAGAAATAATTACCTAGTTGCAACTTGTTAAGGGACGCCATGAAGAATAGAAAGCCTGTGTGCATTTAAAAATTATACACATACATCATCCTGCATCCCTAGTGGAGGTCAATGAATGTACCGTGTTGGTAAGATTCATAAAAAGCACTAAATGGTGTTTACCTTATCAAGTCACTGGGCTTCTTGAAGCTTTTGGGGCAGAAGGTGCAACAGTTGGCAAACTTGGGTTCAGTTTCCATTTCTGCCTGTTTATCTTTGATCTCACTTATCCTATCTTTCTCCGCTGCTGACTGCACCAGCACCTTCTCAGAAACAGTGGCTCCCTCTCTAGGCCGAATTTTTGCCAGCTCTGCTGTTTCTTCCTCTGTGAAGGTAATGACGCCATGGCGGGACTTCCTTGATGCCAGTCTCTCTGCATTCTCCTCCTCTTCCTCAAGAGAAACTTCCACTGTTAGAAGGGAAAAGTTGCACACCTTAATGGCATCTTCAATTTTATACAAACAAACTGAACACAAGAAAAACCTAAGTAGCAATTATTATTTTCTTTTCAGCAAAGTAGGAAATGCCAGACACACAGAATTTAACTTTTAGGGCTCGTGTCCACTAAGATACAGAGAGGACACTTCCCATTCTGATGAATGGGAAAGTGTCCACTCTGTGTATTGCTAGTGGCACACTGCAGTGCTGTTTTGAAGCTGTGGGCTGCCGCGTCTTCAAAGCTGCACCCTGCGGTCCCGCCAAGGACACCTCCATTGAAGATCAATGGAGGTGTCTCCAAGATGTGGGAAAACAGCTTAGGGCATTGATTTTCCGCTTCTTTCCCCTGCTGCATCAATAGGGCACGCTCAGACCGCTCCCTCGAGACCTAAGCCATGGGCAAATTGCCTGCAAGGAGTGGATAATCCGACCAGCAAACGTACGTCAAACGTAGGGAATCTGCAGTGGACACATGCCCTAAAAGTAGATATCAGAAAAGTTTTGCAAATAGATCTCACTGAAAAATAAAGTACATGCAGATTGTGTTTATTTCTTTTAAATAACTTTAGCCAGAAGGAGCCTGCTACTAGGAGGATTTATTTCTGAAAATTGGAAACTGAAATGTCAATATAATCCTTTCATAACCGCATGAGTCACAAGGAAGAGAGAAAATAAAGAATATATACTTGATATTCTGCAGTACACAGAAAAGATTTCTCTATTATTGTAGAACATGCAACTTGTAAACAGTACTAGCAGAGCCATCTCTTTCCACATCATCTATTTACACATGTTCTCAAGTCAAAGATGTTGGTATGTACATGTATACATTATATACTGTGGGTGTGTGTACATGTATGTATGTATAAATATAATTGGGTTTGTGGTTGTGTTGGTCAAATGGTGGATATTTTTATAATTTTTTTACAAACCTATATGGAATGAAATAGAAAAGCTTGTCACTAAATCAAGTCTCCTAGACTCCACTTATGGCACTAATCCAAGTTTCTTAGAGTCTTATCTCTGAATGTGCAACCAAATTTGTGTCATCAAAACTTCATGATGAGTTAAACAAAGTTTTTGTACTTATGACCGTCAGTGTAAGGTAGCTGTTATCAAAACAGGTAAAGGTTAGTGGGTACTACTTTGGTATATAAGAGCATGGTATTTATAAGTCAACCAGGTCAACACACAACGTCAGCAGCAGCAACATTTAACCTCCCTAGCGCACCGCCTGTACCGCACCGTTTTTAACAGTGTGGTACAGGCAATGGCAGCAGTGTACGAGGTACACTGCCTGCCATTTCCTCCCTCCCCCCTCCCCTCTCCATACAGCCAGTGTCATTCATGACACCAGCTGGGAGGGCTGGAAAGCAGAGGCCCCTCCATTAACATGGAGGTCTATGGCACTGCTCACCCTCGCCCCCTTCCGCGTCACTGAATGACGCGATCAGTAAAGCCGCAGAACCCCGGAAATGCTGCGGCTGGAAGCAGTATCGCTGTAGCTTTCCGGGGATATGGGAGCTTTCATGGGAGCCCAGCTCATCCAGAGTTTGTTCTTCACACAAACTCTGGACGAGATGGGCTCGTCATGAACACTAAGAAGGTTAATGACAGTAATTAGTACACTTAATCCTCCCCAATCCTTACTTTGTTTAGCACATAGGGCACTTTGACATTTTTATTGTAACAAAACAGGATGGGTAATGTAGGTAAGTAATGTAGGTAAGAGAGAAAAAAAGACCTGCAAACAACATCACATATACAGTATAAGCACATACAAAATATAGTACCATGTTTTGCTGAACATAGGTTTGATTAAGTAAATTGGCATTTGTCACTTGTTATTTCAGTAATCTTCTAACTTTAATTACGCAGTGTTTTACAGATTATATATAGTCATATCACTAACTGTCTCTCAGGGGATCTCACAATCTATTAACACTAATGTTATCTTTTGGCACAGAAAGCAAGAGTGTTTGTGTTCCCTTTATAGAGTGGTATTAATACTTTTTTTTTTACCTATACACCTTGTATATAATTTAATTTATTGATGTATGGTGTGATCAGGGCTGTGGAGTTGGAGTCGGGTCCAATTTTGGGTACCCGGAGTCGGTGTCTGCAAAAAATTAACCGACTCCGAATACTACTAAATTTAAATGGTGAGTTAAAAAAAAAAATAAAGCAAGTTCAAATGTCCCAATTTACAAACAGTCATAATGAACTACTTCTCTGCTATAAGAATAAATGCATGCAGCGCATAACATTACCGCAAAACGAACACGTCACATGACCATGAAGCATGCTGCACATTGACTGTATGCGTCACTTCATGGGACATAATGCACAGTTAAGGTGCAGCAGCTCTTTCCATTGTGTTGTGTTACGCTGTTACAGGGAACGCAGCGCCCACTGTGAACCTAGCCTAACTCTCGCTGATCATAAAGTAAATGTTTTTGCCGGACTAGAGACACTTGTGTAAGTGAAGGGAATGGATCGCCAATAGTCCAAGACTGAAGCTGTGAAACATTTGAAAAAACACTGTAATTAAGCTGAGCCGAAAAATACTTAGATTGTTAGCTTCAACTTTAAGCTAGCTACACATGGTTTGATTTTAGCATTCAATCTGCGTTTTTCTAAGAAAAAGGCGATCGATTGTAAAAAAAATCGATGTGCTGCCCACCTAGTACATTCAACGATCATTGATCGATTTTTGTCAAATCATCGATTGAATCGTGATCGGACAGGTTGGAAAATTTTGCTCGATTGTATAATCATTAAACTACATTCCTTGCAGCTTTTTTTTGGTCAAGTCAATGATACTCGATATATGTGGCTACTTCCCTTTAACTTCCGATTGTAAGATTTAAATTGTAAGAGGAATTTAATTGTTGATTTTGGATTTCTTCGATTCGATTTCTTTTCAGTCGAAATTGAACAATAATCGTACTCCCCATGTGGTGTACATGATTTTTTTGATTGAACTACAAAATCTAATTGAACGCTAAATTGAACCATGTGTGGCTAGTTTTAGTGTTCTGATCTTCTGCTGAAGAGCAGGGCAGTGGAAGGCTCCAAAAAGAGGCAGGGCGAAGGGGCACTTCAAACATTAATTCATGATTTCCCTTGAATCCCACATTCATGTGTAAAGCTAGGCACACACGGGTAGATCTGTAAAAAGATTTAATCACGGTGATGGATTGCAGGCTCGCGGTGATTGATTGTACTGTAATCTGTTTACAAACCTACCCGTGTGTGCCTTCCTTGAAGCGGGTTGTGTTGGAAAACCCAGTTCAATCTCCAATACTTTGCATGGAGACGTGAGTCTTCATGGAAAGTATCGGAGCAGCTGCTGCCTTCTACTCAGCCATCGGCTGTCAGTGTGAAGGGGGCAGAGCCAGCACTCCTCACTCAGAAGCTGTGTGAGTGAGGCAGATTCTCCCCAGCATGTTGTGGCATGTTGTGATTCACACGCTGCAAGCTAGGGAGAAGGGGTCCCCATTGAACGGGAATCTATGTGCCCATGTGGTGCACATTGATTTCCGTTCAATTGATCCCCGATCAATCACAGCGTGGTGTCTAGCTTAAGGAAAAAGCAGCAGCATCTTCTGCCTAACTTCCTTTAATTGGCCATTACAGTCCAGTGTTGGTTTCCTGCTGTTCAGGTCCTGGAGGTGGGGAAGAGGTCAGTGGCCTTCTTTAACTCACATTCTGCTGGTAAGAGCATGGAGCTACGACCAACAGAGTGGGAGCAACCCAAAGCATTTTTCGGGGATCGGGCAGTCTGCTGTATAGGGTGCGTTAACAACAGAGCATCTAATGGTCTGAAAATAAGGGTAATAAATGTTTATCCACAGAAAAGTTATTGTATACAAAATTATAATTGGCTGACATCTCAATCAGTGTTGTCAGTGCTGTCCAGACTACAAAACACCTCACAATTTCAAATCATCATCTAATAGGATATACTATAAAATGTAGCCACTACAAAAACAAATGCTGGTGTCACACTTTAATAGTAGTCAAGCAAATTATCATATATTTTGGGTTTACAAGAATGACACAATCATTTTGGCACATGAAATTTGCTATGGAAATCTGCACAACATACAGCTTTGGTAAATCTGGGGTAAACTTATATTCTAGTTCTAAATATAACAACAGGTATAAAGCATATTAGAAACACCTAAATAATATTGTGATAAGACTTTAGAAGTTACTCACCTTCGTCTCTTGTGGTCCCCTCACCATCAGACACAAGGTTGGAGGGAATGTTCTGGTGTTTCTTCATGTGTTTTTTACAATTAACTGTTGTCCTGAAGGTCTCATCACAGAAAGGACACTTGTATGGTTTCATACTGATGTGAGTAGACATGTGCCTTGTCAGGCTGCCGTTTGTTGTAAAGGATGCATTACATATAGTGCAACTGTAAGCTTTAACCCCTGTATACAAAAAAACAACATGAAACACAAAATGTGCAAAATATGTATAAATAGATGACTGAAACAGTTTAAATGTTTTAAATACAATTACAATACAATAATTTTAATAACTTAAAACAGAATATGCAAATGTACCCCTACTCTGTTCTGCATTCAAAAGCAATAGAATAAAAAGTGTACAAAAAATTATCTTCTGTTATGCAGTAAAACCTTCTGCTGCTCAATGGATGAAAACTCAACATGGTAGCAGATGATGGATGCAGGAAGGATTCCAGTTACAACAATCTAGTTTGAAAAAAAAGCTGCAAATTCCCAGTTGATCTGGGAAAAAAAGAGGCTCTGTTTAAATTATGACCCTTTCTTGAGGAGGGGTACAAGCTTGCATACAACCCAAGGGCTACCAAAAAACATGGTAGATGAAAAGAGACGTCATCAAACTTAAAAGGGTTATTAAGCTCAATAACCAAAGGTTCCTAAATTAGCAAGAATATTTTTTTGAATACGCTGATTGCTGATCTGATCGCTGATTTCCAAATCCCAGGAAAATTTATTTAAATTTTTAGTACATCTTCTAATCTATCCTTCTATTAGGACCTCCAGTTACCTAGCTGCCTAAAAAAAGAGTTTACTAAATGTCTCTACAATTTACTTTAATGTACTGAATCTGCCAACTACTACATAGTGCAGGTGCCTTCAGGACTGACCACAGATTGATTGGCTAGTTTAGATCCTGATGTTATAATTTTTTTTGCAATTTCTTAGAATCCGTTCCTGCATGTTTCTGGTGTTACACTGGGTCCCCTACCTCTGATAAGCAAGATTTGTATATATTATGATCACTGGAAAGTTTTAATGTTTTGGTTTGCAATGAAGGTAAACAGTTATAAGGAATTAAAGTGGACCTACCACCAGAAATCTATGTTTTTATGAATGGCACTAGAAGTGCCAATAATAGGGAGGAATGCAGTTAAAAAACTCAAAAACTTTCCTGTAATGACCATTTTAACAAGATTACCACACAGCTCCCTCACTTCCTGGTTCGCTGAAGGCAACACATGAAACTGGGGGTGCAATATCGCGGGTGGCCACTGAGGGGCGTCCAGTGATCTTCTATGGGAATTTTCAAAGCAGATCACTGAGAAATCAAAGCTTTCTGTGACATGTTGCCTATTTCTGCATAAAATTAATCAGGAAGTGAGAAGAGCTGCCGGATGATCTTCTTAAATTGCTCATTACAGGTAAGTTTTTTTTTTTTCACTGCATTCCTCCCTAATATTGGCACTTCATGAAAACATAGATTCCTGGTGGTAGGTCCGCTTTAAGTAGGACTGGTTTATTTACAAATGATGGTTGTGACACTTGAGACTGGACTAAAGTGATCCTGTTTCTGTTTACACCATAACCTAAAAGCACAGTGAAGTCACCAAATAGCAGAAGGAATATTTTTCTACCCATTTATACATGAACATATAAATAAGATTCCATTTAAATTATGTTTATGCTAAGGTTGCTGGCTGCATGAGGCAATCTTATAAATTTCACAAGTAAACGTATACAAAGCTGTCTTTTCTACCACCAGTTTCATTATGTACTTCAGGTAAAATATAGACCTTTTAATAACACTCATTCTTTACAACGTACACAGGCTGGCTTTTTAAAGATGATTATTTATAGTATATCAGTAATGTTAAATAAAGCCAAGATGGTTTTTTAAAAGCATGGCGGATGCTTTACTGGAGTCATTGTAAGTTAAGCAATGATATCATAATCACAATGTCAGGAAGACATAGGACCTTGGCTGTTATTTGCTTTCTTCATATAGTAAAATTAATGCCTTAGACAATTAATCACTTTCGAGCCATCTGGACATTTTATTGACAGAATAAATGTTCCAAAGCGAAGCTTTTATGAAAATGTAATTGTCAGTGTAATGTTGTTTAATTAGCAATGAATTACATTCTTCATGTTTGGCATAAGCAGTCATTATTCCCAGTCATGTTTGGAGCTGAGGAAATGACAAAGAAATTAAAGAAGGATAATGAATTCAACATATCTAAAGCCAAGGTCATAATATACCTACAGTCTGCAAATAAAGAATGACATGACAACAACCATCAATAGAAGACGTGTGTCGCTTAGCTTATAGCTTTCCTAGGGTTATGCCCTTGTTTCGGCGTGACCACATTTTGCCTCTGTGTTTAAGGAGTGGTGGGGTATTTATTTTTCATCCCAGCATCTCATTAGTGGTAGGGAAGTTATAAGATAATGTACAGAGCATATTAACCTCATGGGGGGTTACTCGGAGTCATTATGGGGTAAGTTTGTTCACCTCACAAACTTACCCCAAGTTACAATTGGGGAAACTCACCTATCCCCTGCGGCAATGTAGACTATCATCAGACATGCCAATCTCTTTTGGGACGGCAGCACCATTGACCTCCATGTTATTGAGGTGGCGCAAGGTTTCTTCAGCACATCCCCGGAGTCATCGATGACGCTGGAAATGTGTAGGGGGAGGAAGGCAGAGTGGAGAATTGTGGTAGGTGTAAAGCTCACAATGTTAAAGCAAACCGGTTACTTTGACAGACAACACAAGTTTGTTTTAAAAATATGTTAACCAAGAAATGGTTTTCTTTTGGAACCATAGATATTTAATGCTGTTGTTTCTTGAGATGTTTTTGTAACCAGTTTACTATGTATTTCTTGATTCATGTATTTTCCAGTTTTGCTTAGTTTTTGACTTGTTTGTAGCAATATTAAGTCTAAAATCTAAGGCCATGTATCCAACACGGGGAAAAAGAAGCAGTGGACACATGCCTTGACGCAAAGAGGACTCTGCTTTGAACAGCATCGTGTGAGGCACTGTTGTAAAGCTAATAAATAGGGTGTGTTACTGCGATGAGGTGGAAACGCACCCTGAACCACGGGAAAGCCCCTGGCAAATCGCAGGCAATCCACCTGCAATTCAGCCGATGTGTGTCAAGGTTCATGTAATTCAGCCGCTGTGTGTTCAGGTTCATGTAATTCAGCCGCTGTGTGTCCAGGTTCATGTAATTCAGCCGCTGTGTGTCCAGGTTCATGTAATTCAGCCGCTGTGTGTCCAGGTTCAGGTGGATATGTCTTTTCTTATCTTGTTCGATATAATGGTGATGGCTTTGAATTAATGACCTTTGTATTGGAATTTTGAGGTTAATATATAATTTTTTCTTCTTCTTTACTTACATTGTAATACAGGGAAAGCTCATAGTCCTGTGAAAGCTACAATCTAAGTGACTCTTAGATAACACCTATTTTAAGGTGTTAAAGTATATGGTCAAAAAGAAGCATTTACCTGTATGAGTCTTTTCATGTGACTTAAGTACTCCAGAAGAAACAAAGCTCCGGCCGCATATGGAGCACTTATACGGTTTTTCTCCAGTGTGGGATCGAACATGCTGCTTTAAATGGCTGGACTTTTTAAAGCCTTTGCTGCAATATTCACATCTACAATTGAAAGAGAAACTATAATGTTCATTTTATTTCTACTGACAGGATAGACATAAAACATACAACATTTAAAAGAAAGTATTCACATACAGAATTATTTTATTTTATTTTTTCATTTTACCATACTTAGGGTATCATTTGTGATTGGGTAAATGTGGGCGATTTAATGCAGTTAGCTGGCAATTTTACTAGTATTAGTTGTACTAGCCTGTATGCACGCCTGCTTTGATCTTCAGAAGAATCAAGAAACGTAGTTCGTTGGGTTTGTAATTCAATTTCTTCTTGTGTCTCTTCTTGGATCAATCGAGCAGTCTTCATTTAAAAAAAAATTTTAAAAAAAGTTACTTGTGCACAAAACCTAACCCAAAAAATGAAATGGTACTCTATTAAGAAAAAAAACATTTTATATCAGCCAGTTTACAGTTTGACTTGTGAGTGTCTTGTCATTTAGGTTCACACATTTTTCTACAAGTCCAAAAAATGTCATAAACTGTAAATATTAACTATAAGACCATATTTATAGCATATTGTAGTTTGCAAAAGCATTACTACGCTTAATCAGTGCATAGACAACCCACTTTACCAAGAACTGACTTATTATATAATTTCTCATCAAACATAGTCAATGAACCGGAAAAACATATTTGAAATGTATTCATGATGCATGACATGTTCTTTCTTCATATAAGTAGGAATTTAAATATAATTTGTACGTAAAAATACTAGCAAGAAAAAACTAGACACACTTACTACATTAATAGTGTCAGTGGTGGGTACTTCCATAAGAGTCGGCTGTTGGTAGCTTGTAGAGAGAGCTTGAGATTCAAGTGTGCTGGAGTCCTGTAGCTGCTGTACCGCAGGAAATGAAGTTTGTTGGCTGAAACCATCAGTTACTGTAAAGCCTAAAGGAGAATATACAGTATTAAACATTGTGTAACAGATAAAAAGTATATGTAAAACAAATATTGAAGATTCTTAATATAACCTCCTTACCTTGTGATAGTCCTTGCTGATCAAAAGGCTGTGGAGGCAAGACCTGAGGCTCATATTGGCCAATGTTCTCTTGTAGGGCATGCTGGGAAGTCACAAATCTGTCTGAAAAAGTTATTACAAATGTATTAGAAAAAAATTTCATGTATGTCAATAGAAAAAAACTTGAATGATTATAAGTGAAATGGATTGAAAATCATATGTAAACTTAAGGCCCCATACACTTTAGAAGCCACGGCCGATTTTTCAGCTGACAATGTGCGTGCTCGCGACCGTAGGCAAAATCGGCCTTGGATTGCTGGTGCCCACATGGGGCAACAGATCCCTGTTACCCCAAAGCTCGGTCGGCCAGAGAACGGACTTATCTGTTAATCTGTGACCGATGCCACTATTTTAATTGGGGACCGGTGTCCCCGTTCAAATGGGGCACACAAATGGTGCCCGCCGATACTGAGCGATGGGGTGCAGCGCGATGACGTCATCATGCTGCACTCCGTCCCTTGTCTGCTGGCCCCCACTCGCTACGTGTGTGGGGGCCTTTAGTTTTATTTTTCCATGACCAAACAATACAAACAATCCTGCACTCCTATAACAGTAGTGCCTGTGCAATTGATCACAATCTACTGGTGGATCGCGAAGGCACCAGGAGTACATGGGAGAGTTCATCAAGATTTTTGGAGGGTTTTATTGCTCAGCTTTAACCGTTACGGACAATGAACAATGACCTGAAGCCTATATAAACAATAAATAACTAAATAATTATATTCACTGAAGGGACCCTTTTAATTGTCTATGTGAAACCTATATTAAAACTATGTGCCTGATTATATAATATAAATCTAATTATTAATATATTATCTGAAGGGGCTTTTTTTTTTGCTCACCTGTATCACCTTAAGGGACAATTTTACTGCTGGTAGATTTTTATCATGTGGTTTAAAAAATAGCTTGCAGACCAAGTTACAGCAGCTTCTAGAACAGGGGTAGGCAACTTTTTGACTCATGGCAACATTTGCTTCTTAAAATTGATAAAAGGGGCCAGACAAAAAGCCTGTAATGGCCGACTGACCAATCGGTGTGCAAAATCCATGCATTGCCAGCATCAATAATGATGCCGGTGATGTGTAATAGACGATGCGTGAAAGGGAAGTTGTTATCTTTTTTAATTTAAAATGTAAAAATAAAATGCTGATTCCTAGAGATTGCCTGTTGTCACCATGAGGATGCACCCACAGTGTCATGATCACAGCACTGCATCATCTCTAAGGAATCATTTGGACACCTCTATGCATTTTGGACACTCATCGCAGAGAACAAGTGGAGGGGTGCAGAATATTTTCAACAAGGTGACAAAGGGCCAGAAAAGAAAGCTATACGGGCTGGCTCCGGCCCCCTTGAAATTATTGCTTGCACTAATTTATTGTAATGAAATGAGATATGGCATAACTAGGAATAATGTAGGAACCTATTATTCCTTTTTATATAACTGTAATAGTTTAACAGGAGCTGAGATGACATAGGACATGACATTAACCTGCTGGGTGCTTAGCCAGAGTTAACTCTGGGTGAGTTTCTTTGCTCATAAAACTCACCGCAAGCTAACTGTGAGTGCTGAAATCCTCAGGCGATTATCCATACACACTGATCCTTCTGTGTCCGCTCCCCATTGAGAGCACACCCCTGGCGTCAATGGGGACCTGTTCCAGGTCTAGAGGAGGGCAGGAAATCATGGCGGATTTAATTGTAATCCACCACGATCGCCCGTGGTAAGCTTTTAAAAAAAGCGTGCCACTTCCGAACCACCAAAGGGGTTAACATAAATAGTGAGAGATATTCATTCAACTTAACTAGAAACAGTGGCGAGTTAAAAGAAGACAATGCATACTTTTCAGGAAATTGGATGGCAGATTGGGTGGTAGGACAGAAATATACATCCAAGAGATTATATTGTAAACTTTTCCACTTAAGGTTAAAGGTTACCTTCTTCAGATTGCAGAGGTTGTTCAGCAAGTGTCTGCTCAAGAGCAGGTGAGACTGTATCCATATCTGGCTGTGGGCTAAGCTGTAAAATCGCTCCTTGTTGTGTGGTTACAGTTTGCTGATGTAGACTACCCCCATCTATTTCCACCTGTATTTGATTGGATACATGAAGCTGATCTACTGAAGTTTCATCAGAAGGTGCAGCCTGGTGTTGCTGGAGTTGGTGGGCAACTTCATACCTAGGAGAATAGACAAACAAAAGCTCCATATAAAGATGAAGATAAAATAAGAGATGAGCCTCCTATCCTAAATCCGTCTCCCAGCTTGTCACATATGCATGTGTGAGCAGACAAAGAAATAGAAATAATAGAAATATCACCTGGTGAAGCTGGATCATTAAAGTAATACTTTTCAAAAGAAGTGAGGCTAGAGTAAGACAGAGGGTGAGCTTTAGTAATTTGCATCATAAAAAGTTGTAAATAATGAAAAATCTGGGGCGCTATGGACAAACAAGAGGGACTCAAAAGGAGTAACCTCTGAAAGGGTAAAGCCCCCCATACACGTATAGATTGTGACCCGATGTTTTGGCCAATCAACCGTGCATAGTGACGTCATCATGAGCGGTCAATCGGCAGAAACATCGGGTTACAATCGGCCTGGGCGTCCTTTGTGTGCCAGCACTGTCCGACCTG
>CM070036.1:56162797-56195996 GCA_036250615.1 Ptychadena robeensis | reverse complement strand
CCCTCCATTAACATGGTCTATGGCGTCGCCCATCCCCTGCCCCCTTTACACGTTAACGTGATGCCATCAACAACCCCGGAAGTGCTGTGGCTGGAGAGAGCATCGCCATAGCTTTCCGGGGATATGTTCTTCACACAAAATCTGGATGAGCTGGGCTCGTCATGACCTCTAGGTAGGTTAAACGATGTCCAACCAAAAAATAGACACAGGATGGGATAAAACCCCATTGCTCTCTTTAAAACCTTTTAGGTTTTAGTGGGAACAACCTTTGTCGGGATGGCAAGTCTTCCAAGTTAAAGTTCTACTGCAGGAGAGCTCATGGAGAAGCACAACTGATCAACTTCTTTGATTTAATTATATCAACAAAACAACTAGTACTTGTACTTTGTATTCTTTCTGTATTCTTGCAAAAACAAAACCGGAAACAAAAATTTTACCTGGTTACAGGTAAAGGGTTTGTTCCCACAGGCTAAGCTGGTCGCGAGGCGGCGCGGTCCTGCGAGCCAACAGCTGCTAGTGGCTGACAAAGATCACAACCGGTCACGGCCACCGCTAGCGGCTAACAACATGTCAATGTAGCGGCTAGCAACCACTGCCACGGGCAGCCGCAAGTGGGGACAAGCCTACTCAAATGAATGGAAGTGGCTCAGAACCGTGGCCAACTTCGCCTGTGAGGACAAGGCGTACGTCTGGACCCCCTCCGGTAAGCGTATTGCTTGGCGGGGATCCCGACAAGGCACATTCACTTACCTGTTTGGCGGATGCTGTGTTTAGACATCAGACGATGCAGAGGCTCAACATACCTGACTACATTCAGCCTTGCATCGGTGGAGTGGCTTGGCGCAGTAAAGACACAGCATCCGCCGAGCAGGTAAGTTAATGTGCTCCGTCGGGATCCCCGCCAAGCAATACGCTTAGCGGAGGGGTCCCGACTTATAGTGGAAACAAAGCCTAAAAAGTACACATTGATTAACTGATCAAATTGTTCATATCTCTTTCTCAAGTGAAGTTCACCAGCGATTGAACTTGCCATTCAAGAGGAAGTATTCAAAAAAAATCTAAGGCAAAATGTATCCACAACTTGCCTCACTGGTCTTTTATCAAATATTTCCACCTTCCAATCTTATGATCTCACCAATTACAATTGAGCAGAAGAAATACTGCTTAATTGTTGTTTCTGGTAGGCTGGGAACATGTTATAACTTTATTTGCTATAAAAGTAGGAATATTATTGGTGTTTCTTTTATGTTACACGTATTTTATATCTTTTTTATTATGAAAAGATTAGGTCATTTTGGAGGTCTGGATCTGATTGCCATTTCCATGATTTCCTATTGAAAAAATGGTTTTGACTTATGACCAACTTGACCCCTTGGAATGAATTAGGTTCATAAGTCAAGGGTCCACTGTATCCTGCTTTATATTTAGCACTATTCACTGCAACAACACAAATAGAGTTCTGTATATATAGACACATAAAATCCATAATTAATTCACTCAAGCCTTATCCTGTTCTCATACCAATGAAATCACAAATTTTCACACCTGCCCTCTTGCTTTTGTGTGAAAGCTGAATGTATCTGTATACAAACAACAGTCATTACTTTGGGGACAAATAAAAGGCATAAACATATTGTTCCATGGAGATCAGAGAGACTCAGAAAAATTATGAAAATAAAACATCATAATAACCACCACATATTCTGCTCGCAGTAGCTCAGATTTGAGGACAATAGTGGCCCTGTCTGCATTCAGCAATTACAACTGTAATTAGGCCAAATGAAAAAACTGTACAGAAGCTACAAGACCTAAAAAACAGACACAAATAGCTGTATATTTTGATAAAAAGAGAAATAATTTCTGTATATATGAAAAATCGGAGTTTAAAAAAAAAGGGAACAGATTTGAAAAAGAAATGTCATATTTCTCATGCTTTTGCTTATGCCTTTTTCCTACATATGCTCAATACACAAGACTATGATATAAGCAAAAGTTACTTTCAGTGGAATGACTTGAGCTAAACATGAATGCAAATCTTGACTGTACTGTCTTTTAATGTTAAATGATGACAGGACGGGCTCCTTGGTGGGATGATATGAGCCAGGCTTTGGGCCCTTTCACACTAGCAGTGCATGCAGTTTTGCAGGAGCATCTCCAGCATCTCCCTTACACTTGTAAGCGCACTGAAAATCCACAGGGTTTCACTAGTGATAGAAGTGGTTTGCTCCTATACAGAAAATGCTAAGTTTGGGGAAAAACTTTGGATCTGATAATGGATTTCACTCAGGTAACTTTAGATAATGTTTTCTCCACAATAATAAATTAAATGTCATGAATGTAGAGACTGTTGTAGTGGCTTGGAGGCAGACTGAAGTACTGGTGAGGTAAGCTACTACCCCTTAGGTCAGATTTAATTCTTGTTGTGATTTAAAAGTAACTATAACGACACAGGTCTAGAGTTTTACCTTTGCATTGGTAATCCCAATAATTCAAAGTACCATGACTTTAACAACTATAAGAATGCTCATATGACAACATATAAGTGACATATGCAGCCTTTCCTTATCTGTACACTTGCTAGAGCAGACGTGAAATAGACTGCATGTGTTTCATTGCACAGTAAAGCTTATTAGGAAGAAAAAGTGTGTAGCACCACCAAGCTTAAAACCGCTGGGGTAATGGAAGAAAACATTTGCTGGTTTGTTGACTGAAGTGGTTGCAAGATCCTATTATCCTAATGTACATGTTTTGGTGGTGATAGAGAACTGGGGGTGGGGGAAGAACATCCGGCTAGATCTACACTGGCACATGGAAGATGGTTGTATCTTGTAGCCATTGCCACTGGAGGGAGAAACATTCCGAAGCACAGTAAGTGATTATTACTAGTGAATTGAGTGATTATACTAGTAAACTAGTGAATGCTTTAAAAAAAAATAATCTTTGTTTAGCAAACAAGTATTTTCTGGCATATAAGACAACTGGGCATTTAAGATGACCCCCAACTTTTCCAGTTAAAATATAGAGTTTGGGATATACTCGCTATATAAGACTACACCTCTTCCAACGCTCACCAAATAAAAAAATTTTTATGCCCATTCTGACTTTCAATTCCCAGATCTTCAACACCCTTATAAATCTAATCTTATTTTTGGATTAGTAATTTACATTCCCAATTTGTTAGTTATTAATGTTTCCCTGCGGTTATCCAAGTGACATAAATTGTATAAATTTAACAAAAAAAAACTGAAAGAATGTTGGCAATCAAAAGTTGTGTATAAATTAAAAAGTGAACAGCTATTTAATGTGTTAGCTAGCTTTAATCTCCCTGCAATACCAATTTCAGCCACAATGTCACTAGTGAGCACTTGCTGTCAATAGCTACTTTCACACACATCAGGAAGGAGGAGATTCTGCAGGTCTCTCGCTCTTGATGCTGTCTGCCAGTGCGCAGTGTGAGGAGCACGGTTCCGGGTAGCAGACTTCCGGGCTGCCCTAGATGGTCAGCCCAGGATTGTCAGTTCCCCGCCTCTTATGGCACCCCTGGCACCCGGCGTATAAGACAACCCCCGACTTTTGCAAACATTTAGCTGGTTTCAAAAGTCATCTCATACACAGAAAATGAGGCACAAAATGACTTCTGTTTGAATATAACTTTTTTACCTGTGTGTTTTCATGTGCTTCTTGCAGTTTAAAGAGGTCTTAAATGTCTTCTGGCAATAAGGACACATGTAAGGTCGTAAGTCATTATGAATACCCAAATGACGCCGTAGACTGCCACCAGTCGTAAAAGCTCCATTACATATTGGGCACCTATGGGACCTCAATCCAGTATGAGTTCTAACATGTGCTTTTAAGACTCCAGAGGACGCGAAACCTCTTCCACATTGAGTACACTTGAAGGGCTTTTCACCAGTGTGGGACCTGTGGTAACAAGGAAAGAGCAACATTTAATGAGATTAAAAAGAAAAGCAAATTAAATAAGCCATCCCTTACTGGCAAAGTCATACTGTACTTTGGGAAGACAATGCCAAAAGTTCCAGGTGTTCCAGATTAAAAAAAAGAAACAATTATTTCAGAAAAAAAAAATTGGTAGACAATATTAGTCAATGAAGCATACTTAAATTAAATCTTTCACATTGTCATATACATAAAGCTGTCTCCATAAATACATGCCCACCTAAATGCCCCTATACACAGTTTGATTTCCCCACAAAGAAACCAAGTTTTTTCTATCAAAAGTTAACAGGATAATTTATACACCAACATTTCTAATTCAGGAGCAGTGTCCAAACTTCTAACTTCTTTAAAAGTAATCCATGGTTGTGTATGCATAGTTAATTCAGAGGTACAATGACTCTGCTGCAGACCGAGCCATGGAGAAAGCAAAACAGTGAAAGGGCCTGCAGAAAAGATTGCTGAATTGTATAAATCTGGAAAAAAAAAGGATTAAATAAACAAAAAAAAGACCTGAACCCCTGCAAATGTCTGTATATATATATATATATATATATATATATAAAAACAGAAAAGGCGTTTTCTTGTTACTAAGCCATGGTCAGATACACCAACCAAGATTTCAGCCACGATTACCAGGAAAACATAATTCTGTTATAAGAAAATGACAGTAAACAAATAAACAAATATTGATTGCCAGGAAACCAGATATGTGAATTGTGGTGAATGCACAAAGAAAATGTCCCTGCCACTGCTATCCAAATAGACATCTCCTATTTGTGGATATACAACTATTCACATACTTAAGTAATCAATGGATCATTTAGTTTTGCTGTGCTCTCATTCCTGGCAATCAATATATGTTGTTTATGGACATTTTGCTATTAAATTAGATTTGTGTTTTTTTTTATTTGATACAATTCTATTTGTTTAGTAAAATATATGTTTTCTTGGCACCTATCTCCAATACTTTCTGGGGGAAGCTAATGTACTACAGGGTTCTAGAAATCCCTCCTTCTCACTAGTTGTAGTCTATCACAAAAGGCAGAGTGCGACCATTAATGCTAATGGAGGCAATACAAAGTATTATCAACGAAAACAAGTCATGGGAAGCCTAGCTTGGAATGGTCTGCTAACAAAATCTAGGAGAGAGGTCTCATTATACAAGGAGATAGAGTGGAGGAAGTAGTCTGATGGTAATCCTCAGGCGTTCAAAGAAAACAATAATGTTAATAGTTGTTTATGCCATTCCAACCTCCTAAACTGCTGCATGGATAATTTTTAAAAATGTATGAACTCTTTTGAGCTGCTCTTAGCTTATATTTTATGATATGATACCATATTTTAGATATTTTCATCTGTGTTTTTTAAATTCCCCAAGGAACTCACATTGTGTTCTTAAGAGTGATATAAGAACTGTGATTGAACAGAACAAGTCAAATATCCAAGATGTTCTATTATATATGTAAAACATAAAACTGTAATGAGATACACTAGACCAGTGGTTCCCAAACTTTCCCAGCAGCCCCCCCCCCCTGTCTAGATAGAAACATTATTGAGCACCCCACCCCCATTCAAACTACACAGGTTCAGATTGAGGGCCATTTTACACTAGCCAGTACTAGTGTTAAATGGCCCTTAAACTTTGTTTGAATTACAACTCATACAACTTTATTTGGTTTTTACACCAATCATACAGAAACATTTATATCATTCACATAGAGGCACACACACTACACTCATAAAGTGACATGAATTATTCACATAGAGACAAACACACACAGACACAGTATACACATTACATGCTCTATACTAACTGTTTCTCCATGGTTGGCTCCTTGTCCCCCCCTCAGTCCCCTAGCTGCACCCACCAGTTTGGGAACCACTGCACTAGACAATTGTAGAAGATTTGTGGATTATAAATATATTTCTCTGGTATGTGCAATTTCAAAGTATCTAAAGAACTGCTGACACAAAGTATAGAGATGTCATATAAATAATTACATGATGTCATCATCAACATTTCCCTAATTATATTACCTGATATGTTGTTTAAGGTGGCAGGATTTCTTATAGGCACGCTGACAGTAGTAACATTTGTATGGTCGATCAGCCTCATGAGTGAAGCTGTTAATAAAATAGCTTTGAAAAAACTGACTGTTCCGAGGGATGGGCTGGATGAGACCTTTGAATCAAAAATAATATTTTAGTATTACAAATACGAGGTTCAACTAAAAGTACATTTTTGACATTTTCGACAATTACCAAGTTACTAAGTAATGCACAAAAGTTATAATACACAAACAAACTCCTTCTGTATGTGTCTTGACCCTAATTCATTTTGGTCTCACATGAATTCCCTCTTAGACAGTGGCGGTTTTAGATGGGCAGTATCATGCCGGGGAGGCGGTATCATTCTGGGGGGTTGGGAGGGGTGGCATCTGGGCATCAAAATTTTTTCTGATGGCCAATGACCCCCCCCCCCTGCGTGCCCGCCTATGAAGCGCACTCCCACATGGGGAGAGAGACGATCGTCTCTAGAGCAGAGGTGCTCACCTGGGGAGGGGTGCACCAGAGGGAGTGCTCGCCCAGGGCACCGATCTACCAAGGACCCACCCTCCTAGAACATGATACTAAAATGGGTGGGGGCTGGCTCTTCCAAGGACATGGCCATGCTGTCAATCCAGAAAGCAGTGGACCGAATTAACTCCTGATAGGTACCTTCTTAAATATCAACAGTCACAATGCTGATACATATGCCCACTGCAACATCTATTTTACATTGCCATAGTTTAGGAAGTAACATGTTACATAAGAGTGGAAACTCTGCTCTGAATTCAGGAGCAATGCAGAACTGTTAACACACCATCAAAGGAAACTTGTTTAGGTGAATTAAGCCAAGCAGGTCATTGTAGGACTTTTTCACAGTTTGTTATGTTACAGCCTTATTCCAAAACGGATGAAGTAATTTTTTTCCTCAGAGTTCTACACAAAACACCACACAATGACAATGTAAAAAAAGTTAATTTGAGGTTTTGGCAAATTGAACGGAGAAGTCACATGTACAAAAGTATTCACAGCCTTTGCTCAATACTTTGCAGATGCACGATCAACAATTACAGCCTCAAGTCCTACTGAATATGATGCCACAAGCTGTGCACACCTATAACATAACAAAATGTGGAAAAAGTAATGTAAATACCGTATTTTCCAGTGTATAAGACGACCCCCAACTTTTCCAGTTAAAATATAGAGTTTGGGGTATACTCGCCGTATAAGACTACCCCTTCCAACGCGCCGGCATGTGTCATTTTTTCGGCCAGCAGTGGACACATGGCCTTACATATGTATACTCTGATTTTCAATTCCCAGATCTCCAAGAACCTTAGAGTCCTATTTTTTTTAGTAATTTACATTCCTAATTTCACACCCCTAGCTGCAACCTCTCATTTTAATGTTTACCTTGTATACATTTAATTCAATGAATTTTGAATTAAAATCAGTTACATCAAAAATGTAACTGATATCATGTCACATGATACAGTGGAGGTGTTTTAATGTGTTTGAGCTGCAATACCAGTTTCAGCCACTGGAACCACAGCCTTTAGTGAGCACGTCGGCTTCGTCTTACACATCGAGGAGGAAGAGAGGGAGGGGGGATAAGGGGGCGCTTCCGATGTCTGATAGGCAGACTCCTCTTGCTCAGAAGTTTCAGAACTCGGCATATAAGACGACCCCCGACTTTTGAGAAGATTTTCCTGGGTTTAAAAGTAGTCTTATACGCCAAAATATACAGTACTTTCCGGATGAACTGCATCCTTAATGGACCTTAGATTTTTTTTTAATAGTACCTAAATGTGCACAAAAATACAATATATCATTTATACAAAAACTTTGGAACATTAAGCTTTCAAAGCCTGGGAAACAATGCAATATGCTTTCCAATTCAAACTGTGACAAAATCATGAAGAGGAAAAAGTTATTTCATAATAAGCTCTGGTGTGTATTGAGCAATATGCCTCTTGGTCAGGCTTGACATTTGGGATGCGCATGAAAGATGGTACACATGGTACTCTGTAGAGGTAGGGCAGAAGAGAGCAAACAGATAGAGAAGGCATAAAAGGTAATTTTTAGAATGAAAATCCAAAGCACCATCCAAAGCATTGTACAGGAATCGATGTGCACCATCACAATCGCCCACAGATCTATGTGTCTATGGCTGGCTTGAATCTCTAGGCTACATCTACAACAGCAATCGTTCCCATTGAGAAAACATAAGTATCAGCTCACAGAATTGTGAAGATTGTTTGGTGCAGTGCAGCTTGGCTATGAAAATGAATAATTTAACAACT
This sequence comes from Ptychadena robeensis, assembly GCA_036250615.1. NCBI lineage: Eukaryota > Metazoa > Chordata > Amphibia > Anura > Ptychadenidae > Ptychadena > Ptychadena robeensis. Next base: position 56,187,690 of record CM070036.1, on the reverse strand, counting down.
CAACTTAACAGTCGTTGCAGTATATTAAATCCTAATATAATATTTAGGTTATTGCATAGATCTTTGCTCCTAGAAAATCTAGTGCGCCACCATGAGATGACAAACAAGAAAATAAGGAAAAATTTCAATGAAAACAAATAAAATTTTCTACTCTGCATACAATCCATTAAAGTTGATGTTCCAGAATAAAAAGAACGCATTCATTTCCAAGAGCCCCTTGAAAAGAAGAGCTTCTCTCTATTTAACCAATAGTAAATGGATCAGTCTGGCCTCATTTCTGGTAGCATGAATAACATTACTGTAGGAGGGGGCAATTTGTGTTATTTTTTGTTCACCGTGCAAACTGTGTATACTTATTTTTCTTTAATGTGCATTACGCAATCCTGATTCTCCTGTGTATATCATAAGAGTATGTGGACCCCTTGGATGATTTCTAATTAATGTGCAAAACATGTTGAGATTGAGAATTGAGGTTGAGATTGAGAAATCCATGGTCATGTCATGTGGTGATGTAACAATACATTGATATATGTACAATGAACTATGACACAGTATAATTTGTACTGATTGTACATCAATTAAACTGATTATTTTACTTTTAAACCTCAAATGGTATTGCCTTTAAAGTCCCTAAAGCCTGGCATACACACGCCGATTAGCGGCCGATTTTTCCGCTGACCAACGGGCGTGCGCACTCGCGCCATCGGTCGGCGGCAAAATCGGCCGCCGATCGGTGTGTGCCCACACGGGAAGACAGATCCCTGTCGCCCCACAGCTTGGCCGGCCAGAGAATGGACATGTCCAATGTTCTCTGGCCGATGCCATTCACTTCAATGAAGACAGGCGTCTCCATTGAAGGTAATGACCGGCACACAAAGGGTGCCCGGCCGATTAAAGCAGCCCCATTTCTGAAAAATTACCACTGTACAATTTATTTTTACTCTTTGTGAGATAATTGGAAAATGACATCTCAATATGTTTCTACCAGTGCTATGTGTGTGTGCAGACATCATGTGGTGTGATAAGGAATATACACAACAAAACCATAAATGCAATATCAGTGTGCTGTGGCCTGATCTGAACATACTGTTTACTTTTCATAAAAGAAGATGAGACAAATTCACAAATATGAATGTTCTGTGGCCTTGGTGCATACTACTTTGGATATCCATGGTCTGCAGGTGTACAGTCCAATGTAGGAATAAAGAAGTGGCTTATATGATGTATAGGAGACTCAAGCAAATAAATGCACAGCTTTCTGAATGGATAAAGAGGAATCTACAAAAGACAAGTTAGTCAAAACTAAAAAGTTGTCCTTTAAAGGAAACTTGCAGGGAAGTGGCTTTAAGATATGGCTCCTATGCATGCATGGTCTAAAAATGTAAAACAATAACAAAATAATCCAGAAGAATACGGAAATGATAACTATTGTGCATATTTTGATAAAAGATTGTTTACCAAAATGACCGATGAAAAAACTATTTTACCTTTGAACCCAATCATTTCAAATTCATCCATAACACTTAATACCAGTTCTGTCAGGAGCAGTCAGATGGGAGATCTACCCACGGGCGGATGCCTTAAACTGTAATGCATTTGTTTATATCAGCGGAGCCCTGCTGATATAACCAATCAATAGCAGAGAGAGATAAATTAAATAACTGCCAGCCGGCACCTGTCCCATCTATCTCTGCCTGTGTGTGAAAGCTGTGTTGTGGCTGTGTTCCAACCGCAGCTCTGCATCTTCCACCTTCGCCCCCCTCTTCCCCGATGTGTGAGAAAAACTGGGTGTGTCTTATGGTCTGAAGAATACAGTACTTACATACAACAATTATACAACACACACATTATATATATTAGCATTATGTTTCATACTAGGAGTAATTCAACTGTGGTGTAACAAACGTATCTATCAAAGAGAAGAAGAAGCATAGTGTAACTTCTAAGAATTGAACACCTTCCCAAATATCATTACTTACCCAAATCTGTGATGAGTATAGGCTCCTGCAATGGGATCTCTGCCACAGGGACATTATTTTTACCAGTACGAACTTTGCCAGGCTTTCGCTGTTGACGTAACTTGCGTAGCTCACACTGTTTGAAATGTGAAGCTATGTGAGTTTTTCTGTGCCCTGAAGTACGGAATTTCTTTTCACAATGTGTACAAGCAAAAGGCCTAACACCTGGAAGAAAAACATTTTAAATTACAAAAAAACATAGATCTGGTCATGAAATGTAATGTGTTGTAAAATGTTATGCAACATTGTATAAAGGTTTTCTGTGCTGTGTTTTATTGTGGTGGTAACCATATTACAATTCCCCCATAATGCTTCATGATGTCTTGGAAATAAGGTAATGATACATGACATTTTGAAAATCAAAAAATCACAGTTATAACTGCAGAACAGATATATTCATTACCAGGAACTGCAATTCTATTTAGATTTATTTGTTCCACAGTAAACATCAGTTTTTCTTTAGGGTTGACCAGTTATGCTAGTGAACTACTGAAGACTTTGTGCTTCAATGTGGCTTCATGTGTTTGGTAACCGGTGTGCTCCTTAGGAGCTCTATATAACCTCCCAGCCCGCTCAGTGAGATGCTCCATCCTGGAACCAGTTCCTGTGTGTGGCAAACTGCATAGCAAAATACCTGTGTGGTAGACTGGGATTTTGTTTGGTGGTAATTTGCCTCTTTTTGTTGTGCTTTGCTTTCCTGCATGAACTGATCTGGACTTTGTACAACTTTGTAAATTGCCCATGTGTTTTCACCAACAACTGCGGCTTGCTGTGCCTCTTTCCCTTGCTGTGCACTCATCCAGGGGGTCCCGCTCCCCGCGGCTCTACTGCTAATCTCACAATAGGCAGAATAAAACTGATCAATGCTATTTTCCTTTAATATTTGTTCAGCTATGTATCCTTTCTTTCTATCACTATAAAACCAAGACAAGTCGACACCAGGATGAAAATGAACACATAGCAGGTACAAATAATGAATATAAAATTTATTCATCTACAATGAATATGTTACAGTTTTTACTCCATTGGAGACATTTTCCATCACCTGTTGGGTAAAACTTCCCACTTTGTGATGAATACCAACTATAGGCTGGAGCTAAGGTATGAAATTGCCCACTGAACAAAAATAATAATTCAAAACTAAGGAATCCTTAGATGACCTTAACCCCACACAATTTCTGGCAATAATACCACAGTTCAACTGGTTACAAGTTTTCTTTTAGGAAACGACACCCCAGTATAGCTTCTACTAGAGAAAATCAGATTTGTTTTCCTCTCATACTACACTCTTTGACAGACTAATAGCACACTTATTAGACAAATTAAATAATTGATTTTCCAACAGACAGGCTAATTTCATGAATCCTACCATTCTGTAGCCAACGGCGAGGTTTTCAAATCTTAAAAATTAATTGTAGTAATTTTCTTCATCATTTCAGCATACACACAAGTGTATCTAAGTTTTTTTTTGAAGTACTCTTACAAGTTGTGTGTGTGAGGGATGGGGGGGTGATAGATCATAGAACACAAGAAATAATCAATAACAATCCAGTAAATTGCACTAAATGTTTTGGAATACCTGACACCTGAGGTAAAGCAGTTTTAGGGGTTTAGATGCACACAAAGCTGAAAGCAGTATGAAACAAGAGATGATACAAGTAAAAGGATTTTTTGGGGGGGTATGGGTTCAAAGAGTGACATTCAGTTACCAAATTCTCACATCGAGATTCTAAATATTTACAATATTTTTTTCTTTTTAAAAAAATTTTTATGTTTTTTTACTGAATAGTAAACAAGGGGTTAACAATAAAACAATCAGGAACAGTCAAACATACATTATTAAACAACTTAACAGCAATGTCAAATAAATAAAAATTCTATAAAATAGTAAAGACTTCCTAGTTGCTAAAGCGCAGACCAGGTACTTATTATTATGTAAAACAATCCTTTAGGACAAAATGCATGGGGCATGAAAGAAATGGGGGGGGGGGGGGGGGGGGGGGGGGTGATTAACCTCCTGAGCGCACTGCCCGTATCGATACGGGCGATCGAGGCAGTGTACACAGGGACAGGAGCCCTGCCTGCAATACCAAATGACCCAATAAGCCGGTAAGCCAATAACATTGTACAAAGGTCTAGTGTAAAGTTCCGTAAGGAACACATGGGAATTGACAAAAATTAAAGTATAAAATAAAGGTACCTAGAACAGAAAGTACAGAACTAAGGTTTTTCTTTTTTGTGAATATAGCATGATGTGCAATAGATATGGACAATGAACAAATTTGAATAAGAAGGTAGATAAACCCACGTAGTAGCTGACTTTTATAAAATGTGATATATATTTTCTATACATTGATGTTTTGATGGTCTTTAGGAAGATCCCCAGAGATCCCTGACGAAGTCCCTTCAGGGGACGAAACGCGTTGGAGCTGACCAAAGACCTCACTTCCGGACTACCAAGACATTGGACTTTTTAACTTTGTAATTTCTGCTTGTATGCATGGAGGAGCAATCTTCCTTCAGAACAATGTAACGTAATGTAATATTATTGCACTGCAAACAAGGGCACATCTGAATGCCAACGTTTTGTACCTGTTCGGGTCAGGTTTTTTACAAATAAAATTGGTAAACGTCAATCCCTCGACTGGAACTCGATTGATTAGATACCCACTTTTAAAGTCCGCAGGGCTTGGCCGCCCCTTGGGTTTAGTTCCCCCCTCCCCCAATTAAATAGCTTATAAGTGGTTGAATTATTAACTTCTTCTTTGCATTGTCAACTAAGTTCAACAACGAAGTAAGTCAGAATATAAAACAATAACTCCTCCTACTGTCATCATAAAAACTCACCGGTGTGTAAGCGGATATGAACCTTTAAACTTCCAGAGGTAGAAAAGCATTTCATGCAGAAGTCACACTTGAAGGCCTTAATGCCAGTGTGTGTTTTGATGTGAGCGGTAAGGGTGCTTTTCACAGCGAAGGCCCGGAAGCACTGCAGACATTTAAATGGCTTCTCATGTGTGTGAATACGAATGTGGCGCACCAAGTCACTGGGCTTCTTGAACTCCTTTGCACAGTATGTACAAACATGCCACCGGACTCCACTCTCCTCTCTAACCGAACCTGAAACTAAAAAGATTTCTTGTCAATTAGTTGTGGAACCATTAAGGCAAACTTTACACTGTAGTTTCCTGAGCTGCTTTCAGGCCACAAATTGTCTTGCGGGCGCCTAATGTTGCGTCCACCTGATGGTTACGTTTATGGGTCATTTACCTGGCGGTTAAAAACCACCAGCTTAGATGAGCCCTAAAGCGGAACTTTTGGACAAGACTATATAGTCTACATACAAGAGTCCTTCACATTAATTTTAGTCCTAGTCTCCACTCCTGCATTTATAATTTAACACTTTGAACTTTAACACTCATACGTAACAAACTACACCACTTGATAAACGGCAACAAATATTTAGCTTTTTAACCTCTCTCATTGACCAGCAGCGTGTTATATGGTAATGCACTGCGTTACACCGTAACACATAATGCAACCTGTACAACAGTGAATGGTAGAACAGATTTCCTATGGAAACCTGTCTAACATGTGCCAATGCAGAGAGGTATGATGTTTCCATTCACAATTGTACATGCTGCATTACTGTATAACTATATACAATTATTTAAAGCAACAAAAGCATTTGCCACACATGTGTGTAGTGTGAAAAGGCTCCCACAATCCTTCATGAGCTGGAAAGTTACTTTTGGCTTCATTTGACCTTTTTCATAACACTTTTCTGAATGAGTAGAAATACTTTTCTCTAAGGCTATGTTCCCACTTGGGCAATTAGCCACGGGACGGACAAGATTTTAATTGACCAGGCGATTTGTACACACGATTTAAAAAAAATAATTGCCCCCGTAAAAAAAAAAATAATCGTCGCTTGAGCGTGCCCATAGAGAATGAATGGATGCGATTTTTTATCATGTCCACACGAGATCAAAATTAATGTCTATAGGCACGATCAGGGCAGAAAAATTGTATCCATCCTCCGGCAAGATCTAAATGCAAGGAGCTGTGATTCTAATTGCGGGTCCAACCTCATCCACACCCGATCGCCGTTTTTTTCCCAGCACACAAATAAAATCGTGTCCACCCTGCGACTGATCGCCTAAGTGGGAACATAGCCTAAATAACATCCATAAAAGTAACAGTAAACAACAGTATAGATTACAATACATTTAACCCCATCATAAACCTTTGCATTTAGGGTATAATGAAAGAAGGAATAAAGTTACCATATTTTGGGACTATAAGACACACCTTCTTCCTTTTTTCAAACATCCATTTCTAAGTTTCAAACATCCTGGGAGCAATAACTTCAATGCAATCCAGAAGGCTGGAATTTGTTCCAGCCATGCCAAAAAAACACTGCCAGGAGGGAGGTCTACGTTCCAGCATAGTGTGCAGGGCTGGAGGAATCTAGAGTGAATGCTGAATGTGCAGCCTTGCCTAATATGCTTGGACATGCTGTATATGTACTTTATATGTGAATTGCTGTGTCCCTGACTGACTGACTGTGACTTTTTTCTAACTTTCTTTGCTATGAGATGCATCTTATGATCCTGTACATCATATAGTGCAAACAATATGGTACCTTCCATGAAAACTATAACAAAAAATTTTTTACCTCTCATCCTCAGATATCAGGAGCAGAATCACCACATGGGGTTTCGCTCCATCTGACTAATCTGGTCAAAGTAGTAGTCCAGCACGGTATGATTCATCCAGGTTTATGACAAGATTATTTAATACTTATAAACTTATCTTGCATAATTTCAGGATTTATTCCCCTACCTGGTGTGAATGTTGATTTCTTCTTAAATATCCTCTTCTCAGATTTGTCTGACTTATCCTGGTCTTCTTGCTCCACCCCTAGCTCCTGGTCATTACAATGCATTTGCTGTCCTGGAAGACATTCGATTTCTTGATCTGTGATCTTGGTTTGACCAGTGTCACTGGGAAGGGGAGCAACTGGAATTGATGACAGTCCACTGTTTTCTAAAGCTTGCTAACATGGAAGCAACAAATAAGAGAATGACACAAATCACATCTTTTTCACATATTAACAGGAAAGCACAGACAACAATTAATACATCATAAAATGTACGACTCTTATTGACCCAAAACATTTTTTGTCTATAACCCCATTGCCCTTGTCCAGTCTACAGTCAAAAGAGAAACACATGCATGCATATACAAATTTCGATTCATTGTCATTGCATTTTATTGCCTTGTTAGACGTTCCCTTGCATCCAGAGTCACACTAACTTCTACACTTGAGTTTTTACTAGCCATTAGAACTTCTGGTGCTTGTCACATGTGTGCCTTTTGTACTTTATCTTTGTGTTGTTAGATTAAATATGTATATCAAAAGATAAGAATTTACAAAATGGACAAGCCATCTGCACACTTTTTGTTGAAATTTAGGCCCGCTCAACAGGGAAGATGCCGAGTTTAGAATTTAAGATAGGCATGCACTGTTAGACTTCCATTCCATTCAAAAATGTATTCAATTTCTTTCAATTCACCAATGTGATTGACATTTAACATAAAGTTGACCAAACTGTGATCGGACATCTTGGTGAATTTCAGTCAAGTATCTAAAGGATTTTCTAGGTAATCGTATTCCATTATCCTATGAAGCATGCACACAGGGCTTAACAAAAGAAATCAATTGATTATACATTTATCATATTACGTGGTGGTACAAAATAAACATTTAAATACAATTTTATCCTATTTTAAGCTGATCGAACATAACCATCAAACCGTGTATATCCAGCTTTAGAGCGGTACATGTACACACACTGTAGTTTTAAATTTTTACGTTAGGTACTATCTACAGTAATAATCTACAAGTGTCTCTGCGTACAGTCCCTGTGTCCATGGGATTGCGCTACTGCGCATGTGCCCCACGGACCGCCGTTCGGACTTGGAGCGCAGAGACTTCGGGCGGCCGGGCTCAGATCAGCTCTGAAGTGCAGCGTGATGACGTCATCACGCTGCTCTCTAGAGCTGACAGCATCGGCGGGCACCCTTTGTGTGCCAGCGTTAGTTTTAATGAGGACGCCAGTCCCCATTGAAACTAACCGCATTACTAGCGCCTGTTAATTTAACGGGCTTAATGTATAGTGTCTATATAAAAAGACTGTATCACAATTTCCACTTCATGTTTTTCAGAGCAAGACCTACAAGGAAAATAAATTGAGTGAAATGTCCATGTGAACCTGAAAAAGTCACACATATATTCTTCTTTTGTAATGTGTTAGAGAAAAAACAAATGCTCGGAGTTCAATCTGGCACCAGTTTAAAAAAAACATCTCCAGACTTCATTTGTATACAAATAAACCCTCTCTTGCCTTAAAGTACCACATACTCACCTGTAAAATGTCTCTGTTAATACCCACAGCAATATTAAGTGGCTGCCCTGACTGCTGGGTCTGTGGGTTTTCTATGGGCACAGGCTCAGACAGCTCTAGAAGCTGTTGGATAACATCAGTCACGGCTGGCTGTTGTCCTTGCTGTCCAGAGGCTGAGGAATTGGCTGTATCAGTTTGAGATGGCATTGGGCGAAAAACTACTGTCTGCTGGAAAGAGAAACAAAAATACTTGATTAATATAGCTAACTGCAGTATTATTTGAAAACAAAACACTTTGTTCAATATCCGAACAATAAACTATATGGACAGAAGAAATCCCTTTATTCTTCTATTAGACCCTTCGGACACTTGTGTAAAACAAAGGCAATAACAGCTAGGCTTGTTAGTTGGGCCTACTTCCTCTTATGTTTTCTTAGTTTGATTTTAGCATGTTATGCATGTGGAAGGAGGAATGCAGCAACGTAGGTCATGGTTTTGTCTTAGATCTCGTGGTATATACACTGGAGACTTCCAGGTTGTTTTGACAAAAAAAGTGAAGGAACGGGAGGAAAAAACAAGAGACACAAAATCATATATATATATTTATATATATATATATATATATATATATATATATATATATATATAATTTTTTTTCCTCCTATGGCTCAGAGAGGACAGGAGCATAACTGGAGCTTTATGTGAAGAGTTTTAGGAAAACAATTACTTATAATTTTGGTTGTTGGAGCAGTTGAGTGTGGGCTTGTGCACCAACAACCGCATTTTTATGGAGCTGAATAGATCCTTGTAGAGTTTGCTTACTTTAGATCGGTCGCTCTCGCTAAAAAAAATTAAAAAATTGCTGTATTTTGCACCAGAAGACGCACCAGACCAGAAGACGCACCTCATAGTTTTGGTGAGAAACTTAGAGTCAGAGGCACAGCTATTCACATATTAAAGTGAATATACAGCATGTTGCAGCAAAGAAGGCAAGGCTACTTTAAAGACTGAACATCATGTTTACCTTTTTTTTTTATCCACCCCCTCCCCTTTCATTCTAATTTTGTTTTTTATTCTTCCTTCATAGTATTCCTCCTGTTGACTTTCTAACCTTTTTTGGTTTCCTATTTTCTTAGGTGGTCCTCCAGTAGCTCAGGTGATGAGTTTTATGCAAAATAAATTTTTGTAAGTGTACTTATCTTCCCACCTGACCCCTGGGGTGACTGTGTTTGATTTTCATTGCTACATGTGACAGTTTACCAAATATTTCATAAACCCCCAAATATATGGAAATGATTTGTACAGCTTGGAAGTCTGATGTCTTTATACCTATTATACCTATAGATGATGTTTCATGTTAAATACACATTGATTCCTTGTTCCCAAACTCTGTTATGTAATATAAACAAAAAAAGTTAGTAGGACAAACTATCTTTATATATGTGTTTAATATTTAACTTTTTGGTGTGTTATGTTTTATTTGCTTAACATACATGCCAATAGGAGAAACGACATATGTTATTTCCTGTATAAATTATGTACAATGCCATATAAAACACAGCTGAATAGTAAAGTAGTATAAGTTATAAAAGAAAGTAGAAGGTACAATGGAATGTGGATGTGAGAAAAATGTGATGAGGTTATTAAATGTATCTCTTTTGCATGATTGCATTTGCATCCTCCAGAACACAGTAAGCTCAATTTTGATTGTAATAGAATTCTATAAGAGTCTAAAATTATGTTTGTAGACTATAAAAGGGAAAGCCAATGATTTGTAAAGTGGCTTTTATGTAATACAATCTGAAACTGGTTAGAGGAAAACAACTACACTTTTTAAGCCAAAGCAACACACTTACATTTTTCCACTTGTCATCAGGTGACTGCTGAAGTAGGGTTCCTTCAGGAATTGCTGATGGCTGAGATGTATCCTTTACAAGACATAAGATAAATGTCATTTCTGTTTGCTGTTAAAACACACACAACTAAAACTAGCCACTAAAACCATGAAAGTCCCCTTTCCCTTAAATCCCTGGGCAATGAAATGTTTTTCCTCTTTGCTCTAAAGCCACATTGCATTGTTCTACATGTTGGCCGTACAGGGCAATGACTTCAGGTTTCCAGGAACATGTTACCTGCCACACACATCCTATGAGTGATTCACTGGTGGACTGTGCTGAATATTTGTCAACAATCACTTCTCCTTGAGATCACCCCATGACAATGTTTTTTTTCCTTTCTAGAACCACAAACATTTAAACAATTTGAGTGTCTACCTCATTTGAGTAAATCTTTCCGTTGCCTCTGTAACCTTCTTCTAATGTCTTTGGCTAGATGTTGCATATCATGTCCATGGGGGATATAATGAACATACAAACAGTCATCTATTTACCATGTTCACATGGTTTGGCGTTCCAGAAGAATTAGTCTGCGATGCCAAGACATGCATCTTGCTGATGTGGGTATTAAGACTTCCAAGGCTTTTAAAAACACAGCTACAATCTGAGCAGTTATATGTAACTCCATTCTTCACCTTTAAAAGACAAACATAAGATATTAAGGAAGCACTTTACATGCAGTAATTAACCTGCTTACCGAACAAGAAAAAGTCAGATAGAAATCAGAAGTTAGAGGAGAATGAAAAGTACAAAAGGAGAAGTGGAGGGCGGAGAGAGACAGTGGAAAACAGAAGAGATGGAGTGAGAGAGGAGAAGAGAATAAGTCACTAAGAGAACGGGGAGGTAGAGGGTGATATTAGGGATGGTAGACATAAGAATAATCTTAAAACATTTTGAATGTGAATGAATGTTACATCTAAGCATAAACATGTTTGCACATATATTTGTTAATAAATGATCAGGTATATTTGCAGCCAATTCAACAAAATATATATATACATATATATATATTATATATAATTATATATAGACTAGATTGATAAAAGTATAAGAGATCTGGCTGTTTAAGCTATATGAACATAACATCCATTCTAAATTTACAGGCATGAAAATGGAGCCGTCCTTCTTTTACAGCCGTTAAAGCTACTGTATTCTGGGTACAACTTTCCTCAAGATTCTGGACCGTGTTTGTTGGACGTTTTGCTTATTTATTCAGAAGATCATTTCGTAGGGTCGGGGACTGATGCTGGATAAGAAGACCTGGGTTATAAACTCCATTCTTATTCATTTCAAATGAGAATTAGATTGTTGGGTTTGGTGTTATGGCCCTTTGTTGTTTGGTAAAGTTCTTTTTAAATCAAAGTCACCCAACCATGTCTTGTTGTATCTTGCTTTGTTCACTGGGGCAGATAAACTTAAGCTAAGAAGATCTTTGCCCAAACTGTTCCTGTGCAGTTAGTGTTGAATCATCTGATTTGTGAAGGTAGGAAGAACAATTAAGATGTATGATTTCTAGAACTAAGGGCCCATTCCCGCCCTCCACAAAACCTGACAGTTATCACATTGCAGTCAGACAATATTCTGGCACCTGCTAAACCCAAACTCATCCATCAAACTGCCAGAGAAGAGTTATGTATCCACTGCCCACTTTATGTCTGTGAAGGTTCTCATTCATCCAGGTCATTGTATAACTGTAGTGTTTCATTCCAATCAACTGGACTTGCTGTGTTTTGTTTCTTGAAGACGTTTCGCTAGGCATCCGACTGGCTTTCTCAATTTTCTCTGAATTGAGAAAGCCAGTCGGATGACTAGTGAAACGTCTTCAAGAAACAAAACACAGCAAGTCCAGTTGATTGGAATTAAACACTACAGATACTGGCCACTTTTTTATTCTAATTCAGATTATGCTAAACTTTCTCAATATTTAAGAAACAAATTACAATCTACATACTTCTGTAGAAATGTTTTAGTGGAACTCACCACCAAGATAGACGGGTAAATCTCTAATCTCGGCTCTGCATTAAAATGAATGAGACGGATTTCCCCATAGCAAACCATTTTAAAGCCCCCAGTGGCCATTCACAATATTGCACCCTGTGGTAACCCCTGGAAGCCTGGCAAATATAGATGGAATCTCTCATATGATTACAAGGAACAGCAGGTAAGTATATTATCTTAGGATTGTGGAGTGTTATGCCATCATTATACCAGCTGAGGGGTATGTCAAACTATAATTTTACAAATGTATTTTTAGATTTTGAGTATACAACCTTTTTAATTTACATTACACAGCTAGAATAAAAACCATATGAACAAGAATATATATACCACATAAACATTTGGGGATAAACAAATAATAAAGCCAATGTCTTTCACCCCTATACAGAACATGGCAACAAAGGTATGCGTGATGACCTTTAAAGTGCCATTTACTGCAAATGGCATTAGCCATAAACAACTATATACCAAACAGAAAAAAGGCAGAAGTTTTCATGATAAACATTTATATTACTATACAAGACTGAAATCCTGCAGTTCTTCATATGACATAAACAATCAGAAGCAGTTTACATACTCTAGCTTTGCTGCCTGAAAAGGCTGAATTATTTTAACAAAATCCACAGAAAAGAGAACAGTACTGAATTGTAACCTTGTATATATAGACTAGTGTATTAATGTAATCCTCGTTAACCATATCGTTTAATTGACTTGCTGGGTACTCTAACACATGCCAAGTGTACTATAAAAGCCTTTGGTAGCAGGTAATGCCATTGTTCACACCATGGCTAATACTAAGCAGTTAAGAACAGGCAGGATTTTCATTAAACCGCACATTGAATGTGTTCTAGTTGTATTTTATAGAAACACCTACAAGTACCCTGGAAACACAATTAATGCAGTAGGAGATGTATGAAAGCAATATGAAAGAATCATTACGCAACAGAAAAGGATCAGCCTGCCAAATTCAGTGCAGAGAATTTTAAATTAACTTTGAAAAAACAAATAATTCCCTAATATTTCTTCTGATTTGTTAAGCTCTACGTTCTCAGTCTTGTTGTGTTTAATGATTTAGTTTGAAACCACACTTAAGGTTTTAGTTAGAAATTACCAATACCCTAAAAAGGAACCCCTACTGGAAACTAATCGGGCTTTAAGAAACGTGGCTTAAAGATCATAATCATATAAAAAGGTAGAGTACAGGACCAAAAGTACCTAAAAGAATCCATGTACAACATAAACAAAAACACACATAAACATACACAGAAAAAGAACATTGAATCTTCAAGAGAATACAAAAATTACAAATAACTGATCTTAAAATACAACCTTCTCAGTTGGAGAAAGTGGATACACTAGTAAGGATTATGTGCAGATAGAGAATAGTCAGTGTAGGCCCTCCAACGCGTTTCATCCACATGGGCTTCTTCCCTAACAGTAGTATCCATTTTCTCCCACATTTAATATAGTTATGATTATGATCTTTAGGTCACATTTCTTGTGCCTTTAAAGCCCAATTAGTTTCCATTAGGGATACATGTCCCTTTTTAGGGTATTGGTAACAAGTTATTTATTCAGGGTGTAGCACATCTAAGTCTACTAAACCAATCATCCTTCATGAATAATATTAGTTAGAAATGTGATTTTACCAGTTACATATCTTACTAGTCTTATTTGGGAGACTGGGAATTTACAGTCCATTGAGGGAACCACTAATGCCAACATGAACTGTGACATACTAAAGCAGAGAATCATCCACTCAATAAAGAAACTGGGCCACGGGCAATATTCTAAACGGAGGGTATAGGTGCTGGAATGGGCAATCATGTCTCCAGACCAACATTCTATTAACCTCCTGCCCGCCTGTTCATGATGGAAACTCAGCCCAAGTTAACTCGGGCCAGACACCCAGGAGGTTAAGCATCGGAAGGTAGAGTACACAAATTGAATGGTATGACTGTAAGGTGTATGAGATCGATCGTGCAAAAGTCAAACCGTGTATGGCTAGCTTAATAGGCCCTGGGAAGCAGTACACTGCTGCATGCAATTATTTTAATAGTTAGTGTGGCTTCTGTTACATGATCACATTATGTATTATTATTATCTTGTATTTATATATCGCTGACATAATACGCACTGCTTTACAGAGTATATATAGTCATATCACTAGCTGTCTCTCAGAGGAGCTCACATTCTAATGTCCTTACCATAGTCATGTATATGTAACTAACACAGTCATATGTCACAGTCTAAGTCATGTGTAATCTCTTTGGGGGGGGGGCATGTCTTTGGAGTGTGGGAGGAAACCCACACTCCCCGTAGGAAACCCAAGCAGACACGGGGAGATCATGCAAACTTCTTGCAGATAGTGCCCAGACCGGGATCCGAACCAATGACACTAGCGCTGCACGGCCAGACTGCTAACCACCTGAGCCACGTGCTACCCAAATAGTCTAAAACTGTGGTTCCAAACTGGGCTTGGGGGCTAAAGGAAGGACAAGCAGGAACTAGCTGCAGACCATAAGTAAAGTGCATGTAATGTGTGTCTGTCTCTATGTGAATGATTAATGTCTCTACATGTGTGTAGTGTGTGTGTGTCATTCATGTGAATGATGAATTTTTCTGAATGATTGATTTGAAAGCCAAATAAAGTTGTATGAGTTGTACTTCAAATGAAATGTAAGGGCCATTTGCCGCTAGTACACGACTAAAAAACAAATGTTTTCCAATTCCATTCTCATTTTTGCCATCCTTTCCTGCTGACACTTTTAGTGGAGAACGATGTGGAGGTAGACAGTAGCTGGATGTGCATGTGTTTACCTCTGAATGAACCCGCTGTATGTGTGACTGCAGATTGCCTTTTTGTGAGAAGGCAGCCGGACAGAAAGCACAGGCATGAGGCTTTTCCCCGGTGTGTTTCACCATATGTGTGGCCAATGCCCCTTTTTGGTTAAAAGCTTTTCCACACAGATTACACTTGAAGGGTCTTTCACCTGCAACAAACAAGAATTAGTTAGAAGAGTCATGTTTTAGCACATTAATAAGAATATTAGTGCATCAACTAGCAAAATATAATACTCCCATCTGCTCCCTCATACAAAAATCTATGCAGTCTATCACTATTTGATTCCTTGTAGACCACATGAATTTTCAAGAAGATCAACTGGCCAAAGTACACCAACAAAAAAGAGAGCTTTTATTTATAATGAGACCTTCAGCACCACGTCAATAAAAAACACTCAGGCCTCTTTCACACTGTATGATATGCTAACAGGTTTTCATTGCAATATGCACATACCGCCTTGCTGCACATATATATAACTTGCTAGTGTAAGCATGTCCAATACACTTTTATTACTAATCCAGCCCGCCAGACAATGCATATGGTGTGTACAGCGCAGAAGTGTAAATTCTAATGTGTGTTACCAGTACACAGTGCAGCGAGGATAGTGTGAAAAAGCCCTCACTCTTAGCGCCCTTTCACACTGCAGCTTTAACAAGTGCAAATTCCAGGCGGTGCCGGACACACCAGGGTCCGATAACCACGTCCAATACAAGTAAAAACCCAACGTTTTAAGTGTGCTGCGTTTGCGTCTACCATACACTGCATAATCCTACTGGATCACTCCGATTTTAGTTCATTGTTTTTTTTAGGCAACAGTAGTTCAAACTAAAGTCTAAAATAAGAAAGTCTTTTATTAGTGCATAGACTTGTCATCCAACAACATCAGGCTATGTTCCCACTAGGCTATTATTAGACTGTGCTGGCAGTTAAGCGCCTGAGCTGGTGTTTATCAATTGCCTGCAGAATCGCCTACACTACTTCCAATGGTCTTGTCCCCATTGATAGGATTGAAAAACGCCGCCTCAGGCGATTAACTGCCAGCACAGACAATTAAGTGGGAACATAGCCTTAAGGTGCATATATGCATATTAAAATTCAGCATAGTCACATCATATTGTTATCATGACAATCGTGATAATTTCAAAAACATTGGGATGCCATATACATTATCCTTCTCAACAATGATTTAGGTGACCCAATGGTGAGTTTCCTATTAAATATAAATTATCCCACATGTTTCACCCCTTACAAGGCTTCTTCGGGGAGAAATGATCTTTTAAAATATATGCTGAACTCGTCCAGTAAAATAGATAAACTTATTGTCCAGATGAGATCGATCCCCTCTTCCAAACCGTCATCCCATGACACCATGCCAGCACAGCCCTCGCTAGAGAGATGAGCCTAAGGCTGTTATCAGGGAAAAGGGAAACCAAGTCCCTTCTCTGGAGATTAGATGGAAAAACAAAACTCCCAGGTCTTCAGATCATACAGCCTTAAAGAGTTGTGATGGCTCTTGTTCGACAAAAAAATTAGCCCAACACTGGTACTTTATTCTTGGTTTTTGGACTAAACCCATAAAATTTTTATTAGATAACTGTAATGCAGCAAAGTAAATGAAGATACATTGTAATTGAGATTTTTCTGTAAATTTGGCACAACACTAAGAGAATAATGAGAACATTTGTCAGTGTGTGTACACTTCTAACGCCATTTTTGCTGTAATCAACAGCTGGAAAATTAACCATCTGAAAGAACTTTTAATATTTTCTAGGCCGGTGAAATTGTGCAACTCATTAGAAAAATACAAACATAAAATTTTTGTTATATGTACACAAAAACATAGAACTCGTATGCCTTCCACATCCCATCTTTGTACAAATTATGAAAGTACACACTCAGCACTCAGTACACACTCAGCACACTCCTTCCCTAGCCATTTCCTGCACACTCCTCTGCGTAACTACTAACCTGACATACCCTACACATTATGTCAGGTTAGTAGTCCATGGGGTCTGGTATGCTTTGTAAAAGGGGACTGCGAACAGTGTGGGGTCACCGCCCCACCCAGAGCCCCTGCTGGCATAGGGTATGGTAAGCTATTTTGGGAGAGGCCTCATTGACCAGCATACTCTCCACACACTTCTACACATACCACTGGGGCAGTCCTATGCAAATCAGTTTCCTGGGTGAGCTTTCCCTCTCCCAGGGGTAGTGGCACACTGGTAAGTCACAGACTTTCTGACTCACCTGCACTCCTCCAGAGATGAGCTTCACTCCCCCAGGTGGACACGATCTAGGCAGGTGTATGGGGGGGGGGGGGGGGGGGGGAGTCATCTGGGCATAGGAAATATGTTCATGCCTAGATGTTGCATCCTCCAACCTCCCCCGATACTGCCCATATTGCCCCCATCTAAAACCACTACTGCATACTACCTGAAATAGGTCCTTGAGGACTTTGCTTTCCTACACACCACCCAATATACCCTAACCAATCCTGTCCAGCATACTCATTACATTTCCATTTTGACACATATCTTCCTGCTGTTCCTCTCCTTCACACATCACTCACATCCATAAAAAATTGGTCAACATATACATATTAAAAGTACTAGAGTGGGGAATCCCAGAATCCACATGCTAAGAATCACAAAAATTAATCCACAAGTGTGCACCCTTCAAAGAAATAGCAAGTTCTAGGGGATTTCAGTTACTTGAACGAAGAAAGAGTCCTATATATAGTACTAAGTAGAGTAAATATCTTGGACTAAGCACATATATTGTATACTTAGTGCATTCTGAACAGCTCTCCTTGTACAGGATTAGAAACAATTCTGCTGAATGTCAAAGAAACAAAAACGAGACCAAAGGCAAACTTAAACTATATTATTAAAACAGACACAATTTATCCAAATAACATTTTTCTTGTACTTCTAGTAGATCTGTGAATGTCAGTGCAGAGTACAGGAAGGCGCTGTGACTTCTAGAGGACAACGCTTACCTTTTATTTTTTGGTTAGTAAAGAGCGCCCTCTAGTGTGTTCAGCTGTCATTGCACAATTGTACCATGTACTTATGAATTGTAGAGAGTTGTGCTGTTAGTTGATGAATACAGAAAGTTTGGAGTTCAAGTGATACCGTTTATTGGCTAACTAAAGTCATTAGAGAAGCAAGCTTTCGGCATGTCTCAGATCCCTTCTTCGGTTCTGAGACATCCTGAAAGCTTGCTTTTTCAATTACTTCAAAAGAAGGCATTGAATGTGGCAGATATGTTTTATTTTTCTCAGGCAATTCAAATCAAATGCAGAAAATTATTGATCTTGCCAAAAATACAATATTTCTTTTGCAAACTAACTTCCCTGCCTTCCCATGAAATGGAGATGAATGGAGGACAATATCTATAGCCCAGTTTGCTATATACAGTGGAGTCAGTGTTTACACCCTAGCTGACATTACCTTCTATTTTTGGTTTAGATGTGTTCTTTAATGGCATGGCTACATATTATTCAGAGCATTTAGTTAAACATTTCTCAGCACCAATAGCTTCACACAATTTATAATTCAGACACAGCTTGGCTTTGGTCTTGACGACATTTTCATACAGTTCTGTTATCACAAATTGAAGCATGAGGCTTATGTTAATAAGCGAAGTAATACGGTAAAATTTAAATTGAACCTTTGATTTGCCTCAATATAATGGATCAGGTACATTTTTGCCAAATCGATAGATAACTAGATAGATAGATCGATAGATATTGATAACTTTAAAATACTTAGAATGCCAAAATAATATTTATATTTCTATAGCTAATATTGCTGTATAATGGACTATACATGTTTCTGCACGGTTTCCATTTTATAATGTGATTTTATTTTTATTTACAGTAAATCTGACAGAGACTCAATCTGACAGATCGGGAGCTCGGCGAACTGTGGAGACAGCCCTGTCAAAGCCCAATTGCTGTCAATGGGTACACTGCGGTAAAATCCCTGTGTTCAGCACAGGGCTTTTAGCACATGTGGAGCCCTAGCCTTACTCTAACCTGAATGCAGAATAATTGGTCTAATTACATTTGACTAATATTGAACCAATGCACTGCATTTCCTGCAGTGAAGACTAGGAACTAGCTGTCAGTGACAGACAGTCCCAGTGATTAGGTCGGGTAAACCACCTACAGCAAGGAATAAAGAATAAGATCTTAATAATGATTGTGTGTTTCTACTGCTTGTGCTTGTACTTTACTGTTTGTGCTGCATTTCTTCAGAAAAATGTCCAGGCAACATGTGCTTGGAATGCAGACAAAGCAGGTAAAATGAACGTTCAATGAAAATTAATGTGTTTGCTATCCACAGACATTTATTTTATTGTGAGCAGAGATCTGGAAACAACGCTATGGACAGTCCATCAACTGATGACTAAGAAGAAGCAACACCAGTATTTCTGGTCTTAGAAGAACATCCATGACGGTTATGGTGAGAAGGAATGCAAATCATTCCTTTACACGGCAGCAGCCAAACGCACATCCAGAACCACTGGTATAAAAGGCAGCTATAGCCTTATGGTAAAAAGACATTTATTCCAAGCTACATACAGCTGTTTCAGGCTCATTGGCCCTCATCAGTGCAGTGCATGGAAACCATGGCTCTATGGTGTAGGACTTGGGAGCTGAACATAGAAGAATATAAATGGCTGTGTACCATAAGGCTATTATTATTATCATTTATTTATATATCGCCAACATATTACGCAGCGCTGAGGCTATATTTGCACTGTACACCAGCGGTTCTGGATGTGCATTTGGCTGATGGAGCATAGAATGGGTCATGTAATGGTGTGTGGAAGCCTTCGGTTTTAAATAATGTTTTACTGTCCTATGGTCGATCTTAGAAAAAGTGTCTTCTTTCTGACAATGAACCTGTAAATACAAATATTCTTAGCGTTCCCTCTATACTGGTCAATGAAAGATCAGTGTGGCGGGCGATTGCTAGAGAGCGCTCTCTTCTGCTTTTAAACAAATGTTAATCAATATATTAATAAACCTTAATATGTCTACAAAATGTAATGAGAAACTGTAGGCTTGTCTTTTTTCTATTTTTCTTCCAGTAAAAAGACAAGCTGTCAAACAAAAGTGTCAGTTAAGTGCCACCATTTGATTTTTTCATCTGATCGACTTAAAAAGTGATCAGTTTAGGTCAATCATTTTAAATCGATTCCTTTCGCTAAATTGATTAACCAAAGGTAATCGGAATGAAAAAAACCGATCGAAAAGAAGTCAGACATGTTGGTTAATTTCAGTCAATCGTTTATCTGATGGGTTTTCTCTGTATTTCAATCGATTTGAATCCAATAATAGTGTGGAGCATGCTAAGGCGAAGGAAACAAATCGATCGATTATGAATCGTTCACATATGTTTTCAAAAATTATTGGCTTAAAATTATTGTTTTATTATCGAATGGAAAATCAGTCCTTGTGTGCTGAGCTTTACATGTGGGACAACCAATATGTTTGTATGTATATGTTATGTATATATGTTTGTATGTATATGTATGTGTGAGCTGGAGTATGAATGAAGCTACCCATACACCTGTCAGATCTTCCGAGGTCAATCAATCGAACAGGGGAGTTGATTGCTGCCCACCTGGTACAATCGACCCCAAAAAAAATCCTATGGCAGAAGAAATTGAATAAAAGGGTATCAGACATGTCCGTTTGTATCATTAGTGGTGACTCTCGATCGATTCCTCTTCGTTTGGACTACTGAAGTATATATAAGCACTTCACATACACCCACCCTGACATAATTTTCGTTCCAATAAATTAGAGGAATCTATCATTTTTGGGGATCGTTTCTGGGCAGAGATCGACGATAGATCTATTAACCTCCTGAGTGTTTCGCCGTTGGCACGGTTTTTTCATAACCGTGCCACGGGCAATCGCGGCTGAGCACAATATGCTCCGCCACGATTGCCTGCTCAGCCGGAGGATGTAAACATAAGTCCAGCGTCACTGGAAACGCCGGACTTATGCTGAAAGAAAGCAACGCCCCTCCAGTTAGACGGAGGTCTATAGCGCCGCCTACCCCCGCCCCCTTCGCGTCACCGGTGACACGATCGGGGGCGGACCCGGAAGCATCGGCAAACATGCCGATGCTCCCGACCGCCGCAGAAAGCCGACGAGACCTAGAGCGTGGCTCTAGTTAACTGGGGCTGAGTTTCATGATGCATGAAACTCAGCCCGAGTTAACTCGGGCTACACGCTCAGAGGTTAACCAAGGAGGTGTGCACTTTGCTTTGCGACTGATTACCAATTATACGATTGCATGTTGTGATTGACTTAAGAGACGCTCGCAAAAGAATTGAACCGACAGTGGTTCCAAAACTGGGGGGCGGGCCCCCCTGGGCGGGGGCGCGGGCCCTCATTCTTAACCTGTGTTTGAATAGGAAGGAGGCTTGATAATGTTCCTAAATAGAAAAGGGGGGCCCTGCAAGGAAAGTTTGGGAACCACTGGTCTATGGCAACCGTAAGTGTTTAAGCCCATTGTCTACTTCAAGTCTAAGACCTGCCCATCAATGGGAGTATTTACTGATAATAGATTATTGGAACACCGCTCCAACCCCCAGACATGGCCATATCCCCAGAACAGCAGGAATGCACTTACTGCTGGAAAAACTTTCCTGACTGCTAGTGGAAAAATTGCAAGATCTGCACCTGTTTCAGCAGACCAGACAGACACAGAGATTTAACAAAACCATTTTTATGTCGAAAAAGAATGCAAAAGGGTGCAGCTTTAATAGGCCTACATGTAGAATACATGCCTGTGTGTAAATGGCAGATGTTTAAGAATCCTGCATTTGCCTTCAAAAGTAGAAACCATTTTAAGTTCTATCCAGTTTCATACAATATCACACTCAGTCAAGCAAGCTGTAGTTATTCATGTCGCGCATACAGCGCATATAACGACAATAACTTGGATCATTATACAACAGCTGGTGGCCCCGTGTCATGAGAAAATGAGTAAATTTTCAAGCTGCCATAGGGAGCAATGAGAGCTCCAACCCACTCAGATGAAACATCTGCTTTAAATTAGGATGTATGTTTCGTGTTCTTCACTTACCTATAATGAAAAATTAATCTTCTCCCCATCAAACTGACTTGGCAGCATGGTAGCTAGACTTTATAACTAAAATTAATTTTGATTGAAGCTAAATTATACAGAATTCCGGGAAAGAAGTCTGACTTAAAAAACAAGCCCACTGTTTACTTGTACTTGTTGATATTATAACAAAAGCCAGTTTTGATGTTGACCATCACAAGAGCTCACTGAGGTATTTCTGGGGTCTCTTTTATAGGGATCATATGCTTTCCCTGTAACACAAGGAATGCTACTTCTCTGGAAATCTGCAATCACTCAAGTCAAAAAAAGGGATCAAGAGGGGTTAAAAGTGACTGTGAAGAGAATGGGAGGGGGAGCTCATGATTAAGGAACCTAAGATTTGTGATCCATTGTTGGTGTTGTACTCCAAGATCCTCAATGCCCTTAGTTTGTAGCCTACATACACACATAGCACTCACAAATAAAACATGACAAACAAAACACAGACATTTGTCTAATCCTACAGTAAAGATGCAGAAAGAGGCTGGCCAGACACCAGGGATGGGGTGCAACTATTTTAGAAAATGTTAAATAATTTTAATTGTGGTAATTTTTAGCCTCTTCCTTTTGGAGCTTTGCACACAGCTAGTGCTGAGGGTGGTAAACTCCTGACTGTAAAGGTTACTGTTTTTACAACTTCATTTAATTAATTTATATTGATACACACTGTTGGATAAGACTAAAGCCCCATACACAGGTTGATCCTTTTGATCGACCCGCTACTGATCACAGGTCGATCAAATGTCGATTCCCACTTTGCACATCGATTCCCGTTCAATGGCAACCCTGGTCCTGTGTTGAGAGATGCGGAAGGAAAATATCACAGGGTAGGAAAATATCTAAAAATAAATTAAATAAATAAGTGCCCAGTGCGCAGCATAAATTCCTCCGGTCGGGCCAAAAGGCCGCCCCCAGGAGGTGGTTGCTATAAAAGTTATGCTTTTGGTGGAAAGTGTCAAATGTGCCATAAAAGGTGGTCCCCCACCAGTGATTTTATGGCACCTCAGGGTCCACACCAGAGGCACTATCCGCCGACACTTAAACTCGGTCCCCAGCCAATCACAAATGCAGCAGAGCTGCTCGTCTCAGGTGGCATGACGGTCGGTACTGATACGCACCCTCCTGGGAAGGACACGGTTTCCCAAAAATACGGTCTACCAATTACCCCACATGGCGGCAGTCAGCCAACAGCTGGATCTAACTAACTGATCTGTCCCTGCTGCCCTGTACCGCAGGCCATGCTGGATCAAAGAACGTCTGAGTTACCCCAGAGCGTCCCTATCACCGGAAAGGAGTACGGCAGCACTCCCCAGGGAACTGATATGAACAGATACTACACTTTATCTTAGCCAAAAGGCCGAGAAGCGATTCCTCATGTATTGCAGACTTTTTGGTAATCTAAGTAATGCTTTTCTCTCTATACAGGTCAATGAGAATACAAAAGCAGCTTGATGCGCTTTAATGTATGTCAAATGATTATCAATATTACCTGTGAGGAAACAGAGATGGTACTCAGAAATAGCTCATACTCATCTCAACTAAATACATGTTTAGTGTACAGTCGGTGATGAAGCAGCGTAGGACAAGGCGTGATGAACTTGGCAATGATCTTAGGGCAGCAGGGTAACACACTACTCTGTGAAGAATAAATCTCGCTGCACCCACAAGGTCCCCTGCTCAGGAGAGTACATGTGCAGGTCTCATCTGCAGTCTGCAAATAAACACCTCAATGATCCAGAGGAGTACTCGGCAAAAGTGATGTCGACAGATAAGACCAAAATCATACTCTATGGCATCAAACTGAAGCCACTTCCACCTCCTATCACTGCAGCTGACATCACCCAAGTCTTGCAGATGTGAAGCTGACACAATCCTGTGGGATGATAGTCTCAGAAAAGTTGCCCCTCCTGCGGTCAGAAAAAGTTTTCGCGCTGCAGCCGATACTGCAGAGTGACCTACGAGGTGGTAGGTCAGCTTTAAGAGGTGTTTTTCTGCTAAGGGCACATGACACCTTCACTACATAAAAGATAAGATGGACTGACACTCTTGGGTGTGCATCTTCTAACCTCAGACAGGATATTGAAAATGGGTAATAGGTTCAGCAGCATGACAATAATGACAATCATACAAGCAAGGCAACAAGAGTGGCTCAAGAAAAAGCACACCAGTGGCCTAGCAAGTCTCCAGACCTAATCCCATACAAAAATCTGTGGAGGGAGCTGAAGGCTAAGTTGACAAACTAACTTGCAGACATACTACAGGGGATGACATACTACAAGGGATGGCCAGTTAACTTGTTATTTACAATTGCTAGCCAGCTGGTGTGACCTATCCAAGGTCATCCACATTGCCTATACTGGGCTAGTGGCACTGCTGGCTACACCTTACTACAAGTGGTGCAGGCCAAGTGTGAGTGGGCATTCATCATAAAGTTGGATGGAGGTGGCAATTGTAATTTTTTTGTGGTCTAAATTGTGCCTACACTGTCACTCCTAGCTTATTCACTCCTAAGTAGTTTTATGGTTTGAGAACATAGAATATATATATATATATATATATATATATATATATATATA
>CM070036.1:56131268-56146222 GCA_036250615.1 Ptychadena robeensis | reverse complement strand
AGGGTTGTACATCCATTAGCTAAGTTTGAAAACAAAATGCTTTGCACACATTTCTTCGCCCCGTACCGTACTTAGAGGGAGAAATTCTTGGGCCAAATCCACTTATCAATGGGTCGGCATTATCTGGGTCGTTCACACGTCCTACTTTTGGACAAACAGGATATTAAAATCCTCTTTTTATTGCTACCCTAGGTGACAGATAATAAAACTGTCATCCTATGAAAGTATTATTAAAAATGGCATTAACTATTTTAGGCAATATATTAATCTGGCAAACATGTAAAATAAGATTATGATCTATTTCATTAAATTAGTATTAAGTCAGTGTTTGGATTTGATAAGTGTACCGCATAATACAAGTAAATGGTACGTATGCAGGCAGGGAAAGCATGAAAATTGAATGCTGGATTACATTTGAAAAATCTGCAGCATTGTCAATTTAGAACGGTTAGGGACGAAGGGGACCAAATGTTATGAATGTGTAATCATGTTTAAGGAACTTTGCTCCCCCAGCAGTAAATGTAGGTGATGTAGGTCTGAGGAGCCATGAAAGACAAAGGTGATTCTGCTCGATAGATGAGGCATTAACTGCAGGTGATGAGGTCATCAGATTGCAGCCAGTCCATCAGTTATAGTCAGCAGGCATACCCTTTGTGTGCAGCCCATTGGATGGGGATGTGCCCAATCCGACATGGATCTTCACACAATCCGACATGCGGGAGATTTCCTGGACGATCTGTCCAAAAGGGCCACCCATATTGCAGGTATCTGGAAACGCGCACATTGTCGATCGCCCAAAAAAAATCAAGGTTAAAATAGGACGTTATGGCTACTTAATTCACATCACAGCTCAACTACAATTTATCCCAGTCATCACGCAGTACGAGTATGGCCTTGTGTCATCTACAACAAGACCGGTGTTCACATGTGTTGTTAATATGGTTAGACTACAAATGTCTATGAGTAATGCACAAAAAACAGAAAAACACACACTATACTAAATCCTAAGTTAGTGGTTTTGCCTACATTAGAATAGCTATGTCGTGTGCAACCCAGCAAAATTCAAAATAATCTGGTTGGTATGTTCTAGTTCCTACTATGATGCTAAAAATAGGATGTATTAGTGAAAACTAGAATTCTATGAAAAGTATACAGATAAAACTACAGGACGGTATTATTACAGAAACTTATTCTTCTGTATATGGAATAGATCAGTAAAAAATTATAATAAAGGCATGCATGTCCAACTCTTTGATTTGAACTATCAACTCTTGTATACTGTCCAGCAAAAGTTCAGGGTGATGAGAAGAAAAAGCAGACACACTTTAAGAAAGATATTTAAGTCCAAATGACAAAAGCTGGGCATGCACCTGGATCTCTATGTCAGATATCCTTTAGATCTACCAACAACTATGTAGTATCGGGGTTCCTCTGAGATTGAACACATGTTTAGAATTGCATGGTTTAGACAGTCACTCATATTACATGGTTTAGGTTAAAACAAAAGAGATCTAAAGAAATCTGACAGAGAATCGGAAGGTGTATGGGAACCATTACAAATTATACTGCTAACTTTTAGTAGAGTGAAAGATGGTCCAAATAAGTAGCCCACCAAAGAAAGATGCCATAAGGGTTAGTATACGCTTAGCGAGAGGGTCCCCGATGTAGTGGAAACCGGAACTTTGGATAAAGGGCCATTCCCCTGGTCCGCTGAGTTAGACCTCCCTTTGACTTCTCTAATAGAATAATAATGAGTCTATTTGTATTCTCAATAACCCCTTTCTTCCCTCCACAGGTCTAAAAGGTGGACTACACCTACCAGTTGTAATAAATGAAGCCGTAATATGATACATGGCAAGCAAGAGTGGAAAGCACTCATCAAATTTCTCCCCACAAAAAAATGGGGGACAGGACTTTTTTTATTATGGCGAAACAATTATCAAAATCACAATACATTATATTGTTAGGTTTTTATGTAAAAGTGCATTAACATTTAGTAAATGATGGCATAAGCCAGGGGTGCAAGATGACCTTTTTGTAGTGGGGCGCCTCTGATGCGTGTGTGGGTACCAACCCCCTAATGTAGGGTGGTTTCCTCACGTCCTCTGTAGTGCAGCCTCCTGAATAGTAGACTATGATTTCAGATGGGAACTCCCTGTTCCTGATTGAGCCGCCGAGATCAGTAGTACAAACCTGAATTTTCTGACTTGGAACTAACCCTGAGGGAAGACTACCTGCCGTCCAATGACACCTTAGATAAGTCATTGCAGTGTCCACACAGCTGTTAGAGATTACTCACATAGCACTCTGACTTTAATCCCCAATATCCCAACAACATTAGAGAGAACCAATCCTTTTTTTTGGTTTATTAATTTACATTCCCATTTCACACCCTAACTAAAAACCTTCATAGTTATTATGTTTCTTGCAGTTTTATCCAAGTGACTAAATGGTATACATCAACATTTAGCTGCGGTGCCTCAGGGCCTCACAGTATGAGCTTTGTAACAAGAAAAGCAGGTATGCCTAGCTAGTTTTGGCCCTTTTTGAGTACCGAGTACCACTTATGTGCACTGGCCATAGCAGCCATCCTACATGTTCATTCAACATGCTTCACTCAGGGGGAATGCTTTTGCCTGTAATCACCATTTAAAACTGCTTGAATAGAT
Organism: Ptychadena robeensis; assembly: GCA_036250615.1. Taxonomy (NCBI): domain Eukaryota; kingdom Metazoa; phylum Chordata; class Amphibia; order Anura; family Ptychadenidae; genus Ptychadena; species Ptychadena robeensis. The sequence goes on along the minus strand of CM070036.1, from coordinate 56,143,553 downwards.
GGAGTTTTGCTAAATAGTTTTGTAAAACAATCAAGATGCTCAATAATGTACTAATCAGAGTGATGGCTGAAAATCGGCAGTGTCCGGTTGCAAAACAAGCGGACTGGACTTTCAGAAACGTCCACATTCTGCTGTTCGCGGGAATTTGATCAGGCTGAAACCGCCATGATGTCACTTCCGGATCTGGACATGTTTGGCCATCGCTACTAATCAGGGAGTTCTCCGGGGGGCACAAGGATAGTTTTAAAAAAAAAGCCAAACGGTAAGGAACGGTGGCTTTTGCACTAGTTTCAGAAGATGGAGAGATCACCAATATTGGAGTCCCTGTTGGATCCCCAAGTGAGTTTAGGTGCTTGTGACCATAAGGTTGAAAAAAATATCCATGATCATTCCTGCAGGTAGCAATGTCAAGCCCTAAAGTGGGCACAGACGGTCCGAGTCTGCACGATACGATGAGCGCGCGATCACGCATCCTTAGGGATCGGGTCGTGCAAGGAATTGGATGCAGAACTGATGAGGATTGGGCTAAAATAATCCGTCGTGTCTGTCTGCCGAACAGTTTATCCATCAGCTCGGCTGGGGATGCTGCCCCACTGAGGAGTAGTAATGAGCTGCAAATAAAGAGTGCCGTCCGTATTTCGGCACTAGCAGGGGGGGTGCAATGGAAGTCATCACGCCCGCTCCTAGTGGAGAGAATCGAGAATAGGAAGATGCTAACTCATACCTGTGCGATTCCAGCTAAACCTCTGGTTATGACACAGAACATAGATGTAAAGCACCCTGTACCTAAGCTTTCCAGATAACAAAAATATTTGTATTTGTAATTTTAGCAGATAATTTACCAAAATGTCCCTAGTATTGTCACAAACGTAAAAAGTTTTTTTAGATTTCTGGCAAACAAACATTTGTAATCATCGTTTAGGAAGAGAGACTGAAATATGAAAGTGAGGTGGTTATTGTTGGGAAGAGAGCCTCCTACTAGAACTCAGGCATAAAAAAGCGCATGTCTCTGCACATTCGGATAGTAGTTAAGCCCCAAATATTGGATATGAATATTTGAAAAGCTTTCTGATAAAACAACAGGTGCTCTGGCTAAATTGACAGTGATTGGACACCCTTGCGTATATTATCTCCTCCCATCCTCCTTTCATCGAATGCTCTTACAGTTGCAAGAAAAGTATTAGAACCCGTTGAGAGTACGTGGAGTTGGCATGACTTGGTCCATACAAATGTGCTCGTAATCGAAGTCACCCAATAGAAAAAACACAGTCGGCTTAAAATAATACTACACAATGTTTTCATTGTTTTATTGAACATCCCATGTAAACCTTCACCGGCAGGGTGAAGAAGTATGTGAACCTGTTTTGGGACTATTAATAACTCTTTTGCAGCAATAACCTCAACCAAACTGTTTCATGTAGTTGAAGACCCATGCCACGCCTATTTGGACCACAACTCTTCACAAAATGTTTCGTATAGCAATATCTGGGATTTGTCTGGTATGAGTTTCTCTTAAGGTTCCTGCCACAGCATTTCAATCCAGTTGAGGGTCAGTATTCTGGACTGGGCCACTCAGAAAGCATTTTTGTCTGTTTGAAGCCTTCTGTTATTGAATGACTGTTTGCTTGGGTCATGGTCTGTTGCATACACCCATCAGAGCAATTTTATGACCAATTCACGCCACGTAATCTCAAGGGTTCACATACTTTTTCTTGCAAAGAAATATGTAGATTTACCCCTCTCCCTGCTAGTCCCTACTCCTGCACCCAAATTTCTACTGACCCCTCTTGTCTCTAAGCTTTGTGTTTAAGTCCTTGTCTATCGTGAACTGTGTAGTTCTTGTATTTGGTTTTCCGGACTCACCTCATGTCAGCCCACCCGGGTACTCCCCCCTTGACCCCCTAGGGACTCCCATAACAAGCTCTATAAGGTCCTCTCACACCCAGCAGTTCGGATGTTCCTTTTGTTGTCTCGCTAGGCATTCAAGATTGGTACGGGTGGAGGGGTGGAGGGTAAAGTTCTCATCCCCCGGTAAGGCATTTTTGACTCATGCAGGGAGCGTGGGTGATTGTCAAGATGTGGATATGTGTGGGGGGAGAGGTAAAGACTTCTCCTCCCCGTAGATTTTACACAACGAGAGCGATGGGTGATGGTCCGCAACGGCTCCGGACTTCTGGTTTGCGCGGGGGACGGCACGCAATGTGGCGGCGACAGCTATGGCGGCGGTGTTGCGTGGCTGGCGTTACAATGCAGCCAGGATGGCGGAGAGGACAGGCGGGACGCGGTTTCAAGCGATAACTTAGTGGGCGTGAGAGGCCCGGAGTGCGCGGTCCCCGATCAAGCGGGCAATGGCTAAAAGTATGCGCAGAGCTAAAAGCCAGCCAGGCCACAGGCCGTCCCAGAAATTGGAGTGGGCGGTGGAGACAATGTGCCGGTGTGTCCCCTTCAGGAGATGTGGACAGTTCAGGTCCTCCCCAGAGAATGGAGTATGACAGAAATTCAAGAGTCGCTTGTTTTTCACGGATCCCGGATGTTGGTGAATTCGGTTGGACAGCGATTGATCCAAACCGAATCCAAACGGGAAGAGTTATCCTGGGATGAAGAAAGAAATCTTGACTTGTTTTCCTGTGGTGTTGGAATCGGGGAGATCATCGGAAGATAAGTGGGCACGCTGGATTGGCGCAAGGCCTACGCAATTAGATGGCAAACAAATTTATCCCTTTAAAGAAGGTGGATGTCATGTATTGGCCCTCCCCGCCGTTTGAAGCGGAGGCCTCACCTGCTAAGTGTGTTCAGGAGATGCTGTTACCGAGGGAGACTCGGTGGTCTTCAAGGCCCGATGGATAGCAGAGTGGGCACCGATCTAAGGATAAGCTTTTGCGGTGTTGGGCTGGCAGCCAGGCCAGCGTTGGCCCTCACCTCTGTGGCATAGGAATTGCGGGGTGGGGGTCTCGAGTATTGAATCTCCCCACACACGGCGAGTTGGTCGTAGAATCCTTGGAAGTTTTGGCTGCAAGAGCTTCGGCAAGCGGCGGGTCAGGCCGATACAGCCAGTATCCAGGGGCGGTTGGCGGCCAGGTGATATATTAAGTTGACAGCTAGAAGGGGCCCTGTGGACTGTGAAAATGGTCGGCCGGACACCGCATCAAAGGCAGGAGCCCAAATGGGCTGCAGAGTCCCTGGCAGTATGCGTAGAGTCTGGGGGCGGCTAATAAGAGGGCTAGGTTGAGTCGTCCGAGTCGAGAGTTCTCAGGAAATGGAGGACCTATGCAATCACTCCGTCGGTGAGTCCCCGGTGGTGGCAGGACCGGGAGCTTTCGGGGTGTTTGGGCCCCAGCAATTTTCAGACGCCTGGGATCGGCGGCTGCCATGGTTGTTGGATACAGACGGCCAGCGGACGGTTGTGTTTGTACGGGCCAAGGGTCCCAGAAGTATGGGACCAAGGCAAGTTGTCTGGAGGCATATGTCGAGGAACTGCGGATGGCAGGAGCGGTCGTGCCAGTGCTACAGCCGAAGAGGGACGAGATGTAATACTCTCATTGTTTCTAGTGGCAAGGGCCAGCGGGTCGTGCAGTCACAAGTGTGGGAATTGAGGAGGCCTGGCCTTCATAAGGAGTGTCCCCATCGGAGGGCGTCCCTGCAGGACCGCCAGGGTGGTTACAGTGGCGAATGGAGGGCAAACTATAGCCTTGACGGTAACTATTTGTCGCAATGTGCTTGTGTGACTCGCATCCGTTTCTTGCGAATTACGGTCTGCAAGGAGGTTTTCAGTGGAGGTGTGTCTTCCATCTTGCGCCTCCGTATGGCACCCCTGGACGTTCTCACGGTGTGTGTCTGGCATCCGCATGATTCGCTGAAGGATCGGCATCCATCTGATACTTGGACGATATTCTGGTGTTGGCAAGGGCAGTGGGAATGGGGTTCTCAGGGGCTCAGGACGCTCCAGATGTGGCAAACGGTCGGCTGGCTCAACAGCCAACAGGGAGGCCGGGGGGAGTGGTGCTGTGTCTCCAGTGCCTAGGCATGGTCTTCGTCCGGTATGGAGGCTACTGACTTTCCTGGGCGAAGCAGTGCCAGATTCAGGAAATGGGCGCAGGGCGTCATAGCGTGCCCTGTGTGTCCGCCAGGCCGGGTATGAGGGTAATCGGCGCGTGTGCGGGCAGATGAGCTGTACGGCGTGCCATGGGCCAGTTGGCTAGGAGACTCGTAAGGGCAAATGTACTAGGCAGTGTGACAACGGGTCGTTGGGCCAGACCAATGCGGTACCACGAGTAGTTAGTAAGCAGGTATCTCTGTAAAAGGTTGGTTTGGAGACAGAATCTGAGCAGGGGTGGGACCCTTTCGGGTCCGTCGTCAGAAGTGAGTGGTCACCAATGCGAGCCTGGCAGGTGGGGTGCTACTGGCGGCGTGGCCAGCCCAGGGACGGTGGGGCCCTCGCATTTCAGACGGCATCCGATCATTGAGAGCTGCCTTGCAGGTTCTGTGTGCGTTTGCCACAATTTCAAGCACGGGCTTCGGGGGTCCAGGGTGTCGGATTCCGTTTTGGACCATCTTGCGAACGGTGGCCGTACATAGACAGGGCATGGGGGGGGGACCAGGTACCCCGTTGCTTTACGGATTGCAGGGAGGGATCTTTGTCTGGGAGACGAATCTGCAATCGCTTGGGCATCCTTCTCTTCAGGGGCCGGCACCAGGTGGCAGATAAGAATCAGCTGGGTTGTTATTGGATCCAGAAACGAATGGAGCGTACGCCGGCTACCTGGATGCAGTCTTTACGACATGGGGGGGATGCCGTCATCGACCTCATGGCTCTGCGCCGCCGTTGCACAGGTCCACGGTGTGATTGCGTGGTGGCCGGATCCTAGAGCCTTCTTAGCTGGACATGGGGTCCTCAGTGGGTGCATCTTTTCCTCATTGTCTCTAACACTCTAGGTTCTCTTGGAGATCTGGGCCGAGGGGGTGTAGGGCCTGGTGTTCTCCGTGTTGGCCGCGAGGTCCGTGTTTTCCCCTTCTGTGGGCAGAGACGGGACCGAGGCGCCTGTCCCTTTTCCCATTGGCAAAGGGGTCGGTGGCTGCGTGCAGGGTGATGCGTGCACGAGGTGCGGTCCCTGCCCGTTTGTTAGGGTCTGGAGGGTGGTTGTGGTCTCAGGTTCGGCGCCGGGCATTTCCGACTCGGGGCTCTCGACTCGGTTGGTGGTAGCCGGGTGCTACCAATAGTGCGGGCCGTAGCGGGGGTTCATTGGGGGAGGTTAATCCGTTCGTATATCAGCTCAATTCCTGCAGGCGGGCTGTGAAATTGCCGCCCTCCTCGTGACGAAGGGGGAGCTGCCCGTGGATGTGCGACACTGCACTGGCTCCTTGGGCCGGCGGGATTCATATCCTTTCACGGGTGTCGTGTGGTGAGCGGGAAGGCTGCGGCCTGGTCATCGACCGTTTCTTCTTAGGCATTCTCGGATGGTGGTGTTACGGAACCCACGAGATTCGTTGTATCTGTCTATTTCTGTCGGCAGATTTGTACCAATGGACTTGATGTTCTTTTTGCAGATTTTGGTTCCCTCTGGGTTGTTGGGGGTGTCTTGGCCCGCCGGGAATTATAGCGTGTTAAGGACCGGTCAGGGGTGGGTGACATGAGGTGATTGCCAGGAATATGGAAATGTTTTCTACTTACCTGTAATTTTCCTTTCTGGATACACCCTCAGTCAGCCAATAGTTCCCCCCGTTGGAGATGAGTTTGTTAATGAAATCGAACGGGCTGGTGGTGAGGAGGACTTTATAGAGTTGTATGGGATGTCATAGGGGGTCAAAGGGGAGGAGTGTGGTGGGCTGACATGAGGTGTAAGCCAGGAAAGGAAATTTACAGGTAAGTATGAAAACAGATTTCCATAATTGCGATTTTGTGCATAGATATTGCCCTCATAATTGGCCTTAACTGCTCTTTGCACTTTTTAGATGTCACATCTGGCACATGACATGGTTGTAACCCTAGCCCCGCTAGTCCACTAGTTAGAAGAAGCCTGTCATAAGTGTGTCCCCCTTCTGAGGTGGATGTTACTTGCCTTCCTCCATGTTAATGTTTAGAGCCTCAATAGTAAACATCTTTTCTCTAATACTATGTTTCCACAGATAAAGAGGACTTATTGAAAAATTAGGGATGCCATGAAATCAATGCAGCAGGTCTCACTCATTGCAAACATTCCTGGGATTTTCAGCTATTTAGTTTAATAAATCTGGCCTTGAAGATGGCAAAAACGAAGACTTAGGCCATGTCTCCACTACGTTTTGTGATCTGTCGGGACCCCCTACTTTCAGCGCAGTGCTTGGCGGGGTTCGGACGGTTTACAAACACTTTTCCTGCTCGGGGGATGCTCTATTCTCACGGCGCTGAGCCGTTCCGCCGATGCAGGGGTTAACGTAGTGCAGTACCCCTGCATCGGCGGATGTCTGAACAGAGCACTGTGCTGAACGTAGGGGTCTTGACGGATCACGAAACACAGTGGAGACATGGCCTTAATTATGCTATCTCGCAACAGTTTCTGGATCTCATTACATACAATTCTCTAACAGTGTTGAGCTAGAATATTCGAATGCCGAATATTTTTCGCGAATATCGGCAATTCGAGAATTCGCCAATATCTCGAATATGTCGGCGGATATTCGCAATTCCGAATATTCGCAATATGCCCATGTATTGCGAAAAAAATATTCGCATTGCGAAAATAAACATAGCATGTGACCATTCATTTTAAAGATTTTCGCGATGCGAATAATTATTTCGCGATGCGGTTATGATTTTCGCAATACATGGTCATACCGCGGAATTTCCGAATATAGAATCGAATATTAGTAGAATTATTCGTGAAATATCACAAATTCGTATATAGCCTATGCCGCTCATCACTATTCTCTAACTGAAAAATTAGTCCTGATACTCTTCAAATCAAAAAATAAATGAACAAACTTTATTGAGGAGTTGGTCTAGCAAATACACAACACTATTAATAAACAAAACATGTGTTCACTCTAGTCATTGTTTTCAATATAATTTCCAGATCACACAACTGTATTAAAATATACTCCACATATACTCATGTAGTTTATATCTGCATTCAAATCCCATGAAAATATCATTCTGTCTAAAATCCTTGACGAAATATCTCTTTATTAGAGGGTTGAGGGTTACACCACCCTCCCCCAGCGTCCTAGTCTCACCTGTCTGTGCTACTGCCATATCAACATTGTGAAGTCCATGGGGAGACTCACAGCCGCCTCTGCAAACTCTTGCAGCTGATCCCTTGTTTCTTCTATGCATGGATGGAAAAAACTCACCCTTATTCCTGCTGAGAGACTGTCTGGTATGCCTACTGATTATAGATAGCCTCTTCACGACAATCTTTATAGGGAAACTTCAGAAAAACAAGCTAAAGAAGTACATCATGTGCTGAAGGACTCCTTTGTCATGGGGTAAGGAGCACAAATGGCCATATAGCTTGGCCATTCATTTAATGAATTAGCAGACAACAAATGGCAAGTCTTCCATTATAAACATAAAGTATATCTACTGATATATGACTCCATTTCCAAGAATTGAGATGCTGTACAAAATGTAAATAAAAAGAAATGATCAATTATTAAAAAGGGACCTACCACCAGAAGTTCATCGTTGCATCAATGGCACTAGAAGTGCAGATAATGGGAAGGAATGCTTAAAAAAAACTCACAAAAAAACTTACCTGTAATGACTAAATTAAGAAGAACCATTTTGCAGCCCCTCCTCTTTGATGAGGCTACCGGAAGAGCCCGACCTGTCTGAGCGCGGTGACAGCTGGATAAATCCTTATTCTGGAGAATAAAGATGGAATCTCTCATATGATTCCAGAGAACAGCAGAATTGTGGAGCGCTACACCAGCTCACAGGTAAGTCAAACTTTAATTTTCATATACCCTGTTTCCCCCCAAAAAAGGCACCCTTAATTTTTTTCCTTACATTGAAATATAAGGCCTCCCCCCGAAAATAAGGCACCCCCAAAGATATGGTACTGTAACTTTGGAGGGGGGGCAGTGGCGTAGCGTGGGCTTTCGTCGCCTGGGGCCGACCGGAAATTTGCCGGCCCCTCTAAGTGAGAATCAGGGCTAAACACAGGTGAGTGTTCTCATGAGAACACTCACCTGTTTTTAGCCCGGATATCACTTTTGATACTCCGCCCGGGACCATGGACCCCTCGGACCCCCCTCGCTACGCCACTGTGGTCAAAGATCTCCCAATATATCTCACCGAGCCCCCTGCGCGTATAGAGTCGGATCTCACCTCTGGCTAGAACACAACAAGACGGTCCACCTGAGAGGACCGTCACCCGCCATGCATGGCAGCCCACCAGCATCGAACGAGAAGAGACCCCAAGACAACCTTTACAGCCGAATCTTCTGCTCTGACACACAGAGCGCTGTCATTGACTGGCGACAGTCAGGTGATAACGACAGCGTCCGATTGGTAAACAACGTTGTCAATCAAAGAGGACGGGGAGCGGATAGAAGACCAGATTGGTTTGGAAGGCGGTTTTCAGGTGCTAATGCCCACCCTAGCTGGGTGTTGTAGTTAAGCAGCGAAGAGTAAGGGTGTGAGCCGAATGCGCAGTCCAGAGTTATTAGCTCTAGGCTGTGTTGTAAATACAGCAATGAGAAATAGGGATATAATAAGCATGTGATTACAAGTATATGATCCCATTGCATTCTGGGGCGCTTCAATCGGCTGGGCACCCTTTGTGTGATTTAAAGATCATGGTGATTGCCGCCGCGGCCGCCCCTTTTGATATGCCGCCTGGGGCCATGGCCCCCTCGGCACCCCCCTCGCTACACCACTGAGGGGGGGATCAGAGTGGGCAATCTAAATGACCCTCTGAGTCTCCGATGCCATTTTGAATTCCCCCTCTGATCCCCCAGTCATTTTGAGTGATCCCCCCACCCTGATACCCCAGTGCTGTATTCTACTTCATGGATAAATAAGACATCCGCCGAAAATAAGACGTAGGGCATCTTTGGGAGCAAAAATTCATATAAGACACTATTTTATTTTCAGGGAAACACGGTATATATACATTATTTTACATTTTGAATATACATCCACTTTAAATAGCTAAATATTGCCTACATTTAAATAAATATAGCACAAGTACAACATAACAAATGTTGGGGGGACCACTGCATTACACCTATTACAACAAAACTCTGGGATCTCCTATGTTATATTTTTCATTTTATATTTTCACTAGAGGACCGGTCTAGACGACCAGCAGGGCATTTGTCTACTTAAGACACAGTCATGCACTCTCATATGCATAATGTGGGTTGGCATTCTCTTGTTGCACACATTAAGGCCTCCTCCAAAAAGACATTCTAAATGTCAACGTCGTGCACCCCCCTCCCACTCACTGATGTACAGATTTGAGCTAACAAGCTCTATGGTTCCTTTTGTCTTGAGACAAATCTAGTTTAGTACCCATTGAAGTTGTATACTCAAATGTATACAAAAAAATGTAATAAATAAATATATTGAACTTTGACGTACCTGCACAATGGAGACATAACACTCCAGAAAAAAGGGGTGCATTTACTCGCCTTCAATGGGAAAAGCTTCTCTGTGCAGTTTTCAATACACAGCGTGCTTAGCTTTTCTCCTGGCTGTCACTGCTCTCAGAGATGTTTGGATTTATCTCCTCTATGATACTGCATTATCACTCGAGATGGTCGAATGTTTTGACTAGCTGACTTTGTGAGTTGATTGCAAACTTGCTAGAGAAGGAAAAAAGTGTTGCTCTAGCAAAATGTTGACTATTGAATATTTGACTTGACTTTGAACTTAATGCAAAAACTTTTTGTTTTATAGCAATATATTCTTTTTTTTAGTATACAATGGACCTTTCTCAACATCTCCAGCAAGTTGACACCCTGCTCAGATTGGAACTGGTGGAGAAAGGAGAGTGGAAGGATGCTGTCCGGCATAAGTGTTCTTAGTTCTCGTAGCCCACACAGGAAATGTAACAAGACTACGGCCATTAGGAGACCCGAACAATCATCTCTAGGCATTATCTCCACTTATGCCAGGGAATGAGAGGAGGGGAACCTGTGCATCTCTACACCAAAGTAACAAAGGGCTGAACTAAAAGACTAAAGAGACAGTTTTGGCCCCTGGGCCTTAGTTTGTCCATGGTTGACCTAAGAAGATTCTAACTTGACCTAAGAAGATTCCTTGCTTCCCACTCTCCTCCACAGGATGTTCCCCTCGGAATCTGCTCTCTGCTGAAGATGCGGCTCTGAGGAGAGCCCGATGCTACATGTCTGGTGGTCTTGCTCCACCGCTCTCCGCTTTTGGAGTCTAGTGTTCCAGATTAAGGCTATGTTTCCATTACGTTGGGACACGTGTACTTTTAGCGGGAGGTCCCAAAGTAGCAGATAGACTTGCCTGCTCGGCGGAGACTCTGCCTTCATTGCGCCGAGCCGCTTCACTGATGTGCACTGCACCGGCGGATGTGTAAACAGACCAGAGCAGGCAATGTCTGTGGGATACGTCGGGACCCCTGCTTAGCATATACGTATATTTGCGTATATTTTTTCTGATGGCCGCTAGGGCTGTCATCCCCAGACACTGGAAATCTTTGACCACCCGACTATTTCTGAGTGGCTTATTGAACTTAATTGTCTCCAGCGCTTGGAAGACCTGACTGCCCCCGCCCAGGAGGCTTCCTCCAGGTTTGTTGACACATGGGGCACCTGGATTATTTTTAAGGATTCAGCAGCAGGATGAGCGCTTCTCGTGGGCCGCTGACCTAGGCGCTATATAACGGAGGTTTGCTATCCCTGTCAGCACCCCCCCCATCTTCCCCTACATCCCTGATTTTCCCCTCCTTCCTCTACTCCTTTCCTCCTCTCCCTCCCACCACCCCCTCTTTCTTCCTCCGTAATTCATCGGCCTTCTCTGGATACTGCCACGGCTGCGGCCCTCGCATATCAAGCTGTGACTATTAGCAATGTTCCTTTCCTATGTATGCTCCATGCCCACTCCTGACTTGTTTTTTATTGTTTATTTCTATGAAACAGATGCTTTTCTTCTGTAATAAGTTGTGAAAAATCTCAATAAACGGTTAATATTTAGAAGATCCCTTGCTAATTGCATCTACTCCATGAATTTAAGGACCACTTCTTATCTTATTTTGAATTATACAAAATTCACGAACTGTATCTTGTCCTGTTTACAACAAAATTAAAGTTTCTGATACAAAGCAAAATTTGTTAACAAATAAAAAAGGATTTCTGTTGCACAAACAAACAAAAAAAAACAAAGAAATTCTTCTACATTCAAACACCTGTTGCCGCTAGACATAAACATAAGACCTCTGGTACAAGGGTTAATGAAAGGTTTGGCTTGAGCTCAGCTGTTTATCCATCATAAAGAACAAGAACTGTGGTGGCATAGAGGTTTGCATTATTGAAGTACGTGAGTCCCATGGTGGAGATTTGGCAAGAAAACGATCTGCTTCCCTGTTGGAGGCATCCCAGGAGCGGAGTGATCTGTCACTTTGCCATTCACATGCGGAGGGATACTTTTTCAGTGTAAGGAGTTTGGGTTAGGACAGGGGTGTTAAACTCATATACACAGCGGGCCAAATAAAAAAAATTGGAGTATGGCATGAGCCGACCTTGCTATTCAAAATATAACATTACTGGCCATTTTTGGCCCATGGGCTGTAGTTTGACATCCCTGGTAAACATATACATTGTGCACATACCCCGTTTTCCCGAAAATAAGGCATCCTTCCATTTTTGCCTCACGCTGAAATATAAGGAATCCCCTAGAACCGGGGTACTCAATAGGCGGACCCCGGTCCGGATCCGGACCGAAACAGGGTCACATGTGGACCGTCGGCTCATTCCTCCCTCTACACTCACGAAGCGAAGGAGAGGAAATGCCCATCCAGCCTCGGCCCCCCCTCTCCTCCTCCCCGATGTCAGTGTGACAGGCAGCAGGATTCTGTGTTCTCTCTGTGCTTCCTGTAACTCCTCCCGCAGATACGTCCTCCCCAGCCAATCAAAACGCAGGACACACCCTCCCCTCTCTTCACTGCACTGTAGAAAGCTGAATATTTTGAACATTCATAGCACGAAAACCATTGATAGTATATTCATGAAACTTTACTACTACTTACACCCAAAGTTTCACCCCTCTAGCTACAAAACTTATATGTTAATTTCAGCTAAAAGTCCAGCTATTAAATATTGCTTCCCTATGAGCAT
>CM070036.1:56103462-56114283 GCA_036250615.1 Ptychadena robeensis | reverse complement strand
CAGAAACATCTACACCACTTGAGGGGTTCACATACTTTCAAGCAGCACTGTATGTAAATAGCTGCTCCTGGGTAAGTTGTTCGGTGCCAGATTGTATATAGTGTCTCAGTCTCATAAGTCATAAGTTGATCAGTATGTTGAGAGAATGGGTTCTGCTAGTATATAGACACATGGTAAAGTGTCAGCCCTGCACACTGAATACTGCATGGTCCATCTTAATTATGTTTGCTCTTTTTCCTTTTTAAGCTAGCCATACACGTTCGGATTCCATGGCCGCTCGATCACCTATCCGATCGATTCCGGCGATTCTGCCGGGAATCGCAGGTGTGATCGATCGGCCAATTAAGAGTATCCGATCGCTGCATACCACCTTGTCCAACGGATTCTGGGACGATTCCGTGTCCGATTGTCCACCTCACAAATGGCAACTCCCCCTGATCTGTGCAGAATCGGATCAAAAAGACCAACATGTTGGTTCTCTGTCGCATCCGATTCTGAGCCCCTGATCAATCGGACGTGATCGATCGGACAAGGTGGGCTGCACACGATTCCGGCACAATCGTTTCACGTGCACGCACCCGGAATCGATCGGCCCGGAATCCGACCCGTGTATGGGGGCCTTTAGTCTGACTTGTATAGGGAACATTGTTCTACAAAATTATAGAACAAATGTATAGTTTTAAAATATAGCTAAATACCTCAATCTAACATTGAATACTGGGCAAAACAGGGAAAATTCTGTTGAAAATGTATATATATATATATTTTATACAAACATATATAGTTGTATTTATCCTAGTGATATATTGGTTTAGGTTATATCCAGCGATATTTCCTGCATCCTTCCATATCTGAGTACATTATGTGCCCTGGGGTCTGATATCTCCAATCGGTGCCCTCTAGTGGCGGGCAGAGATCTCACCTATACAGACGAGATGAATGAAACAAGTCCAGCTGCGCTGCCGGAAACAGAATTTATTTTCAGTAACAAGCAATCGATCATATTGAAATTTTTTGAAAAGCCACAGGGACAAGAAGAACCACATTACATTTACTGTAGTTATACTTTCAGCAGTAAATTTACGTTTGCCAGTAGTTATACTTTACCAGAAATATAACTACAGCTAAAGGTGGCCATACATGTTTAGATTGGCAGATTGGCCGCTATTGGACATGTCCGTTCTCTGGCTGACCGAGCTTTGGGGCGACGGCCGCAAGCGCTCACGCACATCAGTCGGCGTCAAAATCAGCAGCCGCTCGGTGCGTGTGTGGCGGCCCTAAGCGCCTGGCTTAAGGAGCTATATGCCTTGTGAGCTTTTTTATGTTGGTTTCCTTAGATTTTAGTGAATTAAGCCCCCCATACACCTTTAGATCACTCCATACAATTTCCATTAGATCTTTCAACAACTATGTAGTGCCAGGTCCTCCCTAATAGAATACATAGTGATTGGGAGGTATAGAAAGATCCTCATATTACATTGTTGTAGTAGAAGAAAAAATGATTGTACAGAAATTGTATGGTAAGATGGTAAGGTGTATGGGGACCTAAAGTAATAAAACTGACTCGGACCACTTGATCACATCCTAGGAGAAAAAATACTGATACAAATCATAATTTATTAAATATAAATGAGGGAAAAATAAATAAATAAATAAATGTAAGGGCCTAGCGTCCTGAGTATCCATTTGTTCTCCTCCCTTGTCAGTAAACAACTGTCCGATGTGCGTCTGTGATTGTTATCATGTTACAGTCGGAGGCAGTAATATTAGACGGAATATTGGTACATCATAAAATGTGTTTTTAACAAACTGTAATCCAATCATATGGTTGTGTTTTTTTTTTTCATTTAAATTTTAGCAGATGCTTCACAGCTTGACAGCGATTGATTTAGATAAGCGAAGCCGGTATGAGATATGAGGTGTCACTCGTCGTTTCTAGGGGGGCACATACCACCCTCTCATATAACAGATACATATTTTTTAATTTACAGGAGGTGGGTTTGCTACACTTGTAAATAAGCAAAGGTGTCAGTTTTCCTTTTCTTATAAGAGTAGCTATGGCAACCAAGTCACTGACCTATTTCCGATTATATCACAAACTAAACAATGTGCTTTGTGTTTTTTATACACACATCCTTTAGTATGTTCCGTGTACCTTATAGGATTTCTATCCGCTGCCGCAGTCAGGAGCCAGCGTACCCCCTTCAGGCATATGTATCTAACTTCATTATGTCAGGGGCCCTCCAAGTCAATACCTTAGAAAGAGAGAACATCATTAGGAAAGCAGATACTCTTTATATTCTATTATTCCGTCTGTGGATTCTCAGCACATAGAGAGGGAAAGGGCTTCAATATGACTTGGAAATACCCACTAACATGTCAGAAAGAATATGTGCAGTCATGTCTGACTGAACACAATGGCATCCGACAGTAACTCAGCCTAATTGATCTATTTTTTTCTTCTTTTAATACCAGTGTGCTTTGGTAGAGCAACATACCGGTCATTTTTGCTGTCAACAGATAAAAATGACATTACATATACAGGTATCAATGCGGCAGCATTTTGTTTATTCCATTTTATTTGAAGACTAATTTGGTTTATTTATATAAATATATTTTGTACAAACCTATGGAGCTAAGTTTTCACAATTATAAACTATTTCATAGTGTCTATATAGCTTCTAATGACCATACACATTACCACAGCTCATTAACCCCTGGAAGACTGGTACAGAGGATTAAACATGACAACTGTCATAGACAAGAGCGCAACAGGTAAGGATATATTTTTGGGATTGTGAAGCACCTCTTCACCATTGTAAAGGTAGGCATACAAAGTCTGATTCCTGTTCGATTGACTTCACTTGGCGGTCGCTCGGCTGCAAGTCGGGTGTGTCCACCTGGACAGTTTGACCAGGGTAGGAAAATACTGGCCAATCTCTGGTCCCTATCCCAATTATTGTCTGGCACACAAAGGTAAGTAAAAATGTTTTATTTTTCATTATTATAAAGTTATGTAATAAATATAATAAAGTAAATAAATGTAATATTATATTTTTTTCTACTTTAGCTACACATAAAGTTACATGGCTGCATCTTAGAATAACCAATTAGAAAGCATATTATAATAAAGTGAAATTCCATTAATTAATTAATTAAACTCTATTTTTTACATTGCATCATTTTAAATGTCTTGTTTTTAAGGTTTGGAGCTAGTATAACGATAATCACTATTGGTTTATATCATGTAGGCCCCCCATCTGCTGCCAAAACAGCTCTTCAAGACCCCAGAAGGTGGCCTGTGGTTTTTGGCAACAAGGGGTTCCCATCCTTATACTTGCACATTTTTCCAACTCTTTTACAATTGCCTATATATGTGCTGGCTTAATTTTGTAAACATGGCATTTTAAGCCCCCCATAGACAGGCAGACTCCTCCATACAACTTTCATGAGACCTACCAACAACTATGTAGTATAGTGACCTCCCTGATAGAATACATAGTGATTGGAAGGTGTAGAAAGGTCCTCCTATTACATGGTTTTGGTAGAAGAAAAGTTGGTTGTACAGAAGTTGCCTGTCTATGGGGGGCTTTAATGAGATCATTACTGTTACTTTACTAGTCAGGTATTCAATGTTAAAGCTGATCAATGTGTGCATTTAGTTTATTAGTGTGCTGTTAGTTTATTAGGTGAGACATGCTGCCTGCAAAAAAATATATATTTTAAAGGAAAGTCTACACACAATGGGACAAAAAAGTCAGCCACCAATTGCAGCCACCTCAACTATGAGTGACCGAATGGGGGGAAGGAATCCAGGAAATTTTTAAAGAATTCATTTGCAAATTATGGTGGAAAATAAGTATTTGGTCAATATGAAAAGGTTATCTCAATACTTGTTTAGTTTGTTGGCAATGAAAGAGGTCAAATTTCTTCACAAGGGTTTCACACACTGTTGCTGGTATTTCGGCCCATTCCTCCAAGATCTCCTCTAGAGCAGTGATGTTTACTTTCAACTTTCTCCAAAGGTTTTCTATGGGGTTGAAATCTGGAGATGCTTCTTGAAATGCTTCTCACTCAAAATCTCACCATACATGGCCCTAATAATTCTTTCCTTTACATGGATGGTTCTGGTCTCTTTGCAGAAAAACAGCCCCAAAGCATGATATTTCCACCCCAGTGCTTCACAGTAGGTATGGTGATATGTGAATGCAACTCAGCATTCTTTCTCCTCCAAACACGACAAGTTGAGTCTTTACCAAAAAGTTCTGCTTTGGTTTCATCTGACCATATGACATTCCCCCAATCCTCTTCTGGATCATCTAAATGCTCTTTTGCAAACTTCAGACGGGCCCGGGCATGTACTGGCTTAAGCAAGGAGACACATCTGGCACTGCAGGATTTGAGTCCTTGGCGGCATAGTGTTACTGATGGTAGCCTTTGTAACTTTGGTCCCAGCTCTCTGCAGGTCATTCAATAGGTCACCCCTTATGGTCCTGGAATTTTTACTCACCGATCTTGGGATCATTTTGACCCCATGAGATCTTGCATGGAGCCCCAGATCGAGGTAAATTATCAATGATCTAATTTTGGCTCCCACAATTGATTTCTTCACACCAAGCTGCTTGTCTATTCAGTCTGCCCAGCCTGGTGCAGGTCTAAATTTTTGTTTCTGGTGTCCTTCGACACCACTTTGGTCCTTGGTCTTAACCTTACTGGGAGTTTGGAGTGTGAGGTTGTGGACAGGTGTCTTTTATACTGATAACAAGTTCAAACAGTTGCCATTAATACAGGTAACGAGTGGAGGACAGAGGAGCATTTTAAAGAAGAAGTTACAGGTCTGTGAGAGCCAGAAATCTTGCTTGTTTGTAGGTGACCACTTATTTATGGAGGAATTTACCAATTAATTCATTAGGAATCCTACAATGTGATTTCCTGCATTCTTTCCCCATTCTGTCTCTCATAGTTGAGGTGTACCTATGATGAAAATGACACGCCTCTCTCATCTTTTTAAGTGGGAGAACGTATACGGGTGGCTGACTAAATACTTTTTTGCCAACTGTATATATTTCCTGAAAATGTAGGTATTTGATTCAAAATTTTAAATATTTCAATAATGCAAGGCAAGTCTTGAAGGATATGAAGACTATACTGCTGACACTACATGCATATGACCTATTGATTTTAGATGCTTGATGGACAGCACAGGAAATCTGACCATTCGTAGACCACATATGTAGTTATCTACAGTAATTTTTTGCCCCTCCCTACTGCATCCATAGCCTGAGCAATTAAATAGGAAGCACTTCCACAAACACTAAGAAACAAAGCAGGACACATACACTAAACATACATTGGAAAATGTTGCTGTCCCTCAACTGCATTTTTGACAGTTTGGGTAATAGGCTATAAAGTTTGTGGTGGAATCAGAAATAAACCTACCACAAACACCAGTAAGTGATACAATTATGGTTCAGCTAATTGAAAGAGTTGTGTTCAACACTTTCTTAAATACATTCACTGTAGTGCTTAATGTCAGTTTTTAACAACATGCAACACAGAATCTTTATGTCTGTATTCTGCAAGATTAGGCCGGGGATCTAGCAAACACACTCAACGAGGTTCTCACTTTAGTCTTCACATAAGACCTGCACCCAAAGTAGTCTGCCATCTGTTGGGGCACTGCCTGGAGCACTGCCTGGCTGACTAATGGTTAGAAAATCTTAAGGCTAAGTTTGACCGTTTAGCGTGACCGATCGCCGGACGCCACTAGGCCATTAGACGCCATTAGGCGTCTGCCGGACAGTTTTCGGGCGGCCGTGCCATAGGACCTCTATGGGGTCCTTAATTAGATGCCCTGTAATCGCCTGCACTGTTTTGCAGACAACCACAGGGAGTCGTTTATCCAGCGGCTGCGGTGCCCAGCCGATTAGAGAGCACTCAATGTTCAAGTAGAATTGTGGAACTTCTTCTAGCATGCTCATAGCTGATTTTAGTCACCATCTGAAACATTGACAAAACACAACAGGTATACCAAATTAGCATCCACCCAAAAGGGTCACACACTCGTTTCCATAGAGTCTGTCTTTGTACTTATATTCATACAAGTACTAGTCAACTTGTATGTTGCTGCTGGTGTGGATGCATGGCTAAGGTGGAGTTTTGTCAAGTGGGAGTGTCATATTTTGGGTGGTTGTCACACAGAAGGTTTTGTCCCTGTATTTTTACTTATAGAGTATTAACTATACAATTACAGGGAGAAGCTTAAAAAAAGGTTCACCTCATGGTAAGTATGTGTGAAACTGGCCATGCAAAGAAAGAACAGCAAGTTGCTGCCATTATCGCAGACAATCCAGTCTAATGGAAGATGGCATGGGTTTAGCTTTTTCCTGTAGAGTAAGCCATGTGTAAATTCTATTACCTAATCATAAAAACAGCAAGAAAGACACTGCGGCACATAAGAGAGATTGCTACAGATACACTGTTATAGACTACAGACCACAACAGTGTTTCCTTTTTCAATGAAATATGAAGTATACTTCCTCTGCTGAGCAGGCCTATAATAGCAAAGGCTGGCTTCGGAGGTGGAGAAGTGGAAGGCCAAGTTATTCAAAAAAAAGGTTCTACCAACAAAAAATAATACTAAGGCTTAGGCTCCACTATGCGTTAACGGATCCAAAAAGCTCAACCCATGCATTTTGGGATGCGTTTTTAAATTATCCGTTTTTTGTGTTCGTTTTTACCATGAACGGATTGATCAACACATTGAACAACGCATACCATTGTGTTTCAATGGACTCAATTAATTTTCTATGTTGCATTAATGTCAACGCAGTGCTCTGCCTTGATATGAAAGCAACACAAGCTAAGGAATCACACCAACGAATGTGTAGACACATCCATTGACTCAATGGATGCGTCAATCCATTACCAAAATTACCCCCAAAACTATACCCTAGACCTGTTTTATTTTTTGATCGTGTAAACAAAGGAATTGTAGCAACAGGGTGGCTTTCAACATATAAAAGGGCCCATTGTTGACCATTTTAGGCCCTAGGCTCCACTATGCTCGCACAAGCCTATGTAACATTACTATCGACGCAGATGGGCTGTGTTTACATTAACCTGACTGAGGCGTGGACCAATGGGTCGTGAGATCTGATGGGCTGTGGAGAGGGCCCTGTCAAAGTCCCATTGCTGTCAATGGCCGGCTTGTCCACTCCATTAAAAACCCTGCATTTAACGCAGGGGTTTTAACGGATAGTCGAGCCTAGGGCTAACTCTGCTGACCAAAGATGAAAGCTTAAAGTGGACCTACCACCAGAAATCTAGAAGTGCCAATAATAGGGAGGAATGCAGTAAAAAAAACCTCAAAAACGTTCCTGTAATGAGCAATTTAACAAGATTACCACACAGCTCCCCTCACTTCCTGGTTCGCTGAAGGCACCACATGAAACTGGGGGTGCAATATCACGGGTGGCCACTGGGGGGCGTTCAGGGAATTTTCAAAGCAGATCACTGCTTCCTGTGACGTCCTGCCGATTTCTGCCTAAAATGAACCAGGAAGTGAGAAGATCTGCCGGATTATATTCCTAAATTGCTCATTACAGGTAAGTTTTTTTTTTCACTGCATTCCTCCCTATTATTGGCACTTCTAGTGCCATTCATGAAAACATAGATTCCTGGTGGTAGGTCCGCTTTAAGCAGGTCAAAATGTGTCTTTAAAGTATGCCCAGTCCATTTTTTACATAAATAACAAACTTCAGACCACGGAAGTTTGAATGAAACAAACCAAGGCCGTGAACTTGAACCTCATCTCTAGACATGACCTAGTTGTATTAATTAACTGCCGCAGAGAAAAATCAGGTTTCCTGCTCTGCCAGACAGGGCCGTGCTATGCGGCAGATCTGCACAAGTCTCAGGACTGAATGGACAAAAATATAAATGCAGTGAGAAGTAAAACAGTTCTCTTACAGGTATTACATTGTTCTATTTAGCTGTAATGGATCACATTTTATACATCTCTCAATTAATAAATCTATAGGATAATAATACTATAGAAATATTGACAAGTAGACGGTAGCACATAAATTTAGATATAAAAAAATCTACTAATTTAGAAAATAAACATAGGATTAGGTTTATATGTATAAAGCATCAAACACTTCCTTGGCTACCAATCACAATTCCCATCCCATTTATTACCTCCAGTAAACATATCTATATGGTTGCTCTTAGTTACCATATGCCTATACAAGACAAAACCATCTGTCACACAGGAAGCTTCTCTTGCGAATAATAAAACGAAAAATGTAGACTGGATGCATCCATTCCTACAGCTGTGCTCCATTTAGAACCCAGATGAAAGGAATTGTTTGTATAAGAGCAGTGGTAGTCGTACAATTCTTGTTATGATCTGAGTCTTCAATATAACTAGTAGTTGCCACGTCGCAGTTAACGCAGACGTCAAGTAAATGAATATATTCAGCGGTGTTATTAACAGGTTCGCTGACTGGGTATTTGCAGAAAAGGACGTTGTATTGTTACAATGAGATGGTGATAGATTGGGTTACATATACAGTAGTAGTGTTTCATAGACTAAAGATACAAAACCCCCAAACTGTCTGTTGACAGCCTTCTTTGTATGCACATACCAAGGGAGTCAGAAATGCACGCCGTGCGCCAGTAAACGTCTGGATAGCAGCTTCCTTTCAAAAACAACTGTACAGAGACAGGAAAGTGTTTTTCAATTTACTGGCTCTGACTATGCTAAGAGGTTTACTTGATGAGGTACTGCTGTGAGATGTAACAAAGCTCCTTTGGCAGAAAATGAATGGAAATATGTGTGGACACACGGACTCTGCAGTATACTTTTATTACAGTGTGCTTCATTTATATATTTGTATTAGGAAATGTATAAATTGATCTTTGTATATAGTCAACTCATACAAGACTGATGTTCACTAGTTAATGGACAGACTGTTTGTATCTCCCAATCCCACGTAAGTAATATCTGTTGCTAGAGCAAAGCTTTTTCAGTAATTGGGCCATGTATGAATAATGAGGATTATTGTTAGTAATGTGTCTTTGTGACAGGGATTTTCTTAAGTCGGTAGTATTAAAGTCAGTAGGTGTTTAAAAAAAAAATCAATTGTCTCCGGCCTCCTAATGATGCTTAATTACTAAAGCAAACATCATTTATTTTCTATTTCTGTCAATATTTATTGCCCCCTTTTTTTATCCTCAGTTCCTGCGAGGACTGAAAATGATGGGAGGTCTTCACTAAGGACCAGAAGTAAAAGAATATCTCCCCTAAGGGCCATTTCACACTATATGCGTTTTTTAATGGCATGCCTTTTTTATAGGCATGCGTTTCCGCATATATGTAAAAA
This sequence comes from Ptychadena robeensis, assembly GCA_036250615.1. NCBI lineage: Eukaryota > Metazoa > Chordata > Amphibia > Anura > Ptychadenidae > Ptychadena > Ptychadena robeensis. Next base: position 56,104,894 of record CM070036.1, on the reverse strand, counting down.
TGCATGCGTTTTTGACATTACATATGTGTTTGCGTTTTGCATTTGCGTTTTTGAACAAATGAATGAAAAATGCAGGAAAAATAAGTCAAAAATGCATACAGCAGTAAGTTTATAAAAACGCATGCCGAAACGCTGAGTTTTTAAAAACGCAACGCATACAATGTGAATGGTAACATTGGTTGTCTATGTAAAAACGCTTGCAGTAAAAAAACACGTGCAGTAAAAAAATTTGTGCGGTAAAAAAACGCACCGCAACGCATATAGTGTGAAATGGCCCTTAAAGGTGGCTTTAAGCTATTTCTCCAATGTTATCTTCACTGTGTATCTAGCCAGGATTCTTTAAAATGTATTTGTTTGTTTTGAATAACAAAGGACTCATTGCCAATGCGTTTTGGAAAGTGGAAACAAATGGATCTGGTTATATACGGGTACCACAGCCTTATGGTGTGTAAACCTTATCAAATAATCAGTACACTATGACGCATTGTGTCATTTCAATATCATCACAAAGCTCCGCATTGACATTGACGCAAGCATGTTACTTAGTTCATTTGGATTTTTTCAATCTGTCTAGCAAACCATGTACAGCCTTGGGCCCTGTCTACACTGGGCATCATGGACATGGCAGTGTGACACATCCATGACGCCCAACCTGTGGATTTCCCTTGGTGTATTTGTAGGGCACATTAAGTAATGTAGTGGCGTTATTGCACCCTGTTGATTTGTATTGAAAAAGTGCAAAACACTGTGTGCGTTTTTTACCACACCACACATTTGCATCCAGTGGGTATCAACACATCATTGCCAGTGAAGCCCAGTGTCGCAGTATTGACAACATGGGGCTCCATGTTGTGATTGGAGCAGTGCAGAGCCTTTCTTTGAACGGCCCTTAAACCATGATTTCACTGTTCATTTAGATTTAGTGTTAACATGTCTAAAAACGCAGCACATGTTAGTGGTGCTATAGTGATGTGTCAGAGAATTTTTCTTTTGGACATGGCATCAGGGAGATGAAAAAAATCCATTGGTTTTAAGTCTGCTTTAACACAAGTTATATTTTCTTTTCTTTTTTATATATTTCTTTTCTGTTTTTTATTTTTCAAATCACAAAAATACATACATAAAGTAACACATATGTAAAGAATTAATAGTTCCCTATTAGTGAAGTGTAAGTTGCCAACATCCCAGGATACAACAATTGAAAACAGAAAGTTGCACCCCGCGTGACCAACGGGGATCCCCCAGGCCATCCCAAGACAGGACCACCAGGGCAAGGCAAAAAGCACTCAGAAGACAACTCCCCAATGTGAGCGAGTCAGAAGGACCAAAACCCACCCATCAACATTAAACACACAAGCCAAGGGGAAGGCCCGCACACAAACATACCAATCAAAAAAAACAAACCCTGCCATGCAAATAATGTAAGGCGCAT
>CM070036.1:56080042-56101145 GCA_036250615.1 Ptychadena robeensis | reverse complement strand
CTTCTAGTGCCATTCATGAAAACATAGATTCCTGGTGGTAGGTCCGCTTTAACATTCGAATGTATACTAAATGTGTCATAATCTCATTCAAATTTTTTTGTTCAATCTAAAACATTTGCATAAAGCTACTTAATTTGTAGATTGAGCACACGTTTGTTCGTGTTATGTTCGTTCATATTATGTTCATTTGTATTATGTTTGTTCCAATACCAAACGACTTGAAGTGTTTTTTGCTACACCCCTTCACCACAGCACTTCCAATCAAAACAAAAATCGAATGATAGTTTGTTCGAGTACATATACGATCGAGGTTTCATTAGCCATTATGTTTGGTCAAATGAAAATCAAGTATACATTCGTAGTACTATGGATATTCAACCAAAATATAGAACACCATGATCGAATCGATGGTTGATCCTGCAAAAGGTACACGCTTAGATTTCCACCCGATTTTTCAGCCGATCGACCATAGTGTGCGTTCCCGTCGGTCGGTCGGCCAAAAAATTGGGTGCCAATCTAAAGCTTAAAGGGGCAAAATCGGCCACCAAATCAATCTAAGCCATTACAAACATGTCCGTTATTATTAAGGTAGCCATACATGGCTACCGATCGATTCTTGATCTGATCATTCCTGGTAATCTCCAAAATGGCTGATTCCACAAAATCCATCGATCGGAAAGGCTGCTGCATAGGGAGCTATGGGTCCACTAACGTACTTCGATTGCCAACCAAAGTTCAATGTCCGATCCGATTTTTTTGTTGATTCCGATTCTGTTTGGTCGATCTTCCATGGTGGGCAGAACTCGATTGATCACCGATCAATTACCATGAACACACGTGGTGATCAATCAGTCACAAATTACGTGTATGTTTCCTCAGCTTCGTCGGGCATCCAACAGGGCTGAGAACACAGAACCTGTCTGCAGCTGCAAAGGCACTCTCCCTCCAAAGCTGTTGAGCAGGGGGAAGGGGGGAGCTAGTAGCTGCTCATGGCCGAGGCCCCTAGATGCTGTCCGCCATGTCCCATAGCATGCTCGGGCCCTGACGGCGGCCCGAGCAGCTTGGGGGACCTGACAGACAGTGCTGGCCCACAAAGGGTGCCTTGCCGATTGTTACCTGATTTTTCAGCTATATTGGGGGCTTGACTCAGTATTAAATTTTTATAATAAATATTTGGCAGTCTAAACCCTTTTCTCAAACATTGATAGCCAATCACTGAGCAAATCAACAAAGCAAAAAGAAGAGTTCACCCCCACATGTATGTACACCTGTGGGGTGTACTCCTCTTTTTGCTTTGTGTCCTTAATTTTTATATGATAAAATGTTAATTGCTTGGTTCATTTTTTCAATCATTATGTACAGTTATACCTCTAAATATATCCAGACAGGATCACTAGGGTCTCCTTTTCAGACACTTCTGCCTCAGGGTATTTAACCTCCCTAGTGCACCGCCTGTACCGCACCGTTTTTAACAGTGTGGTACAGGCAATGGCAGCAGTGTACAAGGTACACTGCCTGCCATTTCCTCCCTCCCCCTCCCCTCTCCATACAGCCAGTGTCATTCATGACACTGGCAGTGAGGTCTGGAGAGCAGAAGCCCCTCCATTAACATGGAGGTCTATGGCACTGCTCACCCTCGCCCCCCTCCGCGTCACTGTGACGCGATCAGTGAAGCCGCAGAGCCCCGGAAATGGTGCGGCTGGAAGCAGCATCGCCATAGCTTTCCGGGGATATGCGGCTTTTCTTCACACAAACTCTGGACGAGATGGGCTCGTGATGAACACTAAGGAGGTTAAAATAACCAGTGTTTATCATTTGCATTTATTTTACCTCTACAGATTTGTTTCTGATTTGTTTTTCTATGCTCTCACACTCGTTTGTTGGAATAATAAATCTGCAAGGTAAAGCAAATTAAATGCAGATTACTTTAAAATTCAACAGCTAAAGGCTTTGCAAACATTCAGAATCATTAGACAAAAGACAACATGTTCATGTAAACCATGCATTTTTGAAGATTGCTGAACTAAGACAGCAGTTATTTTTAATTTATATTATATTTTATATGGCTTATATCATGTGCCTTAAACAGAGTTGCAAATGTAGCCTCTACTCAGAAATAAAAGAATTTAATGAAGGTTTGCATTATTTAATTAATCATTGAAACATGTCTCTATAACTACTGGAAGTACATAAGTGTAACTAGTGTTTAATATATACTGTAATAGTCAGATTGCTACATGGAGGAGTAAAAGATATAAAACATAGAGAGCAGTGATATGACCTGATCAGTCTGCTGCTCTTTCCATTTTCCAGCTAGCTACATGTTAAGCCTGTGCTATGGGTATTAAGAGTTCTTTGACACTATATGTGTTGCTTTCTCTTTATAGAAAACCATTGTACCATTGACATTTAACGCATTGACGTGTTGCATGCATTTTCTGATGTGTTGCAGTGATTAATATAAGCGGTCTTAAATTGAACTTTTTTATTATCTATATATAAATATTGGCAATAGGTCACATGGTCTCTGGACTGTATGAAAGAGTCCTAAAACATGTTCGAGATGGTGACAACTAGTGATGGCCGAAAAGTTTGCCTGGCGGACATTTCGGGGTGAACATAGCATGTTCACAGTTCGCAAGGCCAGCGAACATATTACCGTTCTACCCGCCCCTTTTACCTTAACATGGAGACAACGTTTGACCCCTCATCCCACAGTCAGGTGAGACAGTACAGCCAATAACACATTTTTCCTGAAAAAGAAGCATCCTGGCGGCCATTTTACATTTATCATGTGTCTCCAGTACTAGATAGATAGTAAGAGCTGCTGCTGATTGAGGGATGGCTTAGCCAATTTGCTGTTATACTCCAGTACATTGATCTGTAACTATAGTTAAAGCCCCCCATACACATTCCGATTTTTCTCCTGACCGATCCGATTGGGTCACCCGATTTTCACTTAAAATGTTATGGTCGATCGGTCGGCTGGCACGAAAAATCGGAATTTGAATTTTCAGCGATCAATAGGCCCGACACTATTTTATTAACACCAAATTGACCAAAATTTACGGACAGGCCCGAATCGGTCCAGACCGATTTTGAGAAATCATGATCGGTCGGGTACATAATTCCGCATCCGAGTATTCTCCCGATCGATCACACCGACCACGCTGGTCGATCGGGCAAAATTCTTACAAAAAATCGGAACGTGTATGGGGGGCTTAAGGTGTTGTGCAACAAGCAGTTCATCATTGCTGCACCACAAAAGTCCTTATCTGGGGGTTGGGTATGCTGTATTATGGGACCTGTGCGCTGTGTTATAATCCTGAGCTGAGGTGTGCTGGTAGTTGTAGTTCACCATCACAAATAAAAGCAGAATATTGCAGAGAGATCTGACTAAATGCGTTGTGCTGCAGAAGGTACTGTCAGGCTGGCAGACCACCCAGCATTTTAAAAAATCCACATTCACATCTGGCATGACACTGTCCCGGTGGTGACACTTTTTGTCCAGCACCGTTTTGACACTTTTTTTTTGAGTAGTTTAGCCCTCAATTAAAGTCGATGAAGGTTCGCCTCGAACATGTGAACGGCGGATATTTGCAGACAACCCAGGAAACCCAACTAGGGCAGGGACTGTTCAGTGTCACCTATTACCAAGAAGTATCTTAACAAGGATCACCAGACTTTTGAATTTACATTGTTATACTAAAACTTGGGAGGGTATGGTGTAAACATTATGTTTAAAAGAAGAGTAGGAGGCTAGGACAACACAATTTACAGTACAGGAGGGGGAAGGTAAAATGTGAAACAAAATGTACAGGAAAAATGTGGGTGGGTATGATGGGAGACAATATGTCAAGTGGAGGAGTATCTGATGCCACAAACTCATCAAGATTTTTTTTTCTGTAGGTGGCTTCGGAGTTCCCTAGTGACATGCTCCTTTTAATCCATTTAAACTTTACCCTTTTACCTTAACACCTACCCAACCCAACCTTCTGTTATACAACCTTCTGTTATACAATTCTTAAGCTAGTGCTGTCAGGAAGGATAATACAGTACTGCACAGAGAAGTAACTTACTGACATGCTGATTCTATACTTTCCCTCTAAGGAATTCAGCCAGGTAGATGCTTAAGTCTATTAAAGACATTGGAATATTTAAAAAAAGATTAGCAATAAAGAAATATGTTTTAATATTAACCAAAAGATGTATAAAATCTAGGATATGGCTGTGCCTGAGACGATTCACAGTTCTTTATAATGCCGCCTCTTTACATGCATTTCCTCTGAAACATATTGAAGTCTCTTTCAAGATAATATATAAAGAGATGGAAAGGTCAACAAAGCATCGGCTTGCCTTGATTGTTTCAAATGTATTCCTGTGATGTCCTTCAGCCAGATCACTTTGAAAGTGTTGATTCAAGAATTCACCATCAAAGTTCACTGCATTATAGTCAATGACATTAAATGAGACCCAGTAAGACAAACTCAAATGCAAGTAATTGCTTTCAAATATATGTGCGTCTGTGTAATTGCTTTCAAATCTATCTATCTATCTATCTATCTATCTATCTATCTATCTATCTATCTATCTATCTATCTATCTATCTATCTATCTATCTATCTATCTATCTATCTATCTATCTATCTATCTATCTATCTATCTATCTATCTATCTATCTATCTATCTATCTATCTATCTATCTTTCTTTATGTGTATCTATGTAAAATGGTATATCAAAGTTGATCTGATTGAAAGCTGATGCATTAAATGCAAATATTAAGGGTGCAATCAAAAATAACCTAAAGCCTTCTAACGTGTGCTAGCTCTATGAAGTATACTTAGTAAGCTTATGAATAGTATGTTCTTTATTAAAACAGGCATGTGTCTTGAATGTGGGTTGTTAGTTTTTAGGTATGGAGAACATGATCGGATGATCAGAGTGTAAAGCTAGCCCTACACGTGCATAGGCCAAAAATTGGGTGGGCCCACCTGGCAAGATTGACAGAAATCTCCCGCATGTTGGATCGCATGGTGATCCGACATGTTGATAGATTCCCGGCCGATCCCATTACTTTGAAAGGGGACAGCAGGGTGCCGGATGATTCTCTAAGGGGCCGGCTGCAGCGTGATGACGTCATCCCACTGCAGTCTGTCCCTCATCGAGGGAGAATCTCGTGTAACTGAATTACTTAAGACCGCTTTACGATCCACTCAGCAAATGGATCAAATAGAGCCATGAAATCCTAAATAAAGCTGCAGGAGTTAGGGGTATAGGCATAGACTATGCAGAACATGATCAGATTGATCCACTATGGGTCAGTTTGGATTACTCAATTATGCTTATGTTTGCATCCTTACTTGATCTTTTTAAATTGATTGAATAGAAAATCTAGACGTGTATGGGGGCCTTTACACCGAATAACACTTTTTATTCACACACTTAACCCTCTGAGCGTTTGCCACGTGGCACGTTTTTTTTTATAATTTGGGGAATTTGAATTCACTGGTTCATAGCCACTAGAGGTCTCCATATCATTGGCTGGGTAGAAAATAACTGGGTGCATGGCTAAATAACATTTTATCACAAGGAAGTTTTGGGAACATTTAGTCTGAATTACTGGTGGATTATACATGGTTTCCAACACAACCACCATTGCTTCAAAATTTTTTTTTGGTTCAAGCTCAACATCAGGTTTGGTAAAACTCATACCTTGGTTGCATGGTGGAAAGACTCCCACTGCAAGGTTCAAATGCTCTTTTATTTTAGACTTAAATAGTATTTTAATTACCACTAGCCAGGTAATTCATTTTAGAGCATTATAGTCCAGTATCCATGCTCTTTGTGCAACAGATTGTGGGACAGATTGTGGGATTGTGGGAACCAGACCATGGTGCCTTACTCTGACTGTGGAAACGGGACTGTACATGTAAAGGAGGTCCAGTTTTCCATCAAAGGAGGAGAGGAAGACATTAAATATTTTATTATAATTGCTTTATTATTATTTTTTTTTATGGTATCAGCAGAGAGGGTTTCTAACTTAAGAAGAGGTCTCCCAGAGTGTTGAGGTACAGCCTTGGGCCTGTTTTGGATAGGAAGGTGGGGGGCATGAGCTCATCCCACTTCTTCCTGGCAGGCTAGGTTCTCCATGGGGGTTGGTAAGGACAGGAGTGGATAGGGAGCAGACACCCATTTCTCACACCTAGCCTGGCCCTATCTCACGATGAACCTTTATTTATTAAATATAGTATTGATAGTATATAGTTAAGAAATCATTCATAATTTCTGTTAATGTCACAGCCTCTGTCGGTTGCCAAAATGAATAGGAACCATTCATAAAAATGTATGTAAAACTAACAATGTGTGTCTAAAAAATTCACATCATTTACATAAACAAGGAATGTTAAAACACAACACATAGATGTCAACCTAGTGTGATTAGATTGTGAGCTCATCTGAGAGACAGTTAATGATATGACTAGATATATATGCTCTGTAAAGTGCTGCATAATATGTTGGCACTATAAAAATACAAGCTAGTAATAGTGTGAATAAGGAGGGATCACTATATATATATATATACATAAGTATATTTAATGCATGTGTGAAAAGACACACCAAAAAATAAAAAGTAGCACCTGCTCAGGCATTTTATACGTAGAAAGTGAAGGTCATTGTATAATCCATATGCAATATAAATGGATGCAACTGAGACATCTTCTAGTTGAAATGTTAAAAACAGCGTTTAATAAGGATCCCTTTGTTGGCTGCAAGTGTTGAGTGCTGTGAAATTAGGTATTGTGCACTTTCCTGTACTAATATAATTGACTAAGCGACTGCCATTTTCTCATACTGCCTCCCAACATGCTCTGACGAATGGATGTGCATTTAGAGGAAAAAAAGGAATCTCTCATGAAGCTGATTGTTAATGAAAAATCGTAATTCCTCACACATGGACACGGTTAGGAAGCTTGTTATTGATCTTGTAAATCCTGGTGGAAGTTAATTGTGCTTAATCTATTGATTGTTTTGTTAAAATAATAATTTGATAGAAAGTCTCTAGAAAAGCAATGTAATGCACCTAAAAGCATCTAACAAATGTAAAATCTGTTAAATACAAGATCAGAGCCTGCACCTGGTTCTATTGTTCCAACTCATTTCACTGCTTCTGCTCTTCTTACTCTACTTTTCCTTTCTCATCTAAAAAATTGCAGATGGTTTACTGGCTTTTAAGAATGACAGCATCCCCCTACATACCTCTGATCTCCCATGGTCTCATCTTATTTAATTGCCAGGCTGACCTTGACTACAGAAGAATTTGTTCAGTGTAGTGAACTGGAACAGTATTTAGTCCCTACACTGAAAATAAATTCAATGTCGTTATACACTAACCAAACTAAGACTAATAATTACTGATTGGCTAGATCTTTACTAATTGTATCACATCAACATGTATATACTGTTATGCACCATTATAAGACACATTTTTCAGCACGTAAAATGTACTAAAAAAATGACATTCAAGAACTGCATTTTTTTTAACATTAATATTATTGGGACAGTGACCCTCCAGTCCAAATATGTAAATCTTTTTTGTCCCAACCATCCTGGGAGCAATAGCTCTGCATCCCAGGAGGCAGAAATGTGTTCCATTCCCTCCAGCCAAGCCAAAAAGCCACTGCCAAGAAGAGATCTTATATGCGTTAGCACTAGTTGTACCCATTCTCTGAAAACACTGACCAACTTATGGAGAGGCACATTTTACAATTAGATAGCATGAGTGTATTTACATTAATATTCTGCATTTTAATAAGTACATTTTGTAACACAGACTCCTTCATGTAAATATATACTTATGGGTAAGTTGTTCAGTGCCAGATTGTAAAATGTGTCTCTACATAAGTTGGTCAGTGTATTCAGAAAATGAGTACTGCTAGTGTATACACACGATAAAGTTCCATTCCTCTGCTGCAGCGAAGATCTTCCTCCTGGCACTGGCATTTTGGCTGCAGGAATAAAGTGAATACTGCATGGTCCAGTCCTGCCTACTTTACTGGAACATTCTTGAACTTAATGTTACTGCAACCTTCCCCTACATTTTGGTGATGATAACATGTTTAGGGGTTTGCTATTAAATCACAAATTAACTAGACAAAATGTCATGACATCCTGAAACAATACTCGAGTACTTTTGAGTATACTTGAGTGTATACTGTAAGATTTTACACAACTCTCTATCAGCTTCTACTCTATCCTTTCAGTATGTTTTCAGTATGTTTTCAGTATGTTTTCATATTTCTTACTTCTAGACACCTCTATCCTAGTCTTAAGGTAGCCATGTACACATCAAGTATTACTATGTGTTTGGTGGGGTGAACTGAACTCAGAGAGGGGTGGCCAGCCCCTGCGGTGAGAATTATGAATAGGTCAAATAAGTGAGGTTAACACCCTTAATCAAAAAATATAACATTCACAAACAAAATCATCTGAAGGCACTTGTCTATGCTGTGAAGATATGAGATGTAAAACTACGGATACTGGAAGCCTGTGCTAGCATTTCTCCTGTGGTGTTGATCAGTGTGTGAAGAGTGGGAAAAGAGGGTTGCATTGACAATCCAACACAATGGGCAGCACATTGAACACATTTTATAAGTGGACAGAAACTTGAAAATAACTCATGAAAGAATAAAGTTATGTTAAAACCAAGCACACCATTGTTTTTCTTGTGAAATTCCCAATAAGTTTGATGTGTCACATGACCCTCTTCCTATTGAAAAAACAAAAGTTGGATTCAAACTGGCCGACTTCAAAATGGCCACCATGGTCACCACCCAATGGCCCGTACAATAAATAAGTAGTAGCAAAGCATCATAAGGAACTGTCATTTTAGAGGGAGAGAAGGGAAGATGTATATACAGTAGAAGAATGAAGAGGTAGCTTTTTACGGGTTGTTAAAGTGGCCTCCAAGGGCCGTGATGCCCCCTGACGCCAGTAATGGTGTGCCAGTATAGAATGCCACATCATTTCCTGTAGGGTAATGCAGGGAGCACCTGCACTGCAAGGTTTTCCCCACAATTGCCACGTGGCTAATGCAGGGGAAAAAAATTGTGTAGACTCAGTCAAAAGTGTGAAGAAGCCTAATGGGACAAGAAAGGGAGTTGGGAAGTCATAGGTAGGTCAGTGTTGGAGCAGAGAGGACAATTAGGGGAGTATTTATGTACAAGGTTGGGGAGTGCATTCAAGGCAAAGTAGAGATTTTGATTGATGATAATTGGAAGTCAGTGTGGGGATTTGCAGAAAGGATGAGTAGATAAGCAGTAGAGGAGCAGATAAGTCTAACTGAAGCATTCATTTACTACATGATAAGGGTTTACTGTTTAAATAATACAATTTAATAGAATTTTTTATTTTTTATTTCTGCTTACAGTTTATAAAGGTTTACAAGTAATACATTGTTCTATACTTGTATCAGAGTGCAATATACAACAATCAAAAACAATAGAAACAGCTCACATCTAAGGCTATGAAAAAGCGGAGTGCTGTGTTTTCATTGCAGCGATGAATGAATGCGTCTGAGGGATGCCGAGGAGCTGCACCTGCACAGCATTGCATGTCCTTTATGTCATTGTAATGCATAAGCCCCCCATACACGCTTCGATTTGTGGCCGGTTTCACCACAGATCGACCGCCGTGTACGCTCATGGGGATCGATCATCTGCAAATCAAATGCTTAAACAAAAAATTTGGCCATAAATCAGCCCCCAAATATTTCTAATACATTACGGACATGTTTGTAATGTTTAGATCGATCTGCTTACTTTGGGCGGATACCAGCAAAATAGAAATTTCGACTTTGATTTTTAACTTAACTTATGCAAAAAACGACATGTGCTAGAGCAAACATATTTTTTTCAAATGTTCCCACAACCCTTTTTTACATCTCCAGCAATTTTGGTGATGATATAATTTTCATAGGCTTTGCAATCAGCTCACAAAGTCTAGTTGAAAAATTCGACCATATCTAGCTCCCGCCCGATAGGACCTCTATGTGGTCCTAATCTAGATGACCTGCGAACGCGTGCACTGTTTTGCAGCGGCTTGCTGGGAGTCGTTTCTCCCATAGGAGCGTACTGTCGCTGACAGTGTTAACTAAGCCTTAGGCTATGTTTCCATTATACGTTGGGACCCCCTCCGCTAAGCGTATTGCTTGATCCCTACGTTGCACACAGACTTACCTGTTCGGCGGGTGCTCTGTCTTCAATGCGCCAAGCCATACAAGGCTCAACGTCGTTGAGTACATTGAGCCTCTGCATTGGTGTATGTGTAAACACAGCATACGCCAAGCAGGCAATGTTTTTGTGCTACAAACAGGATCCCCACTAAGCAATAGGCTTAGCAGAGGGGGTCATGGCGTATAATGGAAACAAGCCCTAACTAACCTTCCGTTAACTAATTAATTAACTAATATATCAGAAATTAGCCTATCTGGCAAAACCAAAGTAATATTCTAAGTCAGCACCATAAACTTAATAAACAACAGACTTTGTTGGCTTCACAATGACTATATACCAGTGTAAGCATTGTATAATAATATGCATGTAATATGTATGTAATGTATATATAATACATCATGTATGTAGTACACAGCTCATTGTAAAATTGATCTCTCACATTTATTATGTTGATCTGGAACACTGTGCTTAGGTTTATTGATTTGCAGTTTTGCACACTCATCTCGTGTTGTTCCAGGCCTGTATACACAGCTCTGTAGATTGTCTTGCAGACATGCCACTTGTGCATTCCTTCCTGAGAGCTTCAGCAATAAATTAAGCTGTTAATAAAAACAAGGCGTCAGAGCTGCCAGCAAGTGGCGCTCTACAGAGCGCAGCTGTAACTCCAGCACAGCTAAACTAAAAAACAGGATCTGTAGGAAGCTGAGGGCAGAGGATTCTATATGACGTGTGCACACTGCATCTGTAATGTGGAAAATAAGAGCCACACTGAATGAATGCAGCCTGCTGAAAATCTACATCTGATAAGCCTTTCTTAACATGCCAAACAACATGAATGAAACAGATTTTATTCCTTTATGAATACAGTGTGTTGTAGATAGAAACTGCTTGATTTCGAAAGCTTGATTTCATATTATATTGTTAAAAGCAATACACTGTGCTGTATTTTACTGCACAGCCAGAAGTTTTAGATTTTTTTTTAAATACCCTTTCTTTTTCAGCCAGAATAAGAACTTACACGGAAGGCACATTTTAATGCAGCAGGCTGCGGATGTTGTGCAGTAAGAGGAAAGAACTCGGTTGAACTCATTTGAAAAGAACATTCACCCATACCTGAGAAGGGTAGATGGAAGCTAAAGTCAAGTCAAGTGCAGCATGCCCTACTTTCTTTCTTCAGTCACCATCAAAGTTTGTCTGTACAGCTGGGGAGGTAAAGAGTTACGGTTATACAATACACAGATCTTTCCGTTAATAAAATACTAATTCTGATTCACAAAAGTGCACAGGAAACAAGTATTATAATATACAAATATTTTCTAGATTACATTTATACATAAAGGATACTGTTAATATTTTGAATATAAGAATTGTACCTTACAGATACAGTATTAAAAAAAAGCATAATGCCATCCTCAGTGAGCAGTGAAAACTATTGGCGTGGTGCATTAAATTTCAATGTGCAGTTCACATCTGAAGAATGTGCATTTAGACAGGAAATAATGAAAGAGAATAGCAGCACTGAAATGCTAATAATAGTAAAAATAAAGGCAGCAACGTTTAACACATTGTTTTTTACAAATGCACATTAATCTAGTTAGGGTTTAAGCCCCCCATACACCTTTAACCTCCCTAGCGGTTGAGACGAGCCTAGCTCGTCCGAGCTTCAGGTTCGCCTCAACCGCCGGGAAAGCAGGCAGCGGGGAGACCCTATGCCTCCGCGGAAAGCTGCAGCGATTGTCTTCATCGCTGCAGCATTTCCGGGTTGGCGGCACCGCTCCGATCGCGTCACGGTGACGCAGAAGGGGTGGGGGGGGCCGGCGCCATAGACCTCCATGTTAATGGAGGAGCGCCGGCTTCCCCTCTCACACAGCTGTTGTCAGTAATGACAACAGCTGCGCGTAGAGCTCCGGCGAGATGCCGGAAACGGCAGGCAGTGTACTCTGTACACTGCCTTGATCGCCCGTATCGTGCCGTTGTAAACAGCGCGATACGGGCGGTGCGCTAGGGAGGTTAAGCTAGCCATACATGGTTCAATTGACTGTTCAATCGATGTAATTCAATCGATTATTTTGGTCGTTTGATTGAAAATTTAATTATGTCCACATTGAACGATCGTTTCAATTCGATTTAAATTGTCAATTTGCTCAATCGAAATTTGATCGGACCAGTTGGAAATTTTTAATTGATTGCTACCACATCGAGTGTAAATTAAATACTATTCCTTGTCCCGACCAATTGTGATTAGATCCAATCAATAAGCATACTGTTCTCTCAACTGGTCGGCAGAATAGGATGTTTGTATGTATGCTTTTTTTGACTGTAATCAGACCACTATGATTACTATACATAGGTCAGGTTATCCTTGAGGCTGCTGTTGCAGTAATGGAAATATTTACCCATGAAAAAAAGTCATATTAGGTAGTGTGCTTGAGTTTGATCGTAGTGAAAGTATGATGCAGTGGAGACTGCATAGAGAGACTACATACTCCTGCCCAAGTAATAAACCCCGATCCGTTCAGTCGTCACTTTGACTGTAGTCAGACCACTATGATTACTATGCATAGGTCAGGTTATCTTGAGGCTGCTGTTGCAGTAATGGAAATGTTTAGGATCGAACACTCAATGTGGTGTGTCATTCAATTCAATTATAATCTATGTACGATTCAATGGACGAATACTTCGATCGAATTGATGATCGATTTGCAAATTGAACCATGTATGGCTACCTTTAGATCACTCCATACAATTTCCTTTAGATCTACCAACAACTATGTAGTGCTGGGTCCTCCCTGATAGAATACATAGTGATTGGAAGGTTTAGAAAGGTCCTCATATTACATGGCTTTGGAAGAAGAAAAGTTGATTGTACAGAAATTGCATGGTAAGATTGAAAGATGTATATAGATTAAGATATACTTTAGTGATGGTTAATATGCAGGTTATGCTGTTATGTGCTCAATCCATCAACGCCCAGAAAGGAACAAGTGGAAAAACATTTGTTATTGTTACTGCAAATGGTATCTAACAAACCACCCATTACTATGCTTGTACTTGACAGCATGGAAATATATAAAATGTGTGTCCCTATGTGCACAAAATCTTCAACATATAAAATATCAGGGTATGACAAGGGTATAAATGTGATTGCTACTGACTCTGTCCACCAATCTCTTCTATCTTTCCTCTAGACTTTAGGTTCGGTGCTTGGCGAACACAGGTATTTTGCCGTGGGGTAGATGCTGTTTTCTACAGGCTATGATGTTCTTAAATGCACAACTCAACGTGGCAGTGGAGTCTAGGTCTTAGTGTGACTATCCTTGTGCTCCATGACTTTCTAATTGCGTATTACATCTTTACTAAAGTGGTGACTGATACACTGGATTGTCATGCAATCACACATTTTGTGATTATGTCATAACACTTGGAAAAATCACAAATTACAAAAACCAGTGTTATGCCTGCTGTTAGCTGTACATGCCAGTTAGCTTTTAAATGAAATCCATAATCCATCTCAGCACTACATCTCTTCCTCTGCCATTTAATTTTTGTATGGGAGAGCCTGTACTAACCACCATGGGGCAGCTGAATGATGTGAGTGGAGTTTGGGGGCAGAAAGGTACATGTGTTGATCACATCTATGGCAAAATGGAGGGTCTACACACAATCTGGACCTGGATTAAAGACGTTCCGAATGATACTGGGATTCATTGGACTAATCAGGTACGTACAGGCTCCATCACATTCACTGAAACATAATATTTTGATGTCTTGTCAGGTTCATTTTAATAAGTATTATATATATTTACAACACAATGGAATATAATGGAATAATACTGTCCACAATAGTAGTAAAGGTTTTCTTTGGCTGCTTCTGTGTGGGATGTTATGACAATCTGTCAGAACTACTGTAAGGTCACGTGTATGCTTGGCAGCCTCTGACAGTTTGGAGGGTCTGCTGTACACTGTAACTGTTAGGAACTACAATTTTAATATGATATTTTTCTATTTGGGATTGAGTATTTATTTCAGATAATCAGTACAAGTATCAATAATACTAATCTTGGATATGTAGCAGGCTGTCCATAAATTGCCCAAAGTTAACTTATATTGTGATATTCATTTTACGCATGTGAGTTTTTACAGTATATCTGTATACTGTATCTATTAAAATAGTTTGTATATGATTATTTATCATTACAATCTTGATATTATAAAACAAAAGTTTGGATACAGATAAACTGGGATTTATTCAATTTAATTAAACTGAATTAAATTAGATGCAAAAACATACAATAAGAAGAGATGACGATTTCACTATAACATGGAGGTGGTAGGGCAAAGAGGTAGAGTCAACCAGGTGGTCTAGTGGTCTTTCAATGCCTCAGACTTTTTCATGATTCTAATGGAATGCTTTTACATCCAGTAAAAAACATAGTTATAGTGTCTAAATAATTGTGAACCATAGGTAAGATAAAGGAAAAAAGTTTGAAACGAAAATTAAAATGTGAGTGAGAGGAAGGGAGGTTGAAGAGAAAAGGATGGCTTCAAGTACAGGGAAATCAGAATTAATTAGTAATGGTCAAAGTAAAAAAAACATGGAGATTCTATCATGATATATACCTTTGTTTTTTCTTGCACATATACCTACATTAATTTCAATTGTAAAAACAAAAATATATAAGATGAGAAGGGTCTCCCATTCCACTGCAAGGTCAACTGCTTGGCGGTTTCACATATGGGCATCCACCCATAATGCCCATGTGTAAAACTGTCACAACACTGTCACGACCCCCCCAAGTAATCTCTCTTGGGCCTCGGGGAAGGCGGGGGTGGAGGGGTGGCAGATATTGCCCAGGGCAGCAATATCCCTAGGACTGCCCCTGGTCCTAGGGCTCCCAAGGAAGAAGATATTCACTTCAAGTGATCCTTCACTATTGCCGATCTCCTCATTCTTCATAGTCCAGATGCACTGTGTCATTGAACCATAATGTAGAAGTTAGGAAAACTGCAGGGAAATGGTGTTATGTGGTTGTGTACTACGTAGTTAATGCCAACTGCCATTTTGATGGCTGACAATTGCCGGTAAAAGTGGAGAGGGTGGTGAAACAATAAACTGTGTTAAAGTTTAGCCGCATGTATCCTCTACATTGTTTTACATTGTTAAACAATGTAATGTCCCTAATGAATAAATACATACTGTATATAATTATATCCATTATTCACTTGCTTATGAGCCCACATTGGCTTGGGTTTACAGTTATGCAGCACAATCTGTGGCATTTACCACATTAGCAAGTAAGTTGGAGTCTCTATGGAAGGTGGCAGGGGGGATAGTTAATGCCTTGCCAACCTGGTCTTCTGGTTTAAGTCTATAGGTCAAGAGTTGTTTTCACAAAGTTTTATAAAAAAAAATTAACAATGGGAGTCCAGCTTCCTTTCATAGGGCAGGTTTAGTTTCCCTTCACTTTATGTTGGGTCTGTGGTACAGAAGGTGACAGCAGACTTCCTTAGTGGGACAAAGAAAGCAAAATATAATCCAATAGGAGATATAACCTTTGCTCTAACCATACTCAATTTTTTTTGTAATAATGAATTGTTATTCATTTTCAATATACGTACTGCATTTTCAACAACTTATACATTATTAGCTGTCATTTAATATTATTATTATCATTTATTTATTTAGCGCCAACATATTACGCAACGCTGTGACTTTCCTCCACAATGATTGTATCTTATAACAGGACCAAAGTTTCTGGAATAGAGAACCCATCTGGGAGGCGCATCTCCAGTAGTCTGGGCAAATCACATGTAATACCTCTGCGGTATAATGCCAATGTAGCATTAGGCACATTTTCTTTGAGCTGGGTACAGCTCCCATGAGCCTGGGTCCATATCTTTCTCTATAGATAGTGGTTTTGCAAGTGCCACTTCCCATTTTAACATAAGGATGTTTTAGGAATGGATCCTCTGGGTCATCAATATCTTATATATATTAGATTAGCTGATGGACCCACCCTAATGCCCCTTTTAAAAGCTGTAAGATCTGCAAACCCCAACTTTCTTGTCATTGTCTGAGCAAAGTGTCTTCTTTGTAAATAGCTGTCTAAATTGGAACAGTTTATTGACCTTCCAGAACCCCAAAATTTTAGCGTCCATACTGTCTGCAAGCAGCGGGAAAAACAAAAAGGGGTCATCATCTGGGCTGACATACACATATTTGAGTACTATATACTCTATGACTATATACTCTATTTGAGAATAACGGTTTAGTAGGCCTTTCAGTCATTTTAGGTATTCTTACAGCTGCTGGTTGTTATGAAGTACTGGTGTAGATACCTTTTGTAACTTTCAGTGTATTCTGGTCTGGCCAAATGCCAAACTGCTGATCAGGCAAAACTGTGCTTTAATGTTGGAAGTCGCGGATAAGCTTTGCTTCAACAATTGGAATGCGTGGAAGGTGTAAGGAAGTGGGCATACTTTAAAACTAAAAGGAAGACTTGTCCAGTCAATATGGCAACCCATATTGCAATGTTCTGCAAAGCACACCTCCAGGCATTTGTGCTATCATACATGTCAGCATCTGTTACAGAATTTATTTTAATCTCTGACATAAACATCTTTCCTATCACAAATATATACCATGGGTACATGTTTGTGTAGTCCCTTTGTTTAGCTAATATTCCAAACTGTTTTGTACGTTTGTGTATAGTAGTTACAACTGTTATTTCTATAGATGGGATTTAGGAAACATGTCTGTGGCTAAGCGCTCAACATATGTCTACACTCTGTATTAGATTGCAAATGTTCTGCTGTTTTCCTGACAGCTAAATATTTAGGGGGAGATTTATCAGCTTTGGCAAACAGTAAGGCACTGCAAAACAGCAGCACTGAAACAGATTTACTTCAAGTTAATTCATACATTTCCAATTCTTATCTTCTGTTCAAGAATAGCAAATCATGCCCCTGACTACGTAGGTGAATATGAAGAGGATTTATCAAGCAAGTTACCAACAGATTTTCATATGTATCAACCTCTAGTCTTTAAGGGCCTCCCACCCAATTGCTGGCCCCTGTGCCTGCAATACTTAACATCTAACCAAGCGGTGTCAAACTCAAACACAGAGTAGGCCAACATTAAAAACTTGGACAAAGTCACAGGACAACCATAATATTTATTGAAGACATTTCTACAACTGAGGAAGTTTTTTCTTTTCGTTAAATGAATAGCAATGAACCATTTTATATAGACAAACTTAAATTTCTGTTAGCAAAGTGTAATACTATAATACGGGGCAATACAAAAAAATCTGGCTGGACAAATGTAATTACACTGTGAACCAGTTTTGGCCCCCGGGCCAGAATTTGACTACCCTGATCTAATCTGATGCATATCTATTTTTGACTGGTAACTGTTTTTTCCATTTCAATTATGGTAATCCAGCAGTTCCTGAGAATCCCCATTTGAATAAGTGTATGTCTCCACTGCGTTCTTAGCTCCGTCGCCCCCCCCCCCCCTTCACTATGTCAATCTCCAGACGGCGGATTGGCAGCACACCATGAGAACAGCCGGTCTGGTAAGAAGGTATGAATACATGGGCCGATTTGTCCCACGTTCACGGCACTGAGCTGTGCAGAAATCTGGGAAAAAATCTACCCGTGTATGCCGTTTTCCTCCAGGTTACCAACATGTTGGTAAACCTTGTTCGATATCCTATACTTTGAATAGGGAACCGTGGCTGACAGCTGGCTCCCGATATTGGGGAAGCCGGGCAGTAGCGTGATGACGTCATCATGCTACTGCAGAGAGCTCTCTGTTGGCTTAAAAATCGAGCCTTGTATTCCAGCCTTTAGTGTGGTGTACTCCTCAGCAGCAAAAGTTTTAAATCAGACGGTAACAATGAAACCAATAGCCCACCATACATTTCCAAATATTATCCTTACCACAATCTGCACTCTTCTCATGAGACTCTACTATCTTCCACCCTGATCATCTCCATACATACACAACTGCTTTAAAAACTCCTCTTTCACACCACATTTATCATGTCCTTAGCCTCAAAATCTTAAGGGCTCATTTACACCAGTAAACGAGCCATAATTGCAACCTACCAGTGGATGCAACATTAGGCGTCCACTGGTTGGACGACCTGCAAAAATGTGCAGGCACTTGCAAGCAGTCGTTTCCCACATGGCAGCCAGAGTGCACCGTCATTTCCCAGGCTGCTGTGGACAGACAACAGCCCAGGAAACTAATGTATAAATTTTGCCTAAAGCATTGGTTTTCAACCTGTGGGTCGGCCCCCCTTAGGATTCGAACAACTATTTCACAGGAGTCGCCAAGTTCTCTGTAAGCATCAGAGTTGCTCCTAACAAGCAGAAGCACTGATACCCACAAACGGGGTGGGAAGTTAGGAGGGATGGGGCATTATGTTTCCTGACTTGCCACTGCATAAATTATTTGCATAAGCGGGGTAGGGAAATATAAGGGATACTTACCTGATTTGAAGGAAGTGACGTCATGGAGTGTGATTCTGCACCTGCACTTCTGCGTTCCAAATACTGGAAGTGACACTGTGATGTCACTTCCAAGGTCACAGATCTGAAAAGTTTGAGAACCACTGCCTTAAAGCATACCATTAAAAAGCTCATCTTTAAACAACCACCTGGGCGATTGTGTTGTGGCCTCTGGTTACTTGCCCCATCGCCTCCGCCGCTGTCTTTGGCTCTTTGTTTGTTCACAGGTGTGAGTACTATGTATACGCAATAACCTTCAATCCCTATACATCTCTTTTGAGGCGCTAACCAGTACCCCTCGATGTTCTATGTTGGTCCATGTTGGTCTGTTCTTGTTGTATGTATTGTTGTCATTCTAGATCCTTACTTACTCAACTACATGGATAAAGCTCACCCCCTGATGAAGTAAAATCACGAAACACGCATTGGGGCACGCTCCTGCGGTTGGCAGGATATTATCCTAACGTTTTTCTGGATCACTGTCAAATGTTAAGATTACTATGTACCTATTTCATGAGATGTCTGTGTACAATGCTAGCACGAATAAGATCAGCTATGCAAGGTCAAATTATGTGGTTTTTAATAATTAATTTTTGATTATCTAATTTGATTCATTAAAACTTGTTATTATTTTACCTTGTCTTTGACACATTATCTTCACGTAGGCCGTTAAAGTCCCCATGCCCCTGAGACATTCTCAGGGGGAAATCTAATCTCCGGTAGAAGGCCCATGTGGTTCCCTTTTCCAGTAGATTAATCCTTATCTTTAAACAACCATACAAGTCATAATAATCACTATTCAGAAATATATTTATTTCCTCTCCAACTCCTCTGTCATCTTACGTAATGTCTCCTGTAGATTGTCAGCTCTCAAAGAAAGATCCTCTCCCTTATTGGTTTTGCAGTAATATTTGTACCTAAGCATGGATCTAAATTGTTGAATGTTATTTTTATACTTTTCATTATTTATGTATGCAGTGCTGGATGTTCCTATTGTATAGGAATGAATTGTTAATGTACTGTTATCCACAATTGTCTTTATTATACTCTGTACTACACTACAAATGATGATAGATATAAATAAAAACAATACAGAAATGTATCTGCCTCTGAACAGTCTTCTTTATCTGTGGCTAAATTGATAGACCTTACCCTGCATGTTTCAAAGAGAAACAATATTGGTTTCAGGTATGTTTTATTATATTTCTATTATGAGAAATACAGAACTGTTTACTTTTAAAGAGACATGGTCAATACGCTTAATTAGGCAAATGGTCTTATAAATCTATAATCAGGGGTGCACATAAGTGGTACCCTGGTGCTCAAAAGGGGACACAAACTAGCTATGCATACCTGCATTATTGTTACAAAGCTCATATGCATACTAGCAACTTGAAGGCACTCCGTGTCTGGGCAGCCATAGTTAAATGGTAAATGTATACAATTTATGTCACTTGGATAAGTGCAGGGAAACATGAATTACTATGAAAGGTTGCAGTTAGGGGAGTGAAATTGGGAATGTTAATTAAAAATCCAAAAAAAAAGATTGGACTTTGGTGTTGGAGATCTGGGAATGTTGGCACATGTAAGGGTAAAATCGGACAAGAGAAAAGCACTGTGTGACAGTTGGAATATGACTGAAATAATGACATTTGGACTGCAGGTAGTCTCAGGGGTTAGTTACTATTCCAGAAAATTTCAGGGTTGTACTACTGAGGTATGAGATCTGGGGGTTCAGATGGTGTGACCCAAAGCCAGCTGGTGACCTGTGGATGGAGACAGCTTATCAGCAGCTCAATCAGGAACAGGGAAGTCCATCTGCAGCAGAACCTTCCATGCAGGAGGCTGATGCAGAGTGAGGGAGTGACAGTGAGGGAGACCACATACATATGAAGTGAGTACCAAACACCATCTCCTGGTACTCATCTGAGGAGCTCACTAAAAGTTATGTGTACCCCTGTCTATATTCATGCATTTCCGCATAAGCTACTGAACTTTAGCTCTGTAAGCTAAAGGCTTTTGTAACAAAGCTAGAAAGCAAATCTGGACAACATGTGATATAAGTCAAATAGTCAATTATAATGCTACTTATTTATTATTTACCAAATTAAAGAAAAACTATTTGTATTTATATTTTATAAAACACACAATGGATGTTTAAGCCTATAATATGATGTGAATATTATACAATCTTTGTGAGTTCATATATAGTATACTTACCATCATAAGAGCATAAATGTACTTAAACATTTACATCACAGAGGTGTGTATATACAGTGGTGTGCAAAACTATTTCCTGATTTCTTATTCTTTTGCATGTCTGTCACACAAAATGTTTCTGATCATCAAACAC
>CM070036.1:56046574-56070326 GCA_036250615.1 Ptychadena robeensis | reverse complement strand
CTGCAGCCAAGTAGGTGTGGCGGTTTTATCCATGTCCCCACAGGTGGCGGCAGTGGTCCAGGAGGCGGAACAGCATCGTAGATCCCGCGGCCGCGCCTCGTGCTGTGATCACGTTATTCCAGGACGTTCGGACTCCGGCACGCAAGAGGGCGGTTCCAGGGGACAGGAACGCGCTGTTTCGCCGGGCGGTGAGTGTTCGCACCACACAGATACACACACACACTCTGGTCGTTTTCCGGTCACTGATAGCTCTGATAGCGAGGACACGGAGGATGGGAGAACTGGGAAAAGGACAAGAAAAGGGTTTAAGCGGGGACCCGGGGATTTGTTGAGCTCACTAAAAGCCCTGTTGACACAATGGGACGGGATGTCGCGAGGGGCAGGGCGACTCCGGCACGGAGCGTGTCAGCCGATACAGGACACAGTGATGTGGCCTCGGTGGCGTCGTCGTCCTCTATTGCAGCTTCTACCACGGTGGCAGGGTCTGACAAGCCGCTCCCTATTTCAGATTTGGCAAGGGGTGCTGCTTATACGTGTTTTTTGGGTCCCCTAGGACTTTACCTACCCTTCCACTTGAGAGGTATGCGGGGGATAAATGTGAGAAAGGGAAAGAGCATCGCAAAGAGGAAGATGAGGAGAGGAGGCGGTATCGTCTCATCCCGCGTACTTACTTGAACTGGTTACACGCGTTTTTTATCCTGGCACATATAATTTGCCAGAAGTCTCCGCAGCTGTCTACGTCATTGTGGTGCTACGCGGAGGCGATCCTGGAGGCGCATCGGACATATGGCGGTAATGCATAGTTCCGATACGACGAACAGTTTCGTCAGCGTTTGTCAGTATGGCCCGCCTCCAGCTGGGACCACAAGGACATAGCACTGTGGTTGAGGGTCATGACGGCTCCCAAGCATGTAGGCTATGGGGTGTCAAGTAGCGAGGGCCCAGGGGGACAAGGAGCGCCCTTTCCAGGGGCTGCCGGCACAGGAGCAAGCGGTGGGCACAGTCTAAAAAAGGCTTGTGTTGGAAGTTCAACGAAGGGGCTTGTAGATGGGGTGGCACATGCCGTTTCCGGCATGAGAGCTCGGGATGCGGGGGAACGAACCATCCTCTCAGTAGATGTTACAGAAAGGGGAAGTCCGGTGGGCAGAAAAATACAGACTCCATGGGAAAAGGGGAGGACGCCGGTGAACGTCGAGGTGATGGCCCCATGGCTCGATAGATACTCGGACAGGGAAGTAGCGGACATGTTAAATTTCGGTTTCCGCGACGGGTTTGTCATCCCTTACGTAGGGGGGGAAGGACAAACACATTGTAAAAATTTGGTTTCTGCAAAAGCCCACCCAGAATTAGTTGCAAAAAGTTAAGAAAAGAAATCAGTTTGGGACGCATGGGGGGCCCGTTCGATGCCCCCCCTAGTGCTAAGTTAATTGTCTCTCCGTTGGGCCTGGTACCCAAGAAGGAACCAGGTCAGTTTCGTTTAATACACCACTTATCTTTTCCTAAAGGTATGTCCGTCAACGATGGGATTGACATGGAGCTAACGACGGTGTCATACACGTCATTCGATTCGGCAGTGTCGTGGGTGCGAAGGGCAGGGGCGGGCGCATTACTGGCCAAGGCAGACATTGAGTCAGCTTTCCGCCTGCTCCCTGTTCACCCCCGGAGTCAGTTTTTATTAGGTTGTTGTTTTCAAGGCCAGTGGTTTATAGATAGATTCCTTCCCATGGGTTGTTCGATTTCGTGCGCCTACTTTGAAAAGTTCAGTTCATTTCTGGAATGGGTTGTTAGACGGGTGTCGGGCGTGGAGTCCATAGTACATTATTTAGATGACTTCCTGTGTGTAGGTCCGGCAGGGACAGGGGTTTGCGAGAAGCTATTGTCTACGTTACAGAGAGTTTTTGGGGAGTTTGGTGTTCCATTGGCCCATGAGAAAACCGAAGGACCGGCTACCTGTTTAAAATTCCTAGGTATAGAAATTGATTCGGTCCGTATGGAGTGTCGCTTACCTGAGGACAAACTGGCTGACTTGAGAAGAGTTCTGGGGTCATTTATAGGGAGGAAAAAGGTTACGCTAAGGGAAGCCCAATCACTGTTAGGAAAGCTCAATCTTGCCTGCAGGATTTTGCCCATGGGGCGAATTTTTTGTAGGCGCCTGGCCAGTTTGACGAGTGGGGCGCGTCTCCCTCATCATTTGGTGCGGGTGTCATCATTGGCAAAGCAGGATTTTGTGGTGTGGAGGACGTTCCTGGAGGATTATAATGGTAAATCATTGTGGTTGACAGGCCCATTACGTAATAGTGAATTGCAACTGTTTACCGACGCCTCAGGGGCCATAGGTTTTGGGGCCTACTTCCAGGGCGCGTGGTGCCAGGGCAAATGGCCGGCGGCGTGGCATGCTGCCGGGCTCACCAGGAACCTTGCGTTCCTGGAATTTTTCCCGATATTGGTAGCTGTGTCGGTGTGGCGGGATCTGCTGGCCAACAAGTCAGTAGTCTTTCACTCCGATAATACGGCGGCAGTCCAGGCCATCAACGCATTATCGGCTAAGTCATTCCCGGTGGTAAATTTGGTTCGACGTTTTGTGCTAACTTGCCTGTCGGCCAACATTCTTTTCAGGGCTGTGCATGTCCCGGGCGTCAACGATGATATCGCAGATGCTCTTTCTCGATTTCAGTGTCAACGTTTTCGAGAGTTGGCGCCGGAGGCATGCAAGGAGCCAGTGACGGTACCGGATTACCTATGGGATATTGGATCGAGCAACTGGCTCAGTGGCTGATGGGGGCACTTGCCCCGACAACTTGGCAGGCTTATCTTGGAATTTGGAGAAAATGGTTCCAGCTCGAAAATGGGGCTGGGGACTTGGCGACAATTGAAGCAAGAAGGGACCTGACGTTTTATTTCACGTGCCAGTTGCTGAATAACGGCACGTCAGTGGCAGGGGTGGGACGGGCAATGTCCGCCTTGGCTTTTTTGTTTAAGATCAGGGGTTGGCCGGATTTCACTAAGGAATTTTTGCTCAAAATGGCGCTGCGCGGCTTTAGAAAAGGCAGGGTCTTCGCGGATAGCCGCAGGCCTGTGACCTTCACAATCATGCAGGGACTTTTTAGACAGCTGCCCCTGCTGTGTACGGCGCCTGCGGAGGTGTTATTATTTAAGTTAGCATTTTCATTAGCGTTTTTTGGGGCACTCAGGGTAGGGGAGCTGGTGAGCCCTGGGAAGAGGGTGGCAGGTGGCCTGCTGCGACATGATATAGAGCTAGCACATGGCATTCTGCACATACGGGTGGCAAAATCAAAAACGGACCAAGAAGGTAAAGGGCGGATGTTATACCTGGCGGAGATAAGCGGTTGTTCCTTTTGTCCCATTCACTGTTTTTCTTCATTTCAGGCGATTAGACCAGGCGCGCATGGGCCTCTCCTATGCCACAGTGATGGGTCATTCCTTTCACGGTATCAATTCACTGCGGTTTTCCAAAAAGCGCTAATGCACATGGGTCTTGATCCGAAGCAGTTCGGGACGCATTCGTTCCGGATAGGCGCCGCCACCGAGGCAGCCAGATGCGGCTTGCCGTCAGCGGCCATAAAACGTATTGGGCGCTGGGAGTCGGAGCGTTTCAAAACCTATGTCCGTCCGCATCTGGTCGATGTGCCTTGTAAGTAGATGTGAGGGGCCATGGTCTGGTGTCAGAGGTGATGTTTTTTCTTTCATTATTAAATCGCAGATTACCCAAAGGGCACTGTCTGGATCATTGGACACTCTTATATTTACTGGGCGGAACGCAGAGCGGCAGAACACCCCAAAGGAAAGCTTCTGGGCTGCTTGGAAACTGAAGCCGAGATCCACTGGTTTGGTTTCCCAGGCATGCGTTGGACTCAAATATTTCAAAAATTTTCAAGGCTGGTCACCACACGGACGCCCCCTAACGTTCTGATCGTACACGCTGGGGGCAATGATCTGGGGACATGCACCCAACTGGACCTCATGGTGGCGGTGAAGACCTTTTTCATGAGAATTTGGGACTGTGCGCCCAGCATGGTTATAGTGTGGTCGGAAATAATACCTAGAATTAAGTGGAGGCCTCGTATTGACAGCAAGATCTTGCAAAGGAGCAGGAAAAAGGTCAACCTATCAGTTTCCCATTTTATGTGCAGGGCGGGGGGGTTTGCCCTACGCCACAAACTTTTAGAACAGACTAGGGGACACTTTAGAAGCGACGGGGTGCATCTGTCAGACCTAGGGCTGGAAGTGTTTAATGCAGGTCTTCGGGAAGCAGTGGAAGCGGCCCTACTGCTCTGGTGGGGGGCTCACGGGGCCGGGGACCCGGCTCCCGAGGGCGTTGGCGGGAGCTCGGCAGTGCCGCGGGGTTAAAACATTTGACATGGAAAAAGGTCTGGGGATGTGCCAGGTGTTAAGGGCAATCACAGACACCAGTTTTTAAGAAAGGGGGGTCTTGAGGCCTCACCTGGGTTTAATTTACAGTGAAAACACATACCCACCGTGCCAGTTTTAAAAGGGCTGGTGGCTGGTACAGTTGGTTTGGTTTAGGGATATATATATGTTATTGGGTGGCACTGCTTGGCTCTCATCAATGGGGTGATATGCCTAAAATCTATGTTATTTTATGCCTAATTAAGGCTGAATTTATTTAAGGCTGTGGCCGTTAATTTATGTTAACATTTTATTCAATAAAACCACTTTCGAAAATTTTATGTGTTGTTTCTTTAAGTATGGGATGGGGAAGGGGTTCTCAGCACTCCCTCGGTCATGTAAAGGTACTTTTACAGAACCAGAAGTCAAAACTTTTATTACCTTACCATGAAGGAATTACCACGTAATATTGCTAATTTTGCTAAGTTTTTCATTTCAATTAAAAACAACACTTCCCTAACCATCTAACTTGAATGTTTGTATTCCATTTATCTATGAACAGCCCCATCACCTGCCAAAAACTTTAAGTTTGCCTGGTTGCCTGTATTGCTTCTCACAGGGGGCTCAAGTGGAGAATTACTTGAACCACATGTAAGAAATTAAACTTGTTTTAATGACAACAATGAATATTTTTAAACACCACGCTTTAGATTCAGTGTTAACATTGGAGCTCATTCACTCGTTAACATTCAGCTTTTGTTAAATTCACCTATATATGTGTACACAATAATTCGAAAATGTTCATCTATCTAAAGTGCACAATAAGCATCTGTTGATGGTAGTTAGGACCACTGGTATTGGTGAGAATAATTTTGTTTATGATTTCCCTTCTATGTAACTTGTTCTATGTAGTGTAATATCACCTCTATGTAACTTGTCCTGGTTTTATGTTATGCTTTTGGTTTAGGTGCAAATAATGCTTAGAGGATTTAAAACACATCAACATAATGCCAACAGAAACTTCTTTATAGTGTGCTCACTGTCCTACTTCGGCAGAGACAAGATGCTCGGGTTACTCTAAAACTGGTGTGTTTTACTATTTTGACATTGTGGTTTCTGTTCTCTGACATTTCTGGATAACTTAGGGAATGTAGAACAAACAAAAGACAGTACTGCTAGCTGATCAACATCAGATTTGGCCTAATATAGACAAGTCTGTCATTATAGTCATTTGTGGAAGTAGCTCAGTAGCCTGATTTCATTTTTTACATGTAAATGAAAAGTATTATTTTGTATTCATCTATATATTTATTTTCCATCCAGCTATTCATTATTTGGTTTAACATTACTTTTACATCTGTCAAAACACTGCAAAATGGGTTGTGGCGCGATTTGAGGTGCATTGGATTTGAGCTTGCAGTGAAAATGCATACAGCAGTGCTTTTTAAAAAGGTTTTAAAATGCATCACATTTGTGTGAATGTTACTCAGGTTTCCTATAGGAAGATCACACTACACATCAGTTGCCAAAAGCAGATGGCAACTCACACAATGCAAAGAGCCCCTACATGGCATCAGGTATTATTATCATTATATATCTTTATAGATGATGATGATATAATGATCTTGAGCATATTATTTCATTTAATGTGTTATGTTCATAGCTAAATAAATATACTTAAGTATTTTTGTTTTAAGCTCAGTTTATAAGAAATGTTACTTATGCCTGATATGCAGAAAAGGGGCTGAGGAACCTCAAGGGCTTAAACAGCTCAGTATGTACGGTTATTTCACATGTATTTAAGGAATAGGAAAGCATTAGAGGACAAGAGTGTCTAAGGCTATGTTTCCATTTTATGTCAGGACCCCCTCCGCTAAGCGTATTGCTTGGCAGGAGGTCCCGACAGAGCACATTCACTTACCTGCTGGGCGGATGCTGTGTCTTCACTGCGCCAAACTGTTCTGCTGATGCAAGGCTGAAGGTAGTCGAGCCTCTGCATCGGCGGATGTCTAAACACAACATCCGCCGAGCTGGCAAAGTCTATGTGCTCCGTCAGGGACCTGCCAAGCAATACGCTTAGCCGAGGGGGTCCCCACGTATAGTGGAAACAAGCCCTAAGTCCGGTTTCTCTCTGGCACTAAGCTGAGCCCTACTGGGGACTTGAAGCCATGTTTGTCAAAAATCACATAAAGTTAAAGAAAGAATTGGTTTATTTAAAAGGAGTTTGTGTCACATCATCAAAGGATATCAAGTATACCATAGAAATACCTGGGGGGCGTGGTACCAGGTGGTATAGACACCATCCAATATTGTGTAACATACAAAGATCAAACCGACACTGCAGGGTGGATATGAATCCTTGATTCAACTCCAACATGTTTCGTCCAATTCCTGGGCTTCTTCAGGGAGGGAATGATCTCCCCCTGCGTGTAAGTCAGAGATGTTATAACTAGATATCCAACACATGCTTGAAAAAAGATTAAATAATATAATTATACATTAACATTGTGGCTGTAATGCAAGCCACTGTATGCACATCAAAACACTGCAGAATGGGTTGTGGTGCGATTTGAGGTGCATTGCATTTGAGCTTGCAGTGGAAATGCATACAGCAGTGCTTTTTAAAAAAGTTTTAACATGCATCACATTAGTGTTAATGTTTATTTGGTTTCCTATTAGAAACATGTGTACTCACAGTGCACACAACACGTGCATTGCCTAAAACAGACAACAGAAAACTCACACATTGTGAAAGAGCCCTACAGTGTATCAGGTATTATCATTATATAATAATTTAACATAATATATTTTCACATTTATGTGTTATGGTCATCGCTAAAATATTAAATGCTTATTATATATATATATATAAAAGCATATAGTCCTTTCGCAAATATATGAGGTATTTATTAAAAAAATTCTACTCAGGTGCACATTTAATATAAATAATATATTTTCTTTTCTCAGCACGATGGCAGAATTTTCAGCTCTTCATTGCATGACCTTTTCTATTTGATTACCAGCTTCAGAAAACTCTTGTTTACAGAGATGAACAGCACACCATAAAATGCCCCCAGCACAGGGACCCCAAATATGTGTAGGTTATTATACATACTTTAACAACATGGCCAACCAACAAGTATGTATATTTTAAACTTTTAGATGTTATACATTTCTTCACCAAGAAAGATAAGAAATAGTTTCACACAAATATCAGCAACAATTACACAGTCACAGTGATGTGAATGGCCAGAAAGGCCCTCAGTAGGTGTATGGGGCCTGGGCAAAGATCACGGGGTAAAAATGGGTCTGTTTGAGGGGGGGCATGGTTGACAAAGAGCTGCCACTCGAAAAGTGTCCCATTTATGCTACTCGGCCCTTCAGCATCTGTAACCAGGTAGTGATCTCATCCTTAACCAGGAAGTCACATCATCCTGGTAACCACACAGCCCTAAAAGATCTCTCCTTGCTAAGCTTCCATTCTACCTTCTTTAATGTGAGTATTTTCTCACTTGCGCCTTGTGTCCTTGTTCCTATACATTTCTTCACCAACCCACCTTTAAAAACTTTTAAGGTCCATCCTAAATTAGTTAAATAAAGAAAAATGTGTGTTGACCAACTTACTGTACTTACACAGCACAGGTTAAAAGGAAGATACAGATTACAGGTTAAAAAACAATTGCAGATCATCAATACTGAATTATCTTACTTATGTGTTATATGTATGATATAATATATATATACACATGAATATATAAAAGACCTGCTACTTTGCTGGACATCATTGGATATGTATTCTTATGCCTTCCGGGATTTAAATCCTAGAATTCTGTTACTTAAGATTATCATTCAATATTATGTAGGTTTTCCTATGATGTCATATAGCAATCTGCCATGGCAAATCAATAAACCATAGATTGCTTATCACCATTAAGGCTGTACTATTGTAGTTCCCAGAGGGAACTTCCGCCTTCCTCTCTCCTCCTCCTCTTTCCATAGAACAGAACAGTCTACTCGGCAATAGACCAGCAATGTGTCTTTAGAGTAGCCATTGTCACATGTTTCAGGAGACAGATTTGAGTGACTGCTGGTTTAAGGCTTTCACACAAAAGAATTACCACATTACCCTAGTAATGTCCATTCATTAACCCTTACTAGTCCTGCTGGTTTAAGGCTGTTAAATATCACATACTTTCCCATATCTGGAAGAGCCGCTTCATTAGTGAAAACTGTATTGGTGCAGAGATAGCCAACATCGTCAGGTAATAATGCTATCTGTAGACATTGCCACTGTATCCTGAATGTCCTGAACAAAGGCGATTACCCTGACTAGCCCTGTCCATGAAACAGAAAAAATGTAAAGCATATATAAGCTAAAACTCTTCAACCAATCAAAGATTATCTTTCACAGTTCTGACTAGACTCTATAGGCCCATATTGCAGCATATTACTGCCCTTTTCTACACTTTGATTCTATATGTAATATTTATGTGACAAAGTGTAAATTGACCAAAAAACAAGTCCTCTGCAGAGTTGTTTTTTTTATCTATATCATCCAGATGTGTCTGTAAAGATACTTGTAACAGTGTGGACGTGTAAATATGTGACAAAAAAAGGTATCAATTATTTATTCTATGAGTATATATCTGTGCTAAGCAAAGCGGTATTTTATACTGTCACACAAATCCTAATAATCACATTACACAGCTGTTTTGTAGATGAAGATGTGACATCATATCAAAACTTTTGACTTTTTCTCATGACTGTATTTTTACAGCTATTCAATATTTGTGTTTCTAAATATATATTAACTCTGCCAGCATTTTCATTAATTCTAATTGCTGGATTTTAACCAAGTCCCTGTAACTTTGATCTGGAGCAAGTATACCTGCCTATATTTTGACTTTTCTATCTGCATGTTTGTTTCCAGGTCAGGCAACAGGTATTTTTTTCACCCTTTTTTTCACGTTGTGTTAGCACAAAGTAAACAGGGCCATCCAGGCCTACTGCAAAATGTGTCAAAAATGTAACAGAAGATTTTTGACACCTTTCAAGCATTCAAAATGGAGGCATTGAGGCAACATGGTAAACCACACTAAAAATGTCATGTGACCCAACCAACTGCGTGAGGGGTGAAATTCAATTGATTCTATTCTGCTTATATGCTGCCTTCCTTAACCTCCTGGGTGTTTGTCCTGAGTTAACTTGGGCTGAGTTTTATTCACCTAAGTGAGTTAACTCAGGAGAAACGTACCTGCCCGCCGTATTCCCTGCCGCTTGTGAGCATCGG
This sequence comes from Ptychadena robeensis, assembly GCA_036250615.1. Classification (NCBI taxonomy): domain Eukaryota; kingdom Metazoa; phylum Chordata; class Amphibia; order Anura; family Ptychadenidae; genus Ptychadena; species Ptychadena robeensis. Next base: position 56,060,668 of record CM070036.1, on the reverse strand, counting down.
CATTTATGCTTCCGGGTCTGCCCCTGGTCATGTCACCGTTACACAAAGGGGGCGGGGGTAGACGGCACCATAGACCGCCATGTAATGAAGGGGGTGTCGCCATTTCCCAGCACAACTCTGGCACAACCCGGGGGTGGGTAGGAAATTTTAGAAGCATGTATTTACCCAATGACATCATTGCTGTGTGTCCATGATTCAGGAAGGTCATATTTGTTGGGATTAGCAATGTGCGGTACATATCGTCCTAAAAATCAGGAAGTAATGGTAATGCCCACATTGAAAGAACTCAAATCTAGTGAATGATAAAGAAAAAAATAGGAAAGGTAGGTGGACTCTATGTATCTCTCAGCTTTCTTCTTTCTTTACGTTTCCACAGCATCAAAACCCCTCCGCTTGACCTACGTGATATTGACACATTCCATTATATTAAGTTACCCTGTACCCACCTGCGTTGATGAGATGCATTGTGCTCCCTTGCGTTATTATCAATTGTAGAGCCCTGCATCGACATTAATGCAACGGAGCCCAACACAAGTATAGACAATGCAAAATAGAGCTGTGGATGGGGACCTTTAGTAATCAGGAAGTGGTTACAAAATGTTGTGTGTGTTGTGCCAGCCACAGTACTCCAGCCACAGTACTCCAGCAAAAGAAGACTATTCCCAAATACTTTACACTCTCCTTATTTTTCCATGAAAGAAGAAGGACCATTTTATTGCTTCAGACAAGTCCTGTCATACTGCTAGAATAAAAGGGAGCCTGGCAGGTGTTATGTGTCCCAGGCCGGCTCATACATGTCTGTATGTTTGACTGAGAAAATGTGGGTCATAAAATCCAACACTTTACTACACCCACTTCATAGTTTTCTCTCTCTCTCAACTTAATGACTAAAACTGCATATGTTATAAAACTTGTGCATTAATACATTAACTAATTGTATGAAATGTCATAACAAATGTTTGCTTTTTAGAAAGGCAAAAAAAACCTTAATATATGTGATTTTATAGTTAGTAATAAACACCAATTTTTATCACCAAGAAGGTCCTGGTAAGGGAGAAATAAGCATATCATTTCCAGTGTTTTATACTGTATGTAGGTAATATACAGTGCTGCTTGAAAGTATGTGAACCCCTCAAGTGGTGTAGATGTTATCTTGTTTGTTGTTTAACCATGATTTTCTCATGTATATCACCAGTGTTTATTCATGAAATGTCAGATATGTTCATCAATTGCATGTACTGTTGGTAGGTTTTGTTTAAGTTGCCCAAAAACTACATGAAAAGTGGACTTAGTGTATGTGCAAAGTAAGTGAACCCCCAGCTGCATTGGTTAAGTCGAGAGCAGGTAAAAGGACGCGGTGAAAACATTTGGGTGTGTAATCAATCACTTAAGCAGACCAATGAAGAGACATCCTTGGAAAGTGTTTTGGGCCTGCACTATTAAAAGAGAGAGGAAACAACTGAACCACGTGTGGTCCCATACAAATCAACAATGCCAAGAGTCAAAGGAGATATCGAGGACATGAAGTAGAGGGTTAGTGACAGCCCATCAGTTGGGAAAGGCTATAAGACCATCTCCAAAAGATTCAGTCATCCATCCACCTGTACGACAGATAATTTACAAATGGAGGGCCTTCAACATGACAGCAATTTGCCTAGAAGTGTGACGCCCATCAAAAATATACCAGAAGCACCAGAAAATAATAAACCAGGTAAAGGCCAACCCACACATCACCTCGTAGAGGTTGCAGGCCTTCTGGCAGCATTGGGACAAATGTGCATGGGTGTACAATCAGGAGAAAATTGAATAGCCATGACATTCATGGGAGGGTTGCTAGAAGGAAGCCTCTGCTCTCAAAAAGCACAAAACTGCCCGTTTCACTTTGCCAAAGAGCACTTGGACAAACCAGAAGCCTTCTGGGAAGTCCATTCTCTGGACAGACGAGTCTAAAATGAGAATTATTTGGTCACAATCAAAACCGACATGTTTGGAGAAAAATCAACAGGGCATAGAAGAAGAAAAACCTCCTCCCAACCGTGAGTATGGCGTGGTGGAAAGTGTGAAAGTCTGGGGCTGCTTTCTGCTGCTGGGCGCTGGGACTGCCATATTGTCCAAGGATCTGAATTCTTCGGTTATCAACAGAGTTCTCGACCAGGAATCTCCTGCCATCAGTCGGGAGTTGAGAGCTGGGACGAAGATAGATTAGCAACAAGACAATGAACCCAAAGCATTCCAGAAGAGTACAAAGGAATGGCTCTTCGAGAGAAAGAGGATTCGCACTCTGGATTGGCACAGTCAAAGTCCGGACCTTAACCCAATTGAAATGTGTGAAGGAGACTGGAAAAAGTTGTGGTACATGCGAGATGTCCCTCAACGTCTCTCAACTGGCAGGAGGAGTGGGCAAAAATCCCACATAAGCAGATGTGAGAGACTGGGTTAGTGCTTACAGGAGACGTTTAGTTGGGAGTAATGGTGGCAAAGGGAGGGAGCCACAAGCTACTAATACAAGGGTTCACATATTATGCACATGTAAGATTTCAGTTATTGGGACATAAACCTCTTTGGTTTACTTAAAATAATGAAAATATCTCTTTTTGTGTGTGTGGTCTATATTTGGAAGTGGTGCTTTAAAATTGGGGATTTGGATGTAGTCTATAAGGTTCTTTAAATGTTTTTTGCACAAACAGTGACCATGTCTGGAGGGTTCACATACTTTCAGCAGCATGTATAGTACTATATAGATCTGTACTAATGACTATGTATAGATACATCTATTTTACTTGTTCTAGCACTTTGCCTAGGGTCACTATCTTGTACTGTATATAAATAATATATTGATTACGGTAGTTTTCAGTGAGGATATTTAGTGACTTTTAATAATAAAGTATTATTTAATGTTCAATTTTTGTTTTTAAATAAAGTTATACATTACACCAAGGCAAGCTTGCTGCCTTGGTGTTACCTTCGATCACTCCTGACTCCCTACATTCAGAACATTGCTAGTATCTTGCCACTTCCATTCCGCAACATCTCCAAGATACACCCCTTCCTGTCCCCAGAGACCACCAAAGTTTGGTATATGCTCTCATCATTCTTGTCTTGGACTACTGCAACATCAGTCTCTTGGTCTTCCTCTAGACTATCCCTCTTTCAGTCCATCATGAATGGTGATACTAGACTCATTACTCTTACGGCTCGCTTCTTGCAAATCTCTACACTGGTTTGCCATGTCCAGAGAATGAAAATTAGAAGTGCTTCGTCTTAGTTTTAAATCATTCCAACATCGTGCCACACATTTCCAAATTGTATGTAAATACACGCCTAACCGCCCCCTTCGCTCCTCCAGTGACCTACTACTAATGAATCCCCACTCATAACATCATCACATGGCAGCTTCAAGACTTTTCTAGGGCTGCCTACCCTCTGGAACTCTATCCCTTGCCACCATTAGACTTGCTCCTACCTTCTGGCACTTTTAAAAAATCCCTGAAAACCCACCTTCAGTGTTGCCTACCATCTTCTCACTCCTACAATCAAACCCCCATCCTATAGATTGTGAAGGCCCGATCGAGCCGGGTCTCTACTCCTCCTGTGTCATAAACGTGTCTTGTGTGTTATAATTTATTGTACAAACTCTGGTATTAGGCGCAGTAAAATGGTGCTATATAAATAGATGATAATAATAACCTTATAGCATTTAATGGTATACAGGCTCTTTTTATTAGAAAAAAAGTTGTCTTAGTAGGTTGTTTCTGCTATGTTTTTGGTATTTTTAGTAAATAATAATACAATATTGTTATAGTAAAGGAGTCTGACAAGCAGAAGAACATAATTTCTCTTTTACGTATAACAAAGTTGTCTATTCTTTCTGCAGTGGTAGCATTTAGCCTACTTTATGACTCTTTTTTAATATTAGGCTTTATGTCGTGTCTCTTTCACCCAGCAGAGCCGCAGCAGACCAGTGGCCGTCGATTCGCGAGTTGTCCCGCTGTTTAGGGGTTTTCCTCCATGAGTCTTCATGCCTCGTCGCGCAGAATCTATGTTACTGTCCGGCCCGGACCCTGTCCGCCACACATCGGCGGTTCGGCAGTATGACCTGCCACATTCTCCTCTGCAGCATCTCACACACACCGCCGCTCGCGCCCTTCTGCTCGGCGGCCTTCGCACTGCTTGGTCCCCGCCAAAAGAGAACCTCGCAAACACGGCCGCTGGATTCTTATGTCGGGAGGGAGCTTGCCCCTCACCCCCTCCCAGCGACATCCTTCGCCTCTCACAGGGGCGCTTCCCACTGTCTCTTCGGCTAGTATGTATTTTTTCCGCCGTGCACATTTGACCTCGGTGCCCCTAGGTCCGGGCGATCTCGGAGCTCGCGCTGTGCCGACACGCAGCGCGGACGAGGCGCAAGCCGGGGCCCCCGCCCTGCTTGGCAGAGCCGACAAGGGGGGAGCGATTATGAATAAACTGTTAATATATACGTGATCACGGAGCGGCCTGATGAGAGTTAATCCATTCTACCTGTCTGCCACTGCCTGACTCGATTATTCTCCCAGGCTTCGCCGCCTCATTACCCTGAGACCTCTATCTCTCGTCTTCTGGCTTCTTCGGTACCTGTCATCTTACTGTCCACCTCTCGGCTCACGATCCTACTTGGTCGTCCCTAGCCGATAGGACGCGTACCGCACCCGTCCGTCCACGAGGCAGCGTCGTCTCAGTCTTGGCCCTTGAGCGGAGGGACACGGGCCTTTTGTTATTTTTGCCTGTTTGTTCTGGTCTCCGTCCATTCGCTTGACTCCTGGTCAACCCCCCCAAGTGACCACCAGTTGCGGCGTTCCCCCCCTGTGTCCGCCAGAGTGCACGGTTGTTCGGTGTCACACTCTCTTACAAGAGCACACAATTCTGATACACACACTGGTCGCGGGTGGAGCGTCCGGAAAAAGACACCGAGGATCCCATACCGACAGCTTTTTGCGAGATCCTGTGCACAGAAGCTGGTGGCGTGCACACACGCTCAGGATGGGCCGGAATGCACGCCGCGGTAAGAGAGAAGGAGAAAGACGCGAAGAGCATGTTGGTTCTGTAGGAATATAAAGGCTGGTTTATTACAGTATATATCAGATTATAGTGTAAATATTAGTTATATAGCAGCTGTTTAGTATTGTTGGAGTGTATATGGTTGCTTTGTGTGCTTTATGGAATAAAGCTGTACATTTATCGGTTTGTGGGTGGAGTATTAAATACTTTAGTTATACCAGCTGTACAATTATATTTATTGTAGGGTGGTGTTGCTTTGGTGTGCTGTATGGAGAAGCAGTATATTAATCTCAATCAAAGTATTACATATTTTTCTAAAATTGTTGTAAATGTAATAGTTCTAGTATGAGGTTGCATTGTATGTAGAGATGTCCCGTAACTGTCGCCGCCGAACTGTTCGCGGCGAATATCGCTGTTCGCGTTCGCGCGAATACTCGAACACATGGCAAAATTAGTTCGCCCCCCTATCTTTTTACATTGAACAAACTTTGACCCTGTGAGTCTCAGTCAGTCAGGCATAATCGCAGCAATCACAGCACCCACCACCTCACGGACCATCCTACCCTCTATCACACAGCAAGGAGAGATGCCATTCACGTATGCTGCCTGAGGAGAGAGTGGAGGACACGGACAAAGGTCAGTGACACGGGCAATGGTGGTGACACGGACAAAGGTCAGGACACGGGCATAGTGTGACAGGGCAATGGTGGGTGACACGGGCAAAGGTGGTGACACGAGGCAAAGGGGGTGACACGGGCAATGCCATGAGTGACGCGAAAACGACCGCGAAAACCCCCAACCGACGCGAAGAGAGACGCGAAAACCCGCCAACGCAACGCGATCCAGTGACTATCATTTGAAATCTTTGGGCGGATTTATTTTGTGAAAAAAAATTTTTCTTGGGAGTTTTGCCAGGGATTCCCTCTGTCATATCATTGTTCCAGGGTTTCATTCAATGCCATGAGCGACGCGAAAACCCGCCAACGCGACACGAAGATGACGCGAAAAAGCCAACGCGACGCGATCCATTGACTATCTTTTCAAATCTTTGGTGCGGATTTATTTTGTGAAAAAAAATTTTCTTGGGAGTTTTGCCATGGATCCCCTCTGTCATGTCATTGTCAGGGTTTGACCCCTTGAAAGAACTTTCCCAACACTATTGTGGCCAGAAAGGGGTCCCTTTGTTTTTTAATGTTCGCCTCCCATTGAAGTCATGGCGGTTTCGCGTGTTCGCGTGTTCGCAAACTTTTACAATGTTCGCGTTCGCCGTTCGCGAACGGCAAAATCCGGGTTCGCGACATCACTAATTGTATGCTGTATGAATAAAGCTGTACATTATATTCCAGTTATATTATGAAATATTTTTGAATACATCTGTACAATATTAGTTATTCTATCTCAGCCAAAGTATTTAGTATTTAATATTGTATAATATTAGTTGTTGTAGTGTGTGTTGCATGGATAACGCTGTATATTATATCTCAGACATAGTATTGAATATTTTTCTATACAGTTGTATATTATTAATTGTTGTAGTGTTTGTTTCCTTTTGTGCTGTATGGATAAAGCTGTATACTATTTCTCAGTCATAGTATTGAATATTTTATTATACAGTGCAGTTGTATATTATTAGTTGTTGTAGTGTGTGTTTCCTTTTGTGCTGTATGGATTAAGCTTTATATTATATATCAGTCATAGTATTGAATATTTTTCTATTCAGTTGTATATTATTAGTTGTTTTAGTGTGGGTTTCCTTTTGTGCTGTATGGATAAAGCTGTATACTGTCTCTCAGTCATAGTATTGAATATTTTATTATACAGTTGTATATTATTAGTTGTTGTAGTGTGCGTTTCCTTTTGTGCTGTATGGATAAAGCTGTTTACTGTCTCTCAGTCATAGTATTGAATATTTTATTATACAGTTGTATTTTATAAGTTGTTGTAGTGTGCATTTCCTTTTGTGCTGTATGGATAAAGCTGTTTACTGTCTCTCAGTCATAGTATTGAATATTTTATTATACAGTTGTATTTTATAAGTTGTTGTAGTGTGTGTTTTTTCTTTTTGTGCTGTATGGATAAAGCTGTATATTATACCTCAGTCATAGTATTGACTACTATCCTATACAGTTGTATATTATTAGTTGTTGTAGTGTTTGTTGCTTTGTGTGCTGTATAAATAAAGGGGTATATTATATCTCAGTCATAGTGTTAACTAATATCCTATACAGTTGTATATTATAAGTTGTTGTAGTGTGTGTTGCTTTGTGTGCTGTATAAATAAAGCGGGTATATTATATCTCAGTCATAGTATTGAATATTTTTCTATACAGTTGTATATTATTAGTTGTTGTAGTGTGCGTTTCCTTTTGTGCTGTATGGATAAAGCTGTATACTGTCTCTCAGTCATAGTATTGAATATTTTATTATACAGTTGTATATTATAAGTTGTTGTAGTGTTTGTTACCTTTTGTTCTGTATGGATAAAGCTGTATATTATATCTCAGTCATAGTATTGAATATTTGTGTAAACAGTTGTACAATATTGGTTGTTGTAGTATGTATCCATTGTGTGCTGTATGAATGTTGTATAGTTGATGTGTGTGGTAGTAATAAATGCTCAGCATTATATTATGAGTTGTTGTTGGAGTATGTATTGCTGAGTGTAGTGTATGCACACATTGAATGTGTGGTGATAGTGGGGATAGAGTAACATACAGAGAGATTAGAGAAGTGTACTCCAGCTCTGTGCTAGGCCGGGGGTTTCCGCCTCAGCAAGTCTTTTCATTGCATGTCTTGCACTAGTGTTTATGTTGTGTGAGGTGTGTGGGGGAGTAATAGGAAGCTGAGGAGAAGTCAGGGAGGAGACTGGAGGATACATAGGTGAGGGGGGAATGGACTTTGTCTTAGTAACACAGCAAACTCTGAGGGAAGGAAGGAATGTTTCTGCTTACATAGCAGCTTCACAAATCTGGTGGAGGGAGGAGGGGGGCCAGCGTTAAACCTGGCAGCTTGTGAGCGGAGAAGCAGCAGCTCAATATCATCCTATTTAACAGCCCAGTATAAATTTATGACATCGCGCTAATGTTTAGTAGGTTGTAACCTTTATTCACATGAATGAAGCACAATGAAGCATCTCCTCCACTGACACACATAATATTTTTAGCAATAATACTTAAAGGAAATGAGGCCTATAGACATTCATGTATGTATAGATAACTGCATGACCTTGCAATTAATACCAGCAATAAACAGCTGCCATTTTGGAACAAAGAGAGGAATGAACTTATGTCCAATGATTATTTATAGCAGAGCTATGTCATTTGTTTAATACATAATCTATGTGTTTATATACCACTGCTATTTATTAAGGAACAAAGCTAAATATAGTTACTAACAGCAATTCCAAAATAGCTGTCATTGTTCATACTTCCATATGTGATGAGTTGTTTGTTTCTAAATCAATAAGGTCCATGAATGTTTAATAAATGAGGGCGAATAAGGGGCAATGGAAACAGACGCATAGGAGTAGGCTGGCTTTACCAGATTGACTTCAACGTCATGAACTATCTAAGCCGCTGGACATAAAGTGATTATCGTCTATGTGCTGGAGAGAAAAGAAGACCTGTTCTTTCACAATAGCTGATCACAATCCTTTATACTAATTGCTATGTACCTACCAGACACCGGTTTACAATCTGCATGGTGTTGGTACATTTTCTGAGCTCAGCCCAGCTAACACACTGATCATTGTGCTATACACATGGTGTGGTGCTTGCAGCTGTGCAGTGATTCATGATAAACCTTCTGTGGCTACTTCTGGGTTTTTCCACCGTGTAGTTTGTGTATGTTTTATTGTATGTGCAACAGCTGTCTATGGCTGTCATGCAATTTACCTTACACAAAAAAAGTACAGTGATACTTATATTAGTATGCAAAATGGCTGTTATCATCCTCAAACACAAAACAGTGTTTTAAGGAGTAGCGTCTGTGTTTACTACTAGACCTCTGTATCTTATATCTCGTTTTTTTTGTTCTCGCATTGTGCTGATGTTGTACAATGCCGCCCACACATGCATCAATTTTACATCTGTTTTTTTTTTGTAAGATTTAATCAGGATTTTCAGTTGCACATGTAAGTATTTGCTTATGGTGTATCATGCACATTTGTTGTTGTTTAAATTTCAATCATTATGATCACAAGAATTTTTTTGTATTAAAGTAAAACAGATAAATTGATGTATAGACTGCATGGCTATTGAATGTCAAAGTTGACTTACTCCAATCGCTTCATTTAAAAAAGTGATTAAAAATGTATACCTATGTAACTTTATTATGTAATTTAAAAATATATTTATCAAAAACTAAAAGACTGGATTGCGCAATACATATTCAATAAGGCAAAAACAACTAACGCTACCTGTTTTCCATCATTTTTACGAGGTGGGACATAAAGAGAGTTAGCTTATGGTTTTAGCAGTGGACCATGTCCCTAAAAATAAGAGGGGAGGTGACCGTATTTTGACTTTAAAAAAACATGTAGTTTGGTGGATACATAAATTATTCAGCATCCATCCTGGAGGTTTGAACAGAGATTGTGATTTATACTTGTTTCTTTAGGACCATGATGTGGAATATTGGTACCATAAGGAAACAAAGATATTTAGATGAAAGATGTTATGTTTATCTCCAGTTTTTTGTGATATTTTTTTTTTTTTGTATTTTGTTCAAATTTAATAAGGTGGGGCTATATTGATTCTGAATTTGTATAGATATAGCAATTCTTGTTGGTTGGGGTAGAGATCAGGGTCATGGGGAATCATTTTGGGTATGGTAAGGGTTAACTGGATATTCTTTGCAATGGGTTGGGAGGATTTAGGCTAAGTTTACACTGGCGGTTTTTTAAACGTCGGTTTACGGGCGGCCGTCCTTGTAGAAAGTCTATGGGGTCCTTAATTAGACGCCCTATAATCGCCTGCACTGTTGTGACTACAGGGAGTCGTTTATCCCGCGGCTCCGGGAGTGCACTGGAGCGCTGCAGGAGCGCCAGTGTAATACTTGTAATTACCTATGGAACTTGACAAAGAGCTGGTAAACTCTAAAGCCCCCCATACACCTTATGATCAATCCATACAATCTCCATTAAATCTACCAACAACTATGTAGTGCCGGGTCCTCCCTGATAGAATATATAGTGATTGGAAGGTTTAGAAAGGTCCTCATATTACATGGTTTTGGTAGAACAAAAGTTGATTGTACAAAAATTGTATGGAAAGATTGTAAGATTGTGTATGGGGGACTTTAACTATTGTTTAATTTTCACTATGCTTGATGCAACAAAACTTCAGCATTGGAAAATTGTTAAAGTACGTGGATTATATATTGATAACGGACGGATTGTGAGGACGTCTTAAACAGAACGACTGTGCATATTGGATTAAAAAGGTGCATGCGGCTCATCCAATTGGTTAATATATAAAAATACACGTATTATGACTTAAACCCCCAATTATTCTATAATTTTAGAAAGAAGATACCCTGTAGACTGAATGGTGTCAGCTAAAAAAAGTTTATGTTACACAATTAGATTGGTTAATAAAATAAATATTTCTATAAAATGTTTACTCATGTTAATTACAGCGCACATAAATGCAATTGAATCACCTATTTTTAAAGGAGCCCTATACACCTTACAATCTTACCAAGCAATTTCTGTAATCGAAAACCATGTAATATAAACTTTCCAATCACTATGTATTCTATTAGGGAGGACCCGGCACTACATAGTTGTTGGTAGATCTAAAGGAAATTTTATGGAGTGATCTAAAGGTGTATGGGGGTTTAACAGATAAAAGGTGGTATAACCTTGTCATAAGCCCATCATACACGCTTCATTTTGCACCCGATTTCTCGTGTCAATCTGCCGCGATATCAGGAGCAAGTCGAATGCTTAGTGGCCAGAAATCAGAGGCCAATTACGGACATGTCATTTTTAGATTGATTTCATTACTTTGGCTGGAGACCAGCGTCCCCATCCAAATTAAGTGGTGACACACAAAGGATGTCCTTCCGATTCTCGGCACGACCATGTCATCATCATGTGCAGTCGATCTGCCAGGAGATAAAACGTGTATGGGGGCTTATATACTTAAAGGCCCCATACACCTTATAATCTAACCATACACTTTTTGTACAATTCACTTTTTTTCTACCAATACCATGTAATATGAGGACCTTTCGAAACTTTCCAATCAGTATGTATTCTTTTAGGGAGGCCACTATAATACAGAGTTGTTGGCAGATCTAATGGAAATTGTATGGAGTGATCTAAAGGCCCCCATACACGGGTCCGTTTCCCATCGGATTCCGGGACGATCGATTCCAGGCGCGTGCACGCCAAACTATCGTCCCGGAATCGCGTGAAGCCCACCTTGTCCGTCCGATCACGTCCGATCGTTCGGGGGCCCAGAATCGGATCGGACAGAGAACCAACATGTTGGTCTTTCTGATCCGATTCTGCACACATCAGGGGGAGTTGCCATTTGGGAAGTAAGCGATCGGACACGGAATCGTCCAGGAATCCATGGGACAAGGTGGTATGTAGCGATCGGACACACTTAATCGATCGGACCTCCGATTCCCGCTGACATCGCCGGAATCGATCGGATAGGTGATCGATCGGCCATGGAATCCAACTGTGTATGGCTAGCTTAAAGGTGTATGGGGGGCTTAATACGTTAGGGTTTAGGTTGCATTCACACCTATCCTTTTTAACATGCATTCAGGAAGTGTGAATTATATTCAATGGTTTTGTTTACATGAAAATGGATGTCAACACATGTAAAAATAAGGAGGTGTGAACAGCCATGAAATTGTGTGAAGCCTTAAAACAGCAACAGAAGGCGATACCCACAATTTATCATAGGAGACAGTTAAAATCCTCTACATGCTTTGACTCCACTATGCGTTAAAACCCTGCGTTTTACATACGTCAATGGATGTGTGATCCATCAGCTTGTGTTAAAATCAACACAGAGCGCTGCTTAATATCTTTTATCTGAAAATTAGGTGTGCGTGTCTCTTACCAAATATTGTTTTATTTCTGAATGCTTTGTGTCATCATTTACCGTGAGCTGTCATGTTTCTCTGCCTTTGATATACTTTCTTAATAAAAACATATTTTACCCCCCAAAAATGAGGTGTGGTTTTGGCCGATAACATGCACACTGGCAGCAACATCTACTAATGGCAAAAAACATGTTACTGCATTGCACTGCCTTTGTGTCTCCAATACCAGTGTATATTGTGTCCACTTTACTCCTAGGGGCATTATACAGGCATATTCTATTGATATTGTATATGATTGATTGTCAATGGACGCACCATGTGTTGTGCATGCAACACGTATTATGGGCAGGAATCGATTCCTGTGTGATCAACTAAAACTATGTATCATTTAAGGTCTATTGAACTTAAATGTTGAACGGTGTTTGGCCAGTCCTATGACTCGTTTACATGGTAAATGAGTGATTAGTGCAACCACCCGGCGAATGAGTCATGAGGCTTTTGCTGGTCCGTTTTCAGGTTTTGCCAGATAGTCCTGTAATGGTAGGTGCTATCGTTACCAGTGCCTGCATAAAGCCCCCCATAGACGGGCCGATTCCCGGCCATAGTTGTAGCAGACCAACCTGCGTGCTCGCTCCCGCCGAGCACATAAAGGTTGGTCGGCCGCAAATATGAGGGAGCTCACCTTGAGTTTTGTAGAAAAAAAGCCGGCAGGTCGGATCGCACACGGATCTGTCCTGCTGTTTTTTTTTCTGCAGGATCCTCTGTTCCTGCACTGCAGGCTGTTAACTCGGAGGGGGAGTTAATTGGCTACAGTCTGACAGGAGTCCCGTGTGTTAGTGGAACACACAGGATTCCTGGCCGTTCTGTAGCAGACTGCTCACAGCGTGGTGACATCACCCCTCTGTGAAGAGTCTTCTAAATGTCGGCCATAGATCGGGCCGTCTATGGCCGGCTTAAGCTTGCAGACGCTTGCGGACAGGAGCATCCGGCTGTTTTCCAGGCTGCTGCCGACTGAAAGACTGGAACATGACCATGTAAATCTAGCCTTAATGTGCGCTTTAAAGCCACTTGCGCTGGCAGTTAATCACCTGAGGTGGCGATTTTCAATGCTATCCATGGGGACAAGCCCTTTGAAAGTAGTGTAGGCGATTGCCAGGCGATTGAAAAACGCCAGCTCAGGCGATTAACTGCCAGCACAGGCGATTAATCGCCCAAGTGGAAACATAGCCTTAGTTTCACAGCAGAAGTGCTAAGAAATGGATGGATAAATGAATATTAGCTTTTCTCCCACCATTCTGCCTGATTTCATCCATTTCATCCACTTACCATCCTGGGATGCAAGTTCCTTCATCTGGTTAGCTCATTATGGGGGTTCACACTTTACCTGTTGGATTATTTATAGAAAAGTTCACTTAGCACCATTTCCATTGAATTCTAAAAAGTTATTTATCGAAGACTAGCGATCCCTCTATAATAATCAGCCAGGTTTTGCACAATCTACACACACTAAACTCATTTATAGGAAGTAAGCAGTTTATGAAGCTGACTTCTCTTTAGCATATCCAATTATTTGCAAAACGATATTTGGGGCTTTGTCAGAAGGTCAAACTGTAGGATGTACAATGGCATCATTATAGTATGCAATATGCACAATCAACCAAAAATATCTCTGACGCTAAAAAACAGCAAAATATCAAATAAATGATTACCTTATAAAGCATTTTGTCATCTTAAAATGTATGAAATGTGCAGGTTTATTAACCTCCTGGGCGTTACGCACCTGGCACGTTGTTTTTTTTAAACCATGCCAGGGCACAGCAATTGCGGCAGAGCACAACATGCTCCGCTGTGATTTCCTACCCGCCCGGAGGTCCCGTGCATAACTTTGGCATCATTGGAGATGCTACATGGAGGTCTATGGTGCTGCTAACCACCTCCCCCTTTTGCGTCACCGGTGACGCAATCGGGGGCAGATTCGAAGCTGCTCCCAATCGGCAG
>CM070036.1:56012870-56044487 GCA_036250615.1 Ptychadena robeensis | reverse complement strand
TCTTTCTCTTTTAACGGCATAACAGGTGGGAGATTTTACTATGTAGCTTCGAAATATTTCAGGCTGTACTATGACATAATGGATTCCAAGTGACCGTGTCAGAGTTCATGCTTTGTGTCTGGTGATATACATAGCTTTGAGTGGGGGTTTCTTCCCCCAGGAACCAGTGAAGTGTCGCAGAAATCTGGGAATATTGTTTCTTAATAGGGCAGTTGGTTTATAGATTTGTGCTGTGTTTGCAATTTAGTCCCTTATATATATATATATATATATATATATACAGTGCGCTTGAAAGTATGTGAAACCCTCCAGACATGGTCACTGGTTGTGCAAAAAAACATTTAAAGAAACCTTATGGACATACATCTAAATCCCAATTGGTAAGCACACCTTCCAAATAGTAGACACACACACAAAAAGAGCTATATTCATTATTTAAGTAAACACAGGAGGTTTATGTCCAACAACTGAAAATCTTACATGTGCATAAGTATGTGAACCTTTGTATTAGTAGCTTGTGGCTCTCCCTTTGCAGCCCATTACTCCAATAAACGTCTCCTGTAACCACTAACCAGTCTCTCACATCTGCTTATGGGGATTTTGCCCACTCCTCTTGCAGAACTCAGCCAGTTGAGTGAGAGACGTGGAGGGACATTTGGCATGTACCAACTTTTTCAGGTCTCTCCACAAACATTTCAATTGGGTTAAGGTCCGGACTTTGACTGGGCCATCCAGAGTGCGAATCCTCTTTCTTTGAAGCCATTCTTTGTACGTCTTGTGAAGCTTTGGGTCCATGTCTTGTGGCATAATCAATCTTCGTCCCAGCTTCAACTCCTGACTGATGGCAGGAGATTCTGGTCGAGAATCTGTTGAATACCGAAGCAGTTCAGATTCCTTGGACAATATGGAGTCGTCCGGCCCAGCAGCAGAAAAAAAAGCAGCCCCAGACTTTCACATTTCCACCGCATCTTCACGGTGGGAGGAGGTTCTTTTCTTATATGCCGTTCTGTTGATTTTTCTCCAAACATGTTGCGTTTTGATTGTGACCAAATAATTCTATTTAGATCGTCTGTCCAGAGAATGGACTTCCAGAAGGCTCTGGTTTGTCCCAAGTGTCTTTGGCAAAGTTGAAACGGGCAGTTAGTTGTTTGTGTTTTTGAGCGCAGAGGCTCCTTCTAGCAAACCCTCCCTGAATGTCATGGCTATTCAATTTTCGTGATTGTAGACGCATGCACATTTGTCCCAGATGCTGCCAGAGAGGCCTGCAACTCTCTAGAGGTGATTGTGGGTTGGCCTTTACCTGGTTTATTATTTTCTGGTGCTTCTGGGTGATATTTTTGATGGGCGTCCACTTTAGGCAAAGTTGCTGTCATGTTGAAGGCCCTCCATTTGTAAATTATCTGTGTACAGTGGATGGATGGAGCTGGAATTTTTGGAATGGTCTTATAGCCTGTTCCCAACTGATGGGTGTCACTCCCTCTTCTCATTGTCCTCGGATTATCTCCTTTGCTCTTGGCATTGTTGATTTGTATGGGACCAACAGTGGTTCAGTTGGTTTCCTCTCTCTTTTAATTAGTGCAGGCCAAAACATTTTCCAAGGATGTCTCATTTCATTGGTCTGCTTAAGTGATTGATTAAGCACCCAAATGTGTTTCACCTGCGTCTTTTACCTGGTCGACTTAAACCAATGCAGCTGGGGTTCACTACTTTCTGCAACATACACTAAGGTCCATGTTTCATGTAGTTTTTGGGCAACTTAAACAAAACTACAAACCAAGTACATGCAATTGATTGAACCATATATCTGACATTTCATGAATAACACTGGTGATGATAGAATGAGAAAAATCATGGTTAAACAACAGAAACATCATACACCACTTGGGGGTTCACATACTTTCAAGCAGCATATATATATATATAGACAAGTGTAAAGGCTGAACAAAATTTACTTTACTTGTTGACAATCCTTTCTCATTATCCATCATCATATATATCATTTTCTGTTTTACCCTAACTAATACTATCAATATTCCTAATAAGTTGGCACTGCAAAGCTTAAAATATATTTTTGTTTAGTTAAAATATTGCATTATTATTAAAAATAGTAATATTCACAATTCTTTTGTGTTTCAGTGGCATCACAGTCTATACACAATGGTGGATTAAGGCTCCATTCACATGTGCAGCCAAAAATGTGTAGTTGATTCTGAGGGCCCTTTTACACTATATGCATTTTTTAAACACATGCATTTTTTTATAGGAATGCATTTCTGCAAAAACACATGCGTTTTTCACATGACATCTGTGTTTGCATTTTGCATTTGCTTTTTTGAACAAATCAATGAAACATGCATGAAAAAGGAACCATAAATGCATACAGCAGGGAGTTTAAAAAAAACGTACGTGTAAATGCTTTTTTTAAAAACGCAGACCATGCAGTGTGAATGGTAACATTGGATGCGCACATTTTTAAAACGCGCACATTTTTAAAACACATATAGTGTGAAAGGGCCCTGACTGCAGTTGCTATCATGTGGTTATCACCATCCACTCATGTCTGCAACTGGTGCACACATTGGCACAGGTTTCATTTTAGCAGCTACAGAATATTTTATTGTACCTATAAGAAGCACATATATATATGTACCTGTTGTAGCAATGTGTCAGTTATCATGTCTCACTGACTGTTATTGTTGTATGTTCATTCTGCTGATATACAGGTATGTAACACAACTGTACCATAACAAGTTAGCCCTCCTCTTGTTAATGTATTAATTAAGCTCTGCTAGCATTTTCTTTAAAGCTAAACTCAAAAGAAACATTGTTTGGCCCACACTGTTTAATAGTGATGAGCGGCATAAGTAATATTCAAATTTGCGATATTTCTCGAATAATTCTACTAATATTTGAATCAATTCACTACAATCGCGTTGTAATTACCTTCAAAATGAATGGTCACATGTATTTATTTTCACATTGGGAATATAAATTCGCAATACATGGTCATGCACCTGAATTGCGAATATCCGCCAACATATTCGCAAAATTTGTGCATTCTTGAATAGCCGATATTCGCCAAATATATTCACAATTTGAATATTTGAGCTCAACACTACTGTGTAACGCTCCTAGTGGTATTTCCGATTGTAGCTCAGGGTAGATGTTATGCAAATAGTTAGAACCCCAAGCTACACTCGGGGTAGCTTACCTCCATCAGCTTTGCCCATGATTCTTCTGTATGGCGTCCACCAGGCTCTTCGCTGGAGCCACCTCCCTGACGTTGCTGGTCATACAGGGGAGGGGTGCCTGCGCCATTTGCCTATACAGGCATAGGTCCCCTGCATCTTCACATCCCAGACTTCAGTGATGGTGACAGGAAGGTGTAGGGGGTCAGAGAGCAGGCAGAAAAAACTTTAGGTTTCCACAAATAATAGGAACGCCAGGGAGGTTTTGTTTAGGAGGAGGCACATTTACTTTCCTTTACTTCCTTTACTTATCCATTTGCCCTTTCCAGAGCTCTGGGTTGTGGTTATTCCTTACTTAAGGTTCAATTTCATTACAACCGATTAAAATTTTCCAGCGTGTCCGATCAAATTTTCTCAATGATCTAACCATGTGGGCTGCCATAGATTTTCAATCAATCAACAAAAAAATTTATTGAATGAAGTTGATTTAACGAAAAATCTAGATGTGTATGGGGGGCCTTTAAAATGCAGGGTTGTAGGCCCTACATTGTGTGAGCTGCAGCCTTATGGTCTAGCATGTGTGCACATTGGGCTAACAAAAGAATAAAGGTCCTCTTTATTTGCCCCTTAGATAGAAATGAGTATTTAGGGCCTACACTGCAAAAGTTTTAGCTACACGTGTTGGAATGGCTGCCATTGCCAACTTCTACTGGAAATACTAGGTGTTTTTTGGTGCTGCAGCTTCATCTGGAACAAGAAAGTCAGATAAAAGTCAAAACTCCTTATCTACATTTGTTCCAGGTCAGCAATTTGGTCCACATGATAAGCAGGTACTAGAATTACAAGTAATAGAGTTTACCAATAGCAAACTCCATGTATTCCATTCATTTACTGAAGCATAGAAATCTTCAGATAGTGTTTAACACTCTGCTGGGTAAAAAATTCTCTTATTACTAGTGAATGTCATTGACTACCCAGCCAAGTGATTCTTAAACACTAGCAGAAAACGAAATTGTAGCTTTGCCAAGCCACATAAAACCGACGAGAGGACAGAATGACTGAAAATGAGGAACCATGGAAAAGTTGTGTAAAATGTGAGAGCAAAGCAGAAAATAACCCATCTAGATTCTAAATGTGCACTGAAGGTAATTACATAGTATAAGTAAATGTTTTCAATAAAAAATAACCTAGTGTGACAATATTGAAAGTGGAACTAAACCTAAAACATGTCTACTGAGTTGTAGATTTAGTTATCTGATAATATGATATATGTTATGCTCATAATCAACATATGGAACATATATTAAATAGTGTTCTGGTCTGAGGGAGTTCTTTATAACTCTTATGCAGTATATACTGTATGTTTCCTTTTCCCATCAAAATCAATGGGAAATGTCTGTGCCTCTTAAGGTCCGAATGTGTAAACAAAATATTTTTTCAATTTTTTGGTCCCAAATATCCTGATAGCAATAGCTGTGCATCCCAGCAGGCTGGAATTTGTTCCATTCCCTCCAGCCAAGCCAGCAAGTCACTGCCAAGAGGTAGATCAAACACTAGCAGTACCCATTTTCTGACCAACTTATGGAGAGACACATTTTACAATTAGCATGAGTTGTGTATTTCTATAACATTCTGCATTGCAATAAATAAGTTGTATGCTACAGACTCATCCCTCCTCCCATATGTAAATAGCTGTTCATGAGTAAGTTGTTAGTGTCAGATTGTAAAATGTGTCTCTTCATAAGTTGGTCAGAGGGTTCCGAGAATGGGTTCTGCTTGTGTATAAACACATGATAAAGTTTCACCCTGCACACTTCCTTTCTCCTGGCACTGACTTTTGGCTGGAGTGAATACTGCATGGCCCAGCCCTGCTCACTGTAATTTGCTGTATGTTTACTTCATGTGTGAATGGCTGTGTGTCTAATTTATTTTTCAAATCTTCTCTCCAAAACAATGGGATGCATCTTATAGTCCAGAGCATCTAATAGTTCGAAAAATACTTTAACTCTCATAGTCGTGCAAACAATATATACAAATTAACTGCTGAATTTAAAATGGATCTGAAAAATTAAGCAGCTCAAATAACTGTGGCTGAGCAAAGTGTATTTAAATATTGAATAAACGTTATATATTGTCACTCTGCACATGGCCTTCCAATAGAGACTGCAAGTGGCTGTTTCCTGACTCGCTGCTGTTACAACACAGGGTCATGCTGTACTGAGAAGGAATAAGGGATGAAAAATGGGAATATTAGTTATTTGTTAAAGTCAGGCAGCTGTTTATGACAAGGTGCTTTAGCCAACTAAATGTCATCCAGTTAGAGTTTACAGTGAAAATCATTTTCACTGCCAGTTTACATATAGTGTTGACTGACACTCCTGGTATAAGTCTGATCCAAATAATAAGAGTCTGTGCTTATGGTTTTAGGTAAATGTCTATGGCCAAGCATTACATGTAATAAACATTCTCCCCTCCAATTCAGTCTTAACTCTTCAATCCCCTGACATTTTATTTTCTTATCGGTGCAGGTTTTGGCACCTAACCTTTGAATTCAACATACTCTTAGAAAACAAACTTGACTTGTTTAATGTTTGTTACAAAACAAATTGGAAAGTTGTTTAGAACTGTTTAAGCTTTGCTAAACCAGGCATGTAATTCCTATATAACCAAACATATACTTTGTTCCACACCTAACCTCCCTAGTGCTCTGCTGAGGTCCAGATTTCTGTACCAAAAGTGCACCATAGACTTCAATGGGATTTTTTTTGTTGTAGGCATGTAACTTCCCAAAATATGTCCATACAAGAGTCTAGTAGACATCCTGAATATAATAATGTTGAAAAACAATTATGTAAAAAAAATTACATACATTTTTTATAAAAAGGTATAATTTGAATGATAAAATCTCTAAAATTCTTATTTTATATGAAAGATTTCAAAATAGTATGTATTAATATTTATATTTCGTTCATAATAAAAATTAAAATTCAATTGCAAATGTCTTTTGTGTTTTTTTTTACTTTGAATAGTATTGGATATAGTTGTCAGTACAATTTCCTTTAGCACCCTCTCTCTCTGGTGTGATGGACTTGGTGACATCACACCAGGGGAGAGGGGGTTAACTTCTAAGGGGCACATCTAGGGAATCACACTGAAAACAGTTTTCTACATAGGAAACTTTATTTGAGTGATTTACTTTTGAATCTTCCGCTGCCGCCCTGATGTGACGCCATCACGTCACTTGGGGGGGGGGGGGGGGGGGGGGGGGGTCGGCTTTAGTTCAGAATATCGGAGCCACCGGAGCAGGGCAGATCGGTTAGTTTGCACTGCCGGGGCTCTGGTCTCCGCCAGACGGCCCCATCTCGTCCAGTGCAGTACTGACAGGACAGCGCTGGATGAGATGTTGCTGTCAGGAACGCCAGGGAGGTTAATATACACATGAACGATATGGGTTCGTCTCAACCACCAGGTGGGGGGGGTTAAAGACCCCCACAACACTAGGTCAAGTGTGGCCCCCTACCTTAACATGGGGTCTTTGCTTTGTTGAAGTACTGTATGCCGGCCCATTAGGCCTGGTTGTGCTGGCTTGCCCTTTCTAGGCTTTTCCAGACTCAGGGTCTGGTTATGAAATGTAACCACTTATGCATATGCAAAGGGTTTTTGGGCATTTTAGGTAATTGTTTGGGTTTAGGCTTATTATTGGGGGAAAACACCTGCAGACAGTGGGGGGCACTAGGTTAAAGTTGGATGCTGGGGGGAAATCCCAGCAAAGATGCCTCCTGATATTGGTAGTGCTACCATGACCCTGGGGTGCCACCCATTGCCATACCTGTCAAGCCTCCCGTTTTGGCTGGGAAGGTCACGTTTTTATGTGGCTTTCCCGGCCAAATCCCGATTTCAAGAAATCCTGGTTCTTGAAATCGAGCTGATCTAGCAGGGAGGGGGCGTAACTCTCCCTGCTAATGTCCCACGTCGCACATTATCAGCACAAGCGGGGTGGGACATTAGCAGGGAGAGGAACGCCCTCTCCCTGCTAGATCAGTCAAAATGCCGGCGGACAACGGAAGTGACATCAGTGATGTCACTTCCGGTACGTGGAACACGGAAGAACCACAACCCATGTACCGGAAGTGACGCCACTGACATCACTTCCTGTACACCCCCCGGTTTTCAGATGCCCTAACTTGACACGTATGCCCATTGCACCTTAAGTTTCAATTATAATTGTGAATCACTACACCTGCCTCTATGGCCCAGGTGCCCAACCTGCGGGCCGGGGGCTGCATGCAGCCCTTTGGGGGTTGTTCAGCACCCCCCCTTGGTCCACCACTTGTGGCCCCCGAAACCTAACTGTTAATGCATAGGGCATGGGAACTCACCTGTCCACCGACCCCCCACCAATGCAACCTCGTCCGGGATCTTTTTAGAGCAGAAAGAGGAGGACAGTCAGGGGACTTGCTCAGGCTTCTAGCACTCTGATTAGCGTACATAAAAGCCACATGACGCAAAATGTGCATTACCATACTACAGTGTTCACTAATGCTTGAAGTATCATTTAAAACAAGTTTTGTTATTTAAAAATGAAAAATTATCTTCTAGCTCTGTCTGCTGTCATTTTTACATTATAAAATGCTTATACAAGTCAGTATAAAATGAAAATGTTATGTGCGGCCCTTTAGTGATGCCAAGGGCCGCACCTGTGGCCCTCCAGATCAACTCATTTGACCATCACTGCTTTATGGAGTGGGCCTTTTGGCATTTTTGTAACTTGTATTTTTGTATTTTGTAACCACGCCAAGTCTCGCATCCAGGTGTAAAATATTTATTTAAAACATTTGTGAGTGTCTGACTGTTCCTTACGATCACATTTGACTCCAAGTAGGGTATTAGCGCTTTTGTACCACCATGAAAATAATTTAGGGGGATGGCTTATCACTCCTCCTATGACCAATGTTACTTACCCAATACTAAGAGAACCTTGTTCTGGTAGGTTCCATCGGAAGCCAGGTCAGCACAGTTTCAGTTTGCTGACCATAGTATTGGCTTTGTCCCCTAAATGCTGCTTTATACTTCAGGGGTTCAGGTAAGCATCCCTTGTATTTTTGCCAACAGGTTTAAGGTCAATAAGTGTGTGTGCATCCTCTTGCTGCCAGCTCTTAAAAGAAAAAAAAAACGTAGAAGGAATGTACAAACGTACAAGGAAAAACTTCACTGTAAAGTATAGAGTAACTTCTGGTATGCTTATGTAGTTTTACAGGTGTACAAGTACTCGACAGATCCCTGTCGCCCCACAGCTCGGCCGGCCAGAGAACCGACATGCCCGATGTTCTCTGGCCGATGGAAGCCAATGCCTTTAACTTCAATGAAGACCGGCGTCTTCATTGAAGCTAATGGCCGGCACACAAAGGGTGCCGGCCGACTAGTGCAGCCCCATAATGCATCAGGATGCAAACGTGATGACGTCATCACGTTTGTATTCCGGAGCTCATCTGAGCTGGTCTGTCTGCACCCGTCGGGGTGTGTATGGCAGGCATAACTCTGCTCTTAATTGTCTCATTTCATATGTTTTGTCTTATTATTATCTTTAGTATATTCCTTCTTGTTTCTGTCCATTTACCTTTGTTTTCTATTTCAAACATCTTTATAGAAACACCCCATTACCAGAGGATCAATCTGCAGTGGTATTATCACTTTAAGCTAGACGTATGATTTATTTTTACACACAAATCAATGAGCTTGTGGAAGGTTTTCTACTGACTAAGTAGAGTTTAGTCACATAATTGCAAAAAAGACACAATCTACGTAGTTTTCTAAATGTCACTTTATATGGCACCTTATTGAAAAAAGTTAATGGGACACCTAGTACCAAATAGTACATTTATAAACGGATTGCAATCGTTTTTGGCATGTTATGAAGCTGAAAAATAGCTGGGTGTTTGATAATGATATGGAACATGTATAGTTAAATACTGAGCCAGAAAAGAGTCTGGAAAACTGTTATTATCTACTGCAGTGAAAGACGGTACATTGCTGGTGATGAATATTCCATTTATTGAAAATAGACCTACCCTTGGAATTTTGGCCTGTTTTAAATGTTCCCACCCTGCATACTCCCACTATGAGCCAGTTTACATTACTGATCCTGACTCCATTTGTAGTATCCCCACAAAAGTGTCACTGTGTTCGCGAAAGTTAATGTGACATTCCATCTGCAATGCAGTGAAGACAAAATGAGTACTGAATACAGTACGCTATGATTGTAAATCCCTTCGCATTTTAAAGGCACAGCTGTGGCATTCAAACTATGTTTATTTTTTCCTAATGAAATACTTTGCAGAGTTCAATTACATTTAATTTTTACACATATTTAAACTATGTTTTCATGGCTGGTTTCCTGTGCTTATTATCGGACTTTGCATGATTTAATTGTGGCCATATGACAGAAAAGGGAAAGTATTAAAGTTGAGGTTCTTAAAAAAAAGTAAAACATTCTGTATTTTGGAAATAGAAGGTAATACAGAAGTTAGGGTCCATTCACACTATTAAGGCCCCCATACACGGGTCGGATTCCGGCCGGATTCCGGGCCGATCGATTCCGGGCGCGTGCACGCGAATCGATCGTGCCGGAATCGTGTGCAGCCCACCTTGTCCGATCGATCACGTCCGATCGTTCAGGGGCCCAGAATGGGATCCGACAGAGAACCAACATGTTGGTCTTTTTGATACGATTCTGCATCCACATCAGGTGGAGTTGCCATTTGTGAGGTGGAATCGTCCCAGAATCCGTTGGACAAGGTGGTATGCAGCGATCGGATTCTCTTAATTGGCCGATCGATCACACCTGCGATTCTCGCCAGAATCGCCGGAATCGATCGGATAGGTGATCGAGCGGCCATGGAATCCGACTGTGTATGGCTGGCTTTAGATAACCTGCTAACCACAACTGTGCTGCAGTGTGTACACATTGTACAGGTGTTGACGGGCACATGTCAATCACTGACAGCTGCCCTGAGGAACACAACATGTTACATCCACCAGACACTCATGGTTCCAGAGTTCCTCGAGCGACATTACTGACTTCCTATGTGAGAGGACAAAAAACCCTGTTAGATCTGCTAATGGCCCATTTCTCCTCAATTTCCGCTCTAAAGACAGAACAAGATGCACCATACCGTACAAATACCATGTTAGGAAATTTTCACTGGTGACCCCATTGGAAAAGTTTGACATTATTGATTTGACATTATACATTTTTAGAACACTTTTCCATCCTTTGTGTCACAGCCAGATTGATAAAACTATTAATTTTTTATTTAATTTTATTGATAAAACACATGAGAACGAGCTTTTAAGTATCGCTTGCCACTTTCCTACATTAGTCTGCTTATTTAAATATGGCCCAAACTGGTGTGGTTGGTTCACCTAAATGCTTGTATCCACTTGGCTACTTGGACACATCAGCGTGATGCCTCCATGCACCACAAACAGTGGATTACCTACTTTTTGCCCGTGGTTCAGGATGCCCTATTCATTTGCATAGGGAAACATCGGGCATGGTTTTCTCACTGTGTAAATGTATCCTGATGACGCATCCATGGTATATCAATGCAAGGGAAACCTGGAATTGAAACAATGCAGAAGTGCACACTGTTCTAGTCACTAGGTTGTAAGGTGTCCTGTCTGTGTCTTTTTCCCTGTGTTGTATTCGCGTCCAATATAGGGATTAAGTAAAAACAAGTCCTTAGAATTAGAAAATATAATATATAACATTTATGGAGGTGAAGAATTTCCAACCACTCTGGTCATTAATGTTTTTATGCTGGGTTGCTATGGGACTGCTATTTTAGCATGACATCTGACATAACTAGAAGAATACATTGAAAGTATGAGTATGATTGTAACTTGATGGTTGAGAATGCTTTGCAGGGAACGAATAAATACAAAATGTGGAATATATAAGAATGATCAAATAAATTACCCTGGGAGGTCCAGATCTAATGTCTCAATGATAATGGATCTGTTAAGATTTTTTCTTTTGAGGATCACAAATAATTTTCTTTTTATATATTTTTGCAGATTTTTTTTCATCAAACAATTTAGTGATTTATGGCACCTTGGTCATTGTGGAGGGAGGCTGCACACGTGAAGGCACCATTTAACCTACAGAAGGTCTATTTCTTCCAGTGGGACCGATTTATATGCCCTGCAGCAATATTATCTCCAACATTTTAGCTGGGGCAACTATCATTTAGGATATACCCATATTTGGGGTATATACTTCACAGTATACATTTGGGAAGGTTAAGGTCTTCCCCAAATAGAAGCATATTTATAGCCTGAGCTTGTGGCCATTTACCTTTACACTACACTTTATCGACGACTCCATTTAAAAGTATTAAAGGATTGGGCACCAGGGTCAAACTGTTGTGTGCTGTCTTGGAAATACACCCCTTTCCCTGAAGAAGCCTGTGTGCAGGTGAAACGTGTCGGAGGGTTTTTTCAGACATGTTTGCTGATATGAGATAAGATCTCTTGAGATAAGATCCTGGATTTTATCATTGACCTACACAAATGATTCAACTTGTCTTTTCAATTGAGGATTAAATTGCACTACTCCAGGACTCAACTGGTCTTGGAGAATAAACTAACT
The DNA here is from genome assembly GCA_036250615.1 of Ptychadena robeensis. Lineage (NCBI taxonomy): Eukaryota > Metazoa > Chordata > Amphibia > Anura > Ptychadenidae > Ptychadena > Ptychadena robeensis. Next base: position 56,032,649 of record CM070036.1, on the reverse strand, counting down.
GTAGGGTTTTAGGTCTTTCAAATGACCATTTATGTCAGATTGTCTGATTGTAGATGTTTGTATTAATGTATATATTTTCATATTTATTGATTGTTGTCAATGGATTAATAAAATTAACTTTTTTCGACACGTTAGTACATTCACACTTTGTGCCTCAAAAACCCTAATAGTTATGAGTGGGGACTTCAAGAGGGTCTTCAGGAGGGTAATACTTTGGTGTTAAACTACAGGGTGTGGCATGTTTGAGTACATATCAATTACCCATTGAAACAATTAATATTATTTTCAGAAAATAAACACTTTTATGTAAAGAATGCAATAGTTTAAAGCCCTTTGGGCATTCTTTAGCGGCCTCCCTCGGTCTTCCACTTGCGGCCCCCGACACCTAACTGTTAATGCATAGGAACTCACCTGGGCACAGATCCCCCCCTGACAAGTCCTTGCTCAGGATTTCTTACAGCGGGAAGAGGAGGAAGGAGAGGCGAGGTAATCAATCAGGATCAGTAACCTAGACGGCGCCTGAGCAAATCCCTGGTCTCTCCTCCACTTCCCGCTCTAAGAAGATGCATCTGCGGGGGATGGGCGGACAGGTGAGCGTCTATCCTCCCACTACCCCACCAATGAATGGGGGTGACTGTATAATATATATACTGCAGCACATACATACTGACATGGCTTTCCTAATCCACTTTTGCGCTCCTAATGAGTACAAGTGTCAATGTTGATCAGAAAACCATGTCTACATATGACCGTTGCACCCAGGGGTGGTCCTAGTCTTCACAGCTCCCTGGGCAAGAAGTAAATTGATAATGACTGTCACTACACATTCTAATCTCAGTTTGTTACACTGGGCTGCAAAAAAAAACCCTAATGCTTGGAGTATCATTTAAAACAAGTTTTGTTATGTAAAAATTAACATTAATGTCTTTCAGTTTAATGTGTTTTCATTAAAAATGCTCATACAAGTCAGTATAGTTTGAAAATGTTATGTAGCCCTTTAGTGATGCAGAGGGCCGCACTTGTGGCCCTCCATATCAACTCATGTTGCTACCACTGTTTTATATGTGTCATTAACCTCCTTGGCGTTATGCCCAATGCCAGTACGGGTGCAGTTTGATAGTGAAGCAACCGCCGGCTCTCTGTGTGCCTGCAGCACTTCTACAGAGCTGCAGGCACACAGAGCCTTTCCGACCCCGTGTCTTCGGTGTCATCGGTGGTAACGCTGCAGTTGGCCGTGTGCAGTGCCATAGACCTCCATGTAAACGGAGGGGGGCCACTTTTCTCCCCACACACCGCCGTCATCTATTTGACACTGGCGGTGTGTAGAGGGCCGAAGGGAGAGTCAGCAATCACGGCGGAGTACAGTGTACTCCACTGCGATTGCCCGGGGGAAAAAAACACCCTTAACTTCCAGGGGTTAACAAATAATATATGGATAAATGACATAACAATACAGTTACACATACACTGCTTATTTCCAGAGACTGAGTAACTATCATTCATTTGTATGTAGCAAGCCCCTGCTTTTAGATGTGATGCTAACCAATGGTTGACGTTATTTTTAGCAGAGGTTAGCATAGGTTAAATACCTCATCTGCATTCACCCTGAAAAGAGCTATCACTGATCCTTTTCTTGATTATGTCTCGTTGTCTAGTTTTGTCAAATTGTAAGTCTGCTTCTGGATTTGACAACATTCGCTTTTGTAAAGGCTCTGGAGTACTAGGCACAAAGAGAGACATGTCAGGCAATGCTGCTTAGGACGGGCACACAAAATAGACCTGTCCAAAAGAAGAAAGAGCCAGGAATAAATGGAATTGTGGTCAGCATGTGACAAACCACGGCAACAAAAATGTTTGCTTACAGTCAAATGAAAATATATACTTTTCAACATATTGGGAAGGGCAAACATTACATTTTCACATTTTCCTTTTCAATCAATTATTCATCACAATGCTTTAAACTTGGTGTTGAGGTCTAACTGCAAAAAAAGGGGATCAAGTATTTTTACTGTTAAGCCGGCCAAAATGCAGTGATCCTCGAATGGCCAATTGCAGAGTGATGACATCATCACGCTGTGGCTGGTTGTTCAGAGAATTGGAGCGCACCCTTTGTGTGTCAGACAATACTTTGGATGGGGACCCTGGTCGCTGTCCAATGTAATGCTGTCCAATTATGTGATTTTGGGCCACATGGATTGGTCGCTCCATGTGGGCAGATGCAATATGCAGATCGATTTCCACAGACATGTAATGTATGCGCGTAAGGCCGGATTAGTATCCTAGGAGGCATTTTGCCCCTTCTTTCACTAAAAACAAGTAGTCTGAAGCTGCCAAACATAACACACTGACACTTGCACTGTGGTATGAGTTACATAATCATCCGTTATAATGCATTTTTTTACACACAGTGTGTCTGCAAAAAGCTGTGGCGTGTACTGTGTGCGCTAGTGCTAATGTGTGAGTTACCAGTAAACACTGCACCAAGTATAGAGCTCAAAGATAGGATATAAAAGGTGGCCCAGGTCTTTCCCCTGTAGTAGCCATTGTCAGGAGGTTAGCTGGCAGCCAGGGAGCCACAAAAGGGAGGAAAAAGACTTGCATTCGCCTCCAGAGAAACGGGTTGCACACCACTGAAATGGACAAACAACTTTATCTTTGATTTATTAGTCCACATTATTCAAGAATGACTATGGCTATTTCCCCACATGAGCAATAACCCGCGGCATGGCACAATTTAAATCGTGCCATGACGATCGCGGGTGATCGCTGCCATGTATTTAATGGGGCTTATCCCCACATCCGAGATTGGATCAGGGGCATGATCAGGAGAGGCTAGGCATGATCATAATAGTGAGCAAACCGCGTCAGATCGCTCCCGAACGCTCCCAAGAAAAATCGTTAGCGATCACTGCCCTGCAATTAGAATTGCGGGAGAACGCTTAAGTGGGGATATAGCCTATATCTCCCATTGCAAAGTACAGTATTGAACAACAATAGCTATTTCCATGCAGATTTAACTGCTGCAGCCTAAATATTAGATGCATATATTTTAAAAACTAAATGTTCCAAGATTCCATTTTAAATCCTTTGTTGAACTTATAGGGATCCACGATCTTACTTCAGAGAGCTGGAATGATCATAACATAATAACACCCCACACATCAATATTCCAGAGATCCCAGATATCTAAGGCTCCTCCAGCCTGCTCCCTGTGAAGGTTATGAGCACCTTACAATGTACCTGGGTGTACACACTTGTTCAGCTTCAGGAAACAATGATAATGTTTGTGTGATGTCATTGTATCCCCACTAGGGGCAGACTATACATATGAGGCACACTTTCTTTTCCAGGTAGCATGCACTACATGGGAATTTGTTTCCATTAAGTTGTTAATCATAATTTTTTATTATAAAATCACCTGCCTCTGAAAATATTCACATGTCTTACCCCCTGTGTAAGGACTAATATTTGCATACTTTGTTTTGCAGTTGTAATCTGTAGTGTTGAGCTCGAATATTCGATTTTCGAATATTTAGCTCGAATATCGCTATTTGGCCATTTCACGAATATTCGCGAATATACAATTGGATATCCGACACGATCGCGATTTTTTGCGCTTCTATGCGATTTATTGCGATTTTGCGATCCCATTCATTGCAATGGATCGCAATTATATAATCGCGATGCGATTTTTTGAAACGGAAATGACGGATATTCTCCCAGACGAATATCCGAGCTCCATTGACTTGCATGCATTGCGCATATATGATCGCAATTGCGATTTGTAGATCGCAATTCATGTCCACAAGTGCGGATATTCGAGATTACGAATATGAAGTCGAATATTATGGCGGATATTCGCGAAATTACGCGAATTCGAATATTGCCTAGAAGCTCATCACTAGTAATCTGCTTTAAAAATGTTTTTTGCTGTAATTTATGCTTATATGTTCTAGAATGTATTTTTACACCGTGTTTAATGTATAGGGAACAAATGCTATGCAAGAAATCATTGACACGGATGATTCAGGGTTTGAAACCAATTACCAACTGGAATTAAATCTAATAATAAATAAGAGAGAAGAGGCAGGCAAATTTCCACTCTCTCCCTAGTTTATTATTTTTTTTCCTGTGTGCACTGTATAGTGTACACTGCTGGATCCTCGCCCAGCCTAGCTGGGTGCCAAGCACAGTCTAAGTATTTCCAGGAGTTACAAATTCAGTAGACTCCAAAAAGCAGCGTGAATATTCCTGAACCCAGAATAAGCAGTGACTGGCTGAGGTGGCCTTGATGGGCACATTTGTGAGGTAAAATGTAAGTATTTTGCACTAGCATGACCTAAATAGCATTTCCCACTTAATATAAATCCTTCCTGTGTCTTTAACTTATAATTTCAAAGATATGTTTCCTCTACCACAGCCCATCCCTAAACCCTTAAATCACTGCTGTTACTATGCAGAGTATTGCATACATGAGGTCTCTTTGATATCAGATGTTCCCATGATTTTTCATGAGCTAAACTGAAGAATTCTGCTTGTAGTTTCCATGAAACCAGCTAAATACATGGAAGATAATAGGAAACTGAAGCCTGAGTAACTTTATAACATATAGTTATGTCTAAAGGCCCCATACACCTTGCAATCTTACCATACCATTTCTGTACAACTTTTCTACCAAAACCATAATATGAGGGCCTTTCTAAACCTTCTAATCACTATGTATTCTATCAGGGAGGACCTGGCACTACATAGTTGTTGGTAGGAAATTGAATGGAGTGATGTAAAGGTGTATGGGGGTCTTTACAGATCTTGTTTCAGTATTTGCTAAACTATTAAGCCCCCCATACACCTTAAGATCGATCCATACAATCTCCATTAGATCTACCAAGAACTGTATAGTATAGTGGCCTCCCTGATTGAATATAGTAATTATAGTAATTATAGTAATATAGTGACGTCACCACGCTGTAATAAGTCTGCTAAAGGTCTGCCATAGATCGAGGTGTCTATGGCTACCTTTATATTACATGGTTTTGGTAGAACAAAATTTGATTGTATAGAAATTGTATGGAAAGATTGTAAGGTGTATGGGGGCCTTTAAAGGTACGAGAGAGAAAGGCTTGAACTCAACTATGTTTTTTCCTGGGGTGCACTTGACCTCTTTGAGACCCCAGTTTAGGGCGGGTAATCGCCACAACATTAAACCTAAACCAGGACGCCACTGACGTTCCCACATCACATAAATAAACAGTACACTGTGTTTTTACATGATGTGGTGCACATGCAGGCTATGATATGCCCATGTGTACAGGCACATCATAGTCCATGCCTAGAATGGGCAATGTTGCTCTATCTGAAAAAGTGTAAGGCTTTGTTTCCATTGTATGTCGGGAGCCCTCCGCTAAGCGTATACGCTAAGCAGGGGTCCCGACGTATCCCATAGACTCAGCCTGCCGGCTGATGGTCTGTTTAGACATCCGCCGGTGTACAGGCTGAACGTACTCGACTACGTTCAGCCTGACACCGGCGGATCGGGTCGGCGCAATGAAGACAGACCCGTCCGCCGAGCAGGTAAGTCTACCTGCTACGTCGGGGACCCCCGCTAAGCGTGTACGCTTAGCGGAGGGCTCCCGACGTAATGGAAACAAGCCCTAAGGGAGTTGTAGCCAAAGGGGTATTTTGATGGTATGGGTAATGCTTTTTTATTTATTTATTTTAAACCTTTTATCAGCAGAAAATACAATAAAAAAACAAATGTACTAATACACACATTGAGACCACGTTTACAATGCAGTCTGATGAAGAAAGAAATAAACATTTATTGGTAAGCATTGGTAAGTTTTTAGTTTGTTAATATACTGCAACACCTAATATGTAGAAAAAACGGTCAGTGGATTTCTAAAATGTAGACTATAACAAAACAGAATATAGTTAACAGTAATAAACAAAACAATAAAAAGAACAGATATGAGACAATGCATGGCTGTTATATTTAAGTTAGGTTCATCAGATTCTTTTAATCTAGCCATGCTATCAGGGTGTATAAAGGATGTTCTTTTGGCAGCAAATTCACCAGCGAGGATCTCCATGTTGTTAAGAAGGTATGACAGAAGTCTGACACAGCTAAGCCTTTAATGAAACTTGCTTAGATGGCTCTATTGTAAAACATACACTCCTTTCCATGCAGGTTGGAAACTATCTTCCTATGCAGGAAACCAGTCAAAGAGAGAAAACATTTTGATGTTTATGTCTGGTGAGTCAGAGGGAGGGGTTGGGGGTTTAAGCCGTACTCAGTCGTTAACAGACACTTCAGAGGCATTATCAGTTCATTTATAACATTAAATGGTGACCTGGTTTAGACAACAATACATGGCCAGTTCTAATAGGGATGTGGGCCTATCAAAGGGAACCTGCCATAAAATTCCCAGAATTAATATTGTGAGCTACATGTGCATTACCATACTGCAGTGTTTCCCAAAGCTTGAAGCATAATTAAATAAAGTTTTGCTATTAAAAAAAATGAAAAATTATGTCTTCTAGCTATGCCTGGTGTATTTTTTTCATGAAAGGATTATACATGTCAGTATAGATTGCAAAAATGTTATATGCGGCCCTATGGTGATGACGAGGGCTGCACTTGTGGCCTTTCATATCAACTCAGTTGGCCGTCCCTGTATACACAGACGCGTCATAGCCCAAGATGTGCCGTGGTACAAAGTGGTGCCTGAATTTCACATGCTTGCATCTATTGACCTGGGCAGGGATGACTTGGCGAAGATGTGTTAAACACTGAATAAACCAACTAACCATTTCACGGCCAGCCCCCCACAGTCCCCACAAACTGAATGCTGACACCGCTTTCGACTTAAATTGTGGAAGTAACTGGCCACAGCTATTCAATAAATAACATGAGAAAAAATTAACCAAGAGCATAGGAAAAAAGGTCCCCCAGGCAGTGCCCCCCCATCACATGACATCTGATATGGCTCCGCCCACCGGCCTCCAACAATCTAGCCCGATGGGTCCTTCCCTTCTAGAATTGACTCCCTCTGGGAACCGGCCGGGTCATTGACCCCTGTAAGAGCTCAATTCTCTATGACCAAATTTTCAGGACACTGCCCAGACCCGCCTGCTGTGACATAGAACCGGCCAACAGCCCGCACCCACCTGCGGAAGAGAAGAAAGAGAAAAAGAAGGGAGGGACACGGAGATTTCTTGACCCGAAGAGAGGGCCTTCCGGTTCCGCCGCCGGGTTTTATGCCCGTGCGGCTCCGCCTTCAAGTGACGTCACTTCCCTCATCCATCCGAACAGTGATTGGCACCAATCTTCGGGCATCCCGCCCCCATCATTAACCCCTTCACCACGGTTCCCTGGCTGGGGGTGGCTATGAAACTCAATACAGTGATGTGTACAATACGTGCCAATTTCAGGTGCGTAATTATATTGTTTTAAATGGACGTTTTTAAAATAACGTGTCGTATGATGCCTTAAACCAGAAGATCTAACTCTAGTCCATTTTCTTGAAAGATTTCCGTTATAGAGCTCAAGCCATAGTCCATCTGGCAGCAGTCGCAGAGCATAGCCCTAAAGGTTGATTCACACTAGCCGCGTAGCACTTGCAGTTTTTGTCAATAATGAATGTGGTAGGGGTTTATCTACCATATCCGCTAACCGTGTTCATTATTAGCAAAAAAATTCAGTTTATACAGAACTTGCAAAGCGCAGAGCGCTTTTGGTAACTCTGCAATACTGTGATACCATACCACACTACTATTGTGAAAGAGCCGTCAAGGGACATTTATTAAGATTTCACAGCACATTGTGATCTGCAGACCTAAAAAGCAGAGCAGCAGTGACCAGTCTTTATTGCAGGAAATGCCTGAACTGAAGTAATTATATATATTGCACATATTTTTTGGGAAACCAAACAAGTAAGCATACATGTGCCTGTTGTACTTACATATGTTTAGGCTGGAACTAGATTTAACATATCCCTAAAGCTGAGCTTAGAGGCTTAGATTTGCAGCCAATTTCCCAGCAGATCGACTGCACGTGATGACGTCATCAAGCATGGTCGGTCGTTAGCGTGATGATGTCATCAAGCATGGCCCTTTGTGTGCCACCAAACACTACTGGATGACGGCACAAAAAAATCAGCAAAAAAAATACATGTCCGTTCTTTGGCCAACCGATTTATGGGCCGAGTTATGGTGGCCACATTAGATTTGCGACAGATCGATCGCCATGAGCGCACACGGTGTAATTAGCCATAAATTCAAACGTCTATGCCCAGCTTAAGGCTAAGTTTCCTTTGCATCTTGTCTAAAATGAGGTAAAAACATGGCTGTCGTGTCTTCGGCACACTCGTATTCTTTGTCGATGGGAGCTGCGCTGCGTTGTACTTGGGGCATGTTGTGTTGCTTTTCAAACACGGAGCTTGTGGTTCTAAAAGACGCAAGTACAACAAAGCAATGCACCCATTAAAAATTTATATTACAGCACTGTGCAATATTTTGGCGGTATATTAATAAATAATAATATTAATTTCACTAAAAACGCTCGTTCATTTTTTAAAGTGTTGATTTTTTAAACTGCATTTTCCGCAACACGCAGTGGAGACTCAGCCTAACAGTAATACAACACCAAAAAACGTTTTGCTGTGAGTTGAACATCAGGGTTTAGCCAAACATTATACCAGTGTGTGCATCACTAAAAAGCCACAGGTCATACTGCCCATGGCTTTACAATGAACCGTCCAAAGGGATCATTCCTATCCCACTGAGCAACCACTCATCTTCCAGACCCAAGAACGCCCTGGCCATAAATTAATTGAAGTGATTAGACAAGTCTTTGATGCTCAGTAAATGATGTCAGCCAGTAATTAATGAGCTGGAAAAACCATTAAAATCTTTATAAAACCCTAACAATAAACTTTTGTTATTTCCTCCCTTTTGGTAAATATACCATTCAAAGCATTTTGGAATCTATGTTTATTAAATGCAAAAAAAAGTAGCTGACCATCAAATATTCTGAGAACATGTCTTCAGCACAAATCCTGTTATCTCAAAGACCCTTTCTTGGTCATATATATTAGATTGCAGAATGACTAACATATGTCTTGTTGGGATGGAATGTTTGAGTAGTTTACTAAAAGAAAACTGGGCACGGAAAAGATAGGTAAATCCACAAAATATACATGTGTTGTCTGCCCACAACAGGATTTAGGAGAAAAATTTATTTCTGATAGATACAGGTATTTTTCTGTTCTTATACGGTCTGAACTTGGATAAGATATGGAGAAATGTTCATGTATTGCAGAAATGTACTGCATGGATTTTTTTTTTTTGCCCTGACCTAGCGGGTTTCTCTTGTTAAGGACATTGTTGAATGTGATCATTCACCCCTATTCAAAGGCTTATTGTTGCCTCGCCTATTCACTATTTGCTCAATTCACTGCAGCTTATCAAAATTTGCCCTTAGTGCACAGCGTACGCACTTTAGCTTATATTTTCTTCATTTGCCTAAGTGCAGAAGAGTATACATGTCGTTGTTACCAGGAGCTCAGACTTGGCATATGACAACACATATGGCTGAGCAGCCTGGCAGCATCAATATTTGTATTCATTAGAGTGTTAGTCGAGTGATAGATTGCTCCCACAATAAAAAAACAAATTCTGGATTATTCCAAAGATGACAAGGAGGTTTCAGAATGACATTTTTAGGGTCTCTAAAGTGTATGACTTGATCCCCATCCGGTAATGATTATCACTATAATGTCACAAAATTTATTTATGCTATCAATACATTTCTTATTAGGTCTCAGAATATAGTTGTATACATGTTGGCATGGTACCTAATGTGCTTACCCAGGGTCTGCGCCAGAGTGACAAGCTCTGGCAGGCACAGACGGGCACAAGCGTGTAATCGGGGGGAGGGGGGGGGGGGGGGTATTACTAATCCATCTCACCCTAATTAAGTGTTGGTGGGGCCCCCTATGGCCCGTGCATGGAGCCGACCCTGCTTACCCAGCTAGTCACAATACAATTTTCATTGTTTTTTTTCTTTATTAATTGGAGTGGCTAAATGCTAATTGTTAATGAATGAGCCAGACATTTGATATTGTATCTTACATTTTTTTATTCACTTTGAAAAATGAATTAGGTCATGAGACCAAATTCCTTATTTGGGAGACATTTGTCAATAAACCTGATAATAAGATGGATAAACTAATGGATTGTAAATGTATTAATAACTAGTTCTGTCTAATGTGACCCAGTGTGCACCTGATGACTTCTTTATAGTGAAGTATAATCTGATGATATTGTGCCATCCCTGGCCCTTTCCCCAATATAAAAAATGCTCTTTAGATTTATTTATTTATTAAAACTTTCCCATTTTCATTACATAACTTTTTTTAGACCCAGTGACATCAATGGGTCTCTCTGCCTCCCTATGAGGTTAATTATGGTTCTTGAGCAGAACCACTCCTGGTAATGCCTGGATGCAAAGCAGAAACTACTATGATTGACAAAATTTTAACTCAATGAATGAAATGATGCATAGGGCTGGGCTATTGAGGAAAGGGGTATACTTACTGTTTTGCGCTGTCCCGGTGGCTCCGATGTAACAAGGAGGCTGCTGCAGGATAGTGGCACCCCCCCCCCCCCCCCCCCCCCCCCCCCTGGAGTGACGTGATGACAAAACATCAGGACAGTGGCAGGAAATTCAAAAGTAAATTGCATGAAAACTGTTTTCTATGTAGAAAGTAAAACTCTCATCAAAATAAAGGCTCTGGTGCCCCAGATGTGCAAAAGGTGCCAAAGGGAATTGTACTGGATACAGTGATAACTGTATCCAATGCAATTCAAAGTAAAAAAAAACAACAAAACACATTTCCTAATGAATAATTTTTTGATTATAAACAAAATACAAATATGAATACATACTGTTTTGAAATCTATCATACAAAGTATTTTAGAGATTTTATCATTCAAATGATACCTCTTAGTAATAATTTTTTTTACATAATTGTGTGTTTCAAACATTATTATATCTAGGTTGTGTACTAGACCCTTGTATAGACATACTTTGTGAAGTTAAAGGCCTACAACATAAAAAAAAACAATTAAAGCCTATGGTGCACTTTTGGTATGAAAATGTGGAACTTACAAAAGCGCTAGGGAGGTTAACTGCCCTAGCGTTAAGGACGGCACAATCAGCGCTGCTACCATCACTATTGCACTAGACGAGATGGTGCCGTCCAGTGAACATCGGGGCTCCGGCGGCGCATAATTACTGTTTTGCGCTGTCCCAATGTCTCCGATGTGACATGCTGGCTTCTGGAGTGCGGCTCCCCCCCCCCCCCCCCCCCCCCCGTCACATCGGAGAGGCGGCAGGAAATGTATAAATCAATAGCACAAAATCAGTTTTCTGTGTAGAAAACTGCTTTCACTGTGCTGCTATGTACTAAATCTCGCCCAAATAAAGTCTCTGGTGCCCCAGATGTGCCCATTTGCAGCTAACCCTCTCTTCCCTGCTGTGAATTTACTACATCCATCTCACCAGGTCAGAGAGGGTTAACTGCAAATGGGCACATCTGGGGCACCAGAGACTTTATTTGGGCGAGATATAGTACATAGCAAAGCTTTGTGCCCTGATTTTTGTGTTTTCTCAATAATTTTATTATAAAAGAAATTTTGATTTTACATAATTGTTTTTTTTCACTTATTATTATCAGGGTGTCTATTAGACCCTTGTACGGACATATTTTGGGAAGTTACGGGCCTACAACATAAAGAAAAATTGCCATTGAAGTCTATGGTGCACTTTTGGTACAGAAATCTGGACCTCAGCAGTGCGCTAGGGAGGTTAATACACACCGAGCAGATTACAATGTGCAGTGAAATCTTGATAAATGTCCCTGTAAGGGCTGTAGTTGCAGATGGACTGTGGACTATGGTTTGAGCCTTGCAGCCAAAATCTTTAAAGAGATATAAATAGAGCTATATCCTCAATCCGGTTTTAATCATGTTTCTTAAATACCTAGACTCCATTTGGAATTTTTTTGGTGCCTGCATTTACACGTCAAAAATATGTTTTTTAACATGTGACCTCATTAAACAGAAAAATGTCATATAAACAGAAAAATTTTATTCCAATGGCATATAAACACCTTAAAAATCATTAAAAAACTTGCACAACGCATCCATGTGTGTGCCTAGTGAAAAGCATTGGTTGCTTTTCAGGAGTGCCCAAAGTGTTCCCAGCACCTGAAAAAAGATTTCATGGAGTCTAGGCCACAGATGTGGTTCTTCATTACAGCTTATATGTCCTGTAGTAATGTATGAAATAGTGGAAGGAACCATTATAAGTGGTAGTAGAAACATAGTTTACCATATAAATGTGTGGAATACCTGCTGCAGCCAAGGTCCAGTGAAATAGCATTTCAGGATATAGGACATTGAAAATGAAAATTGAAATTGACATTGAAAATTGAAAAGTACTGACAGTAGTCTGGTCTTCTTTTAAAAGTCCCAAAAGTCCCCTTCTTTTAAAAGCTTGATAGGGTCCCCAAAGATTTCTTTTTTCATGGTAGGGCTTTTTATACCTTTATGACTACAGTCATTTAAATCAAAGATTTTCAATTAACATTTTTTCTATGTTTTCCTCAATAAATTACCTGTTTTGGGGCCATCCCTCTTTATTATCTTTATTTTCCTTTCAAAGTGGCAGAAGGAAAGCTTTTCCTGACCATGTTTTTAGATGTTGTGCTCCAAGCACTCAAGTTACAGCATGGACACAACACTCATACAGCAAGTAAGATAAGTGGCTCTGCCTTGGGGGTGATGGATGAAATAATTGCATATAGCTGAATTTGCCTGTTCACTATAATAATCAAATAATCATCATCTCAAAGTGAACCAATAAGAATCTGAGGTGTATGCCATTGTTTTCATAATATAAGAATACATAATCGAGAAAAATAGGAATTACTAATATTAAATAAACTTAAATTTATGGTACCAGTCTTTATATGTCACAGATAACATCTGGTCTCACCATATTTATGATGATGTTATCACTTCTGACCATAGTGCCTCTGTATTTTATTCAGTGTTTTGTTCTGTTCCCCCCTTGTACTCCATCAATTACAACGAGAAATAAGAAACTAATATTTGAAATTGTGCAGGATGCCAATGACCCCGTATTTCAAGGTCAAAATTAGAGTCAGCCCACATGCTTAGCCTTAGGATCTATTTCAATTAGCTTAATGTAGAGTCATGGTAAATCTGTGAATGTGAAGCTGATCAGAGATCAGCACAGAAGAATCATACATAAACTAAAACAATGCAGGAGTCATATTGAGGGATTTTATACCAATACAATATGCTGAATTAATACTAAAAAAGCAGGATCTTAATACATGGAGCTGCTGACACATATGAACACATACAATTATGTATACATATATAGAAATATATATGAAAATCTAGAAAACACATATTAATGTACTGCCACCATTATTTATTTAGGTGACGTTGCCCCTGCAGCATGGTCCCATATTTCTTTATCATATTGTTGTCAATCTGTAAGAGGATTGCCCTTGTTTTATATGCTGACACAACCAATGATTTCTCATTAGAGAGAGATGTCTTTTGAATGTGTGAGTCACCACCAGTATCCTAATGTCATTATATCATATGTTATCCCTTTCCACCATTGCATGTCATGTCATGTCAATATAAAGAACTTACTGTATTTTTTACTCTATGAGTACACCTTTTTACCCATAAATCAAGGGGGGAAACGTCATTGTGTCTAATAGAGCGAGTATACATTTTTTTTAGTTGTTATTGAAGCTTTCCATGTGTATGTGCACTTTATCAATGAACACCTAGTGCAAAAAATTACACTGTAAGGTAGTAGAAGGGCTAAAGTCTGTTCTAGAAGGGTGTGCAATGCTAGAGCACATTATATATTGATCTTTACTAGGAGTTGAGCCACTTTTAAGAGCCCAGTTATGAACTAATAGAGATTTACACTGGTAGCTCACCATGGAACATGTTATTTGCATATTGACTTGCCAGGATTGGTGAATCCGCAGGAGACTCACCCATCTTCTTAAAGCAATATGTAAAAAGCATGTTTTAGGGTGAGCTACCTGTGTACAGTAAAGGTACCCATGCACAGTTCGATATTTCTGTTAGATCAACTGTTCCTGTATTGTGGTACAATCGACCAAAAATTTTAACATAAAATCAATTGTGCAGTGGACGTGTTGGTAAATTTCAGTCAATCATACAAGTATCTGTGAATGACGGTTTCTGTGAGTTTTTTTTTTTTTTTTCTCCCCAAAATCATAGGTGGGTCTTATGAACAGGTGCATTTTATGGTATGCGAAATACTGTTATCACTTTTTACATATGACATGTACATATATATGATTGCATATAGTACTATACTTTTTGAATTAAGGTTAAGCACTGAAAAAGTCTAGGATTTGATTAAAATGATTTATCCTCACATCCTCTACTGGTGTCAATGTTTTACAAAAATAGGCAGATATAGGAAGAGATGGTAACTCTCTAACAACAACAACACAGACAAGAATACAAATACGTGCCTTTAGTAGAATAGAAGATTATGTCAGATTATCTCTGTATGCATCAATGTTGCAAATTGTTTTATCTTTGTGGTACAAAAGGGTCAGTACACCAGGAAGTACAAGAATATCTCTTTGATGGGCTCCAGATACTCCTTATATCTATGCTTGTTCCAGGGTAGTGACTCAAAAACATTGCAGCCATAGATCAAGATCAGCCATTGCATCTCCCTTATTTCTGACTTTAAAGTACAGTAAATACAATGTTTTTTGTATCTTGTGAAAATTTCACCTTTGAGGTTACCTTTGACTTTTTGATGATTGGAACAATGAATGGCAATAAACATTAAGAGGATAGGTGTGAAATGCAGCTTTTTGTCTATCTTCCAGGGGGTTACATTTACAAGAGAGACAAAAAGCACAAGCTGTAATTTTACTATAAGAATTAAGACAATGGAGCAGATGCAGGATTGGTAAAGTGTCCACCATCAGGTGAGCTTTAAATAAAAGAAAGAGAATATAGAACACATTGTATTAGGGGCAAAGAGTAGTCATTTGATTTATTTCAGGAAGACTGCTGATATTCCAGTAGTGTACAATTAGCCAGCGGCAAGACAATTTTATTAAACAGCTACAACGTTATTTACTAGCAGCGCACAGCAAGGAATATAATTTCACTACAAATACTACTTCTGCATAGGATAACATTTGCATAAGCTTGAACCAAATATCAAAGAGGTATTAGGGCTTTACAGATGGAATATTACCAGAGTATACCTCAACTGACAATGACCCCTCAATGCTGAATATGTTTATTGATCATTATTGAATGTTAATAATTTCATCATGTAACACACATTATCAACCCCCACCCCGACACTTAACTCCTCCCTCTAACTCCTTTCGCCCGTTATTTGAGCTTAATCACCGAGTGAAGTGGAGGTGTAGATTTTAATTTATGTGATTTTCATTGATTAGTCAATGAAGTTAGGTCTACAGACGCCTGGTAAAATGTCAGGTTCCTGTGCTTTACAAAAATGAGAGAAAAATAAATCATTTCAGAACTTTTTCCACCTTTAATGTGACCTATAAACTGTACCACTCAAACGAAACAACAAACTGAAATCATTTAGTTGGAGGGAAGAAAAAATATAAAAATAATGTGGTTGCATAACTTTGTTGAAGCACCTTTTGATTTTATTACAGTGCTCAGTCTTTTTGGGTATGAGTCTATCAGCATGGCACATTTTGACTTGGCAAGATTTGCCTACTCTTCTTTGCAGAAACACTCCAAATCTGTCAGATTTTCGATTGGATTCAGGTCTGGACTCTAGCTGGGCCATTCTAGAACTTTAATCTTCTGATAAAGCCATTCCTTTTTTGATTTGGATGTATGCTTTGATACTGTATGTCAACAGCTACACCTCTGCTTTACTTTACAAGTAATCCCAATCAGCAGGTAAAACATGTCAGAGAGAGGAGCTGAGCACCAGGAGGGCATGATGTGTGTTACATGATGTTGGATTGATGTGGAGTGTGGGATCCTTGTTCGCTGTACACTATGTTCTATGTAAGAGTTGAGAGTGGATACATTTTATTTATGAACTGTATGATTACCTGAGTATGGTTAATGTTGGTTGTCCAAATCTTAGCTGTGATATTTATTATATCTGAGGCCTGGTCACATCTTTCTGTTTATATGATAGTTGGGCAATGCATGTTAACAAATGCCCCAAAAAAACACATTATATCCAATGTTCCTGCTCACATGAAAACACAGGAAAATGCATGTAAATTGGATAAGAGTGAATCTCTGAACCTCAGATTATACCATATCTCAGGCAAATCTCACCTCATTGCCTCTATAGTAGTCAACAAGGGTGGTAATGAGGTCATACTGCTCCACCACTTCAGCCACTCCAGACACTTCATAAACTCCATTCACTGTCTTCTTCAGCTGTTCCCTAGCCTGTAATAACACATTCATTCTTGCGTGTTTACTACATCGCAAACATACTGGTTAAATGTATTTTTTCGCACATTTAGTGCCATGTAAATTTTTTAAGAAAACACCTAAGAAGTCAGAAAAAAGAATAATTTCCACAAGATACAAGACACAACTACAAAAACACATACTGCTTCAGATACTACGCTGTAGAGAGACCTACTGTATGTGTTTTGGTTTACTTCAGTTTCAGGTAAAAATACTTTGATGTAGAATGGTAGAATGTATTTGTGATTATATTTTGAATGGGTGCCCAAGGCCAGATATACCTTTTACATTTTGGAAATCTTGCAAAGCTTTATTTATTATGTATATATTACTTCAAATCAATTGGATTTCCAAGAATGAAGCTACCAGAAACAATTTACTTTTGACTTTTAATAGTTATAGTGCACCCTCTCAATGAAGTGTATATTGCATGTACTGTAAATTATCTCTGAAAAAACAGCATTTTCTGATATGATGTCACTAATTAAAGCAACATATTTCTGCTGAGGCTGTCAGTTGTGGAATTAATGTTACAGCGTAATAATAAATTCACTCTGGTAGTCGCCACGTTAAATAATTGTCTCCACAGAGCAATCTCAGGCGCTCCAATCCCATGCTGTTTCTATGGAGTTGACAGGCTGCTTTCTGTGAAAGTGTCAAAGATTTAAATAAAGATTTAAATAAAAGGCATCAAAATCGCTGATTTCCCATGGCTGATAATGCATCATTGGCAGAATGAATTTCAAGACCAATTACTATAGTGTCCTTCTTCTGTGTAATGCTGGGATCCAGATATGGTAGACTGTCCTGTCTGATTCACCAACCAAGGATATATGGAGGGGAGTTGGAGTTCATGACAAACTACAATAACCATAAATGGGAGGACATATATATATATATATATATAGATATATATATATATACTAACAAAAAAACTGGTGCTGGTGGTTTTGCTAAGTTCTAAAGAGGCAGCTATTGCTGGTCAGGAGGGAGTTAGTATGTAGATAGACATGGGCAGATAGTGGCCATATTTTGCTAACTACAGATTCTCCCAGTTGTCACATCACAACAACTGGAAAATGTAGACTAAAGCTGACCTTACACATGGAGAATCCAGTGCGATTTATGAACGAGCAATCACAACGTGGTGACGCAACAATCCGCAAATGACAGTTAGACGTTCGTTTGTATCCCTGGTTGATATTTTGGATGGGGACCCTCTGTCCCCATCCTAGGTAATGGTTCTTGAACAGGGATTTACCAACAAGTCGGATTCCTGTTCAACCTACATTTTCTAGGAGCGGACGTCGATCGCTTCAGATGGGCAGCGTTCAATTCCCAAATGATTGTTCGCCGAATGATCACAGCGAACGGTCGTTCAGGAATCTAGCGCTAAATTGTCCAGTGTATGGTCAGCTTTATGTGGTGCTGGATAGATCGGTCACCAGTTAAAGTTTCAGCCGACCTCCATCTGCAAGATAATCAATGTGAGCAACGTGTCTGGCCCATAGCAGGGCAATCTTCTCATACTAAGGGCATATGTTGTCCGATCTCATCAGGCACACCAATATCAAAAATATATCATATATAATTTTGTACATTTTTATTGTAGGTGGCTTTGGCAGCAACACATGCTATTTTATGTTTGCTTTTGTTGTTCTTTCTCTTTGGCAATTTCTATAAAGCTTCTATTAAGTATTAATAGGCTAAAGACATTTTAATAGCAACCCTAGGACAAAATTTGCTTGGGACTAAGCTCAGACTAGGGTTTAACTATAAGAAACAGCATTAATAAAAATGAAAACTTTGCAGCAGAGAATTATTACATATTACACATATATTCATATTATAAAAGAAAGGTCCTTTAAACCCTAAATAATCAATATACCCTGAAAATAAGGCCTTGTAGTCATGGACAGGACAGGACCAATGAAAGCAACCACAAAGCAAAATAAAATAAAACTTCAATTCAAATAAAAAAAAAGCTTTCCCTTGCCTAGTTCACCTTCTGCTTTACTTACTATGGCTGCTGTGTGCCCCCCTTTTATATTGGGAGAGCTGGCTTGACCTTTTATGACCTGTTGTGTAATATAATGTAAGTCACTAGGGGTGTGATTGATCAATCAAAAATTGAGCATAAAATTGGTTGAGCAGTGATTGGACATGTTGGTAAATGTCAGTCAATCTAACAAGTATCTGACAGGTTTTCTAGATATTTTGATCATTGATTTGTATCCGATGATACTATGGAGCGTGTTCACAGGGCTTTGGCAAAGAATCAGTTGGATTTGAATCAATCTTTTTATGTAGTATTACCTTTTTTTGCACAAGCTGAACGAATCAAAGATTGACCCGGCAAAAGTTAATGTGTGTATGGCTAGCATTGAGCAAAGCCTCAGTGAAATGCAGAGAGAATACTACATCACAAATTGTTCTTTGTAGTATTATACAAAGCACTGTATCCTCCATGCTGTGACAATGTTTGGAAAATGGGTAGTACAATCTGCTTTCCCTCTAAAATGGGGGCTATATGTGCTTTCACCAGGACCCCAGTATTGATAGTTTGTGCTAATTAGAGATGATCAATGGGATGCCAAAATTTGACAAATTGTATGCAGACTGAAATCTAGCCAGTTAAGTACAATAGCTGATGTGCTTGATTGGCTTATTAGCATTTGAATGCAAATGTTACAATTTCGGCATCTCATTGACCATCTCTAGTTCCGATTATTGTCTGCCTGTCACAAGTTTTGTTTTTAGGGCCCCTTTCATACTTAATGTGTGCTGCATTTTGGCTGCGCTTGCATTTCCAATTGGAAGCACAAATACAAGTGTAGCCAAAATAAATGTTACACTGAAAAGTCTATGCGGGTTTCTTATGTCAAACCTGTGTACCATGCTGATCGCCCACTATGCGCAATGCTAAAAGTGCAAAAGTTCCATTAAAGTGGATGTAAACGTAAAATATATATATATATATATATAAAAGGAATACTTACCTTTTCTGCTTGCTCCAGTCCCGCGCCCTCCACCAATCCGAATCTGAATTCAGATGTGGCTGGCTGCAGGCGCATGGGTATGTAGGAATATTAAAGTTATGTCTAACCTCCCATGGGGAGTGGAGCATCGCTGTATTTTGAAAGTTTCCCAGAGTAAGGGCTCGATTGATTGGCCGCTCCCGAC
>CM070036.1:55985030-56003746 GCA_036250615.1 Ptychadena robeensis | reverse complement strand
GGACAAACTTACAAAATCAGTGAGGGGTCAAATAATTATTTCCTCCACTGTATATACATCAGTCTGGCCATACAATAAAACAATGTAGACAGAAATATCATTACCCTCCCCAATCATTCAATTAAGGCATTTTATTCAGCAAATATTTCATTCCAACCTCTTAACTCAGGATAATAAAATCATGTATGGATTATAGTTTGGTAGATGTCAGGAGAATGTCACTTGCCTGACTGCATAGCTTGTCTAATTGCAATATGTGAACTCTAATGTTTGGTAGAGGAGGAGTAGTGGTATGAGACTGTTCTATAGGTATTGGGCTAGCTGCCTTAATTCCAGCTAAAGAACATTAATGCTTCAGCTCCCAGGACATATTTGTCAATTCCAACTTTGTGGGAAAACATTGGGGAAGGACCCATTCTGTTCCAGCATGTCTGCCCCCAGGGCATGTTTGACTGAGTTTGGTGTTAAAGACTGAGCCACACAGAGCCCTGACCTCAACTTTATTAAACACCCTTGTGATAAAATAGGACAGCAATCTTGAGCCTTCTCATCCTAAATCAATGCCTGATCTCACAAATGCACTTCTGTGTGAATAGTCACAAATTCCAACAGACAGACTCCAAAATCTTGTGAAAAGCCTTCCCAGAACAATGCAAGCTGTTATTACCACGAAAGAGGTTTTAAGTCTATAATGATGCCTATATTTAAAGTGATATTTATGTAGGTTTCATGGGCAGGTGCACCAATACAAAATATTTCTGCTGCCGTTTTGGAGAAACATTTTGTGGGTTTCTCATTTGGACATTTAATTCTTAAGTGCAAAAACCAACAGCACCCAGTAAGTACTCACATCAAAGAAATACATGTTAACTCCTAATTGGTTACTATGCTAAATGTATCATTGAAAACTCTATATATTGGAGAATACTTGAATATAGTAATGCAATTCCTTGAACCTTAAGACCATTTTTGCGCTTTTCACTCACAAAGGTTGCAACCAACCCTTTAAGGGTAGCCGTAACATAGTTGATTTTAACAGATGTATAGTAGATGGTGATATTGACATATAAACTGCACTGCACTAGTATAAATATTGATAAATCCCAAAGGGTTTAAGGTATGATGCAAATGTGACCTCAGACAGGTTGATAATATAGAAAGTTGTATACTTTTTTGTGTATTAGCAAACATATCAAAAATGTCCCCTCTCTACTAAAGAGTGGGAGATTCATACAAGAGCTAATGATCTTATTACATTGATGTGATCCAAAACATTGATGAAAATTAAGAGTGTGGACAGAAAGTGTGTTCTTTACCTTTGTTATGTAAAGTTGGTCAGTTACCTTGGAGATTTTTGGTGTTGCTTCTCTCTGACGTTTTTGAGAGAATGAGAGAAATAAATTCAGGAACATTTGTCTTTTATGAACCTAATTAACTCTGTAATTATATGTAACTATGTACAGTAACTATGCTTTTTACAACTGGGATTTGTGAATTTAATTATCCCTTTGCATTAAAAAGAATACATCCTTTAGAGCCATGAAGTGAAGAACAAGAACATATGACAGTGGCAGGTTCCATGTGCTACTGAGCTCCTTCACGTACTATGTCCTTTTGTGAAACTGGTAATGTCAGCTTGAATAAGTCTGGGAATTACACATAAGTTCACAGAGAACTGCTCAGAGAATTCTGAATGTAACTAGCAGTTATCTAGGGTGTCAAATGAAGACAGATGGTGAGAATCTCTTGAATGCTTAGAATCCAGGAAATAAGACACCATGGCTTTACTTTTTAATGGCAGGTGCCTTGTATTAGAAAATATTGTTCTGGGGTTATTAATTAAAGGCTTTTAACATGTTTTTTTAATACAGTAAGACACTCCCCTTTTCTTGTTTTTAAAAAAATGTATTGTGTTAAATTGCACTTGTATTAAATATGGAAGCAAAATGGCAATGGTGTCCAATTTTCTGCGCAGTTACGTTTGTACTTAATCATACAGACTTGTAAGGAAATCCTAACAGGGTGAAATGCCTCACAAGTGGGCGTTCATACTGGCGAGGTGTTACCATTCATGATACCTTGCTTAATAGTATAAAGTTGTTTAATAAAAAATTTGCAGAGTTCACTTGTGGGCAGTCCAAGTAGTAGAAGAGTCCCAGATGGAGCTGAGCACCCTTGGTTGGTAGCCTGGGGAGGTGCACATATCCTGGCCATTGACCCAGAGTGTACAAACGTTTTTACAAAAGACATTTCATAACACTAAAAATGGACAAAACAAAAAAACAGAAAAGTCACGGAGAACAATTAATTCAATGTTTTTTTGCCAGCTGCATGACAATTTATAAAGGAAATACATTTAAATATTTTAGGACTTTAATAAAATATTGGTAAAGGAGACCTGCACTATTTTGAAGGGAACCACTTGTAAATTTGATTTAAAAATATTCTATTATTATATTGTATGCCCAATTGAGTCGAAAACTCATACTGCGTCATAACCTTTACATGTGTGTAATCTTGTGTTGAATCTCAACTTTAATTTATTTTATTATTTTTATTTATTTTATTTATTATTTATTTATTTTAAAGCGCTGCGTAATTTGTTGCCGCTATATAAATAAAAGATAATAATAATGTATAAAAGATGATCATATTAATAAATATTGGAGGCAATTGGAGTCTTCAGAATACCTGCAGTGGTGTGCTCAGGTGTGACTCCTGACCACTACAGTCAAGTGAACATAAGTGCGGTGATGGTCATAGTCGCATGCATTGACCTGCATTACCGTAAGCCAGGGTGGTGTCTGGAGGAGTTGCGTATCCCTCTCCCACATCCCGTCCCTAACCCCCTCTCCTTATATCCACATCTTTCCCCCTTCATTGTACCACCCTTTTCTCTCCCACTTTACTAAATATTTAAGGCCCCCATACATGTTTCGATTTTCCCGTTCGAAAAAAATCGATGCCTGTACACATGATTTGACCAACCTAGTTCAATCTAAATTGACCCAAAAAATCAATCAAAAAGTGATCCGACATGTTGAAAAAATTTGATAGATCGTGTATACATCGAATGTTATGTTGTTGTGCCCGACCGATCGATCGAGCCAACATCACCCAAATATCGGTTTGTCCATGTGGGAGGTAGTTAGATTGCACTTTGATCGATTGAACCAACGTCGCTCAAAAATTACAATTGAATCTGACATTGATCGTAGGTATATTGAAACGTGTATGGTGGCCTTTAGGATACTAAAGTTTTATCCAAAGAATAAAATTCTATTGGTGGTATATGTTATATAAGTCGTACATTTTTTGATAAGATCATCAAATGCATATGTAAATCACCAGTATCTAAACATCGGCTTACAATTTCATACAGCACCCTAAAATCCAGGATGCAGTGATATACCAATGATGACCAACTTCTACAGTTTGCAGCTTTGCTATCCCCTCCTTCCCCCATTTCTGTTGCCTTATTGTGTTGAGTGATATCAGCAACCAATAGTAAGCTCAAACTGGTGACAGAAGTGCCTTTTAATGGTCTTATATCATGCATATCCATGATACATCTTACCCATAAAAATATTTTTATAGCTTTTAAATCATTCCCTGGAGAAATAAAGTCACAAATCATCATTGGCCTGTGTATCTCAATAAAATCTCTGAAATGGTATTTAGTTTTCTGTCTAATTTGGGGAAATGTCTGGATTCTTTATGGGTGACATTTCAATTAGCTGCCAGTCAATACTAATGTTTTTGGATTATTTCACAAGTATAACACACAGTCATTATCTATTATTGCTGTGGGCTGGGCATTGCAAGTAGGGAAAGGGAATAATGGTCTCCTAAATCAATCTATTTGTTTGGGAGGGCTAGCACTAAAAGGGTAAAAGGGCCTCTTTAGCTTCTTTAAACAAGAATGTACAAGTCCCCCCCCCCCCCCCCTTCTTAATAAACATAGAAATGGAAGTGGATACTATGCTTTGTTAATGCTAAGTCATTATATTTTTTACTACAGCTGATTTTATGGGATTTATTGATTAATTTACTTTACTAAAATACATTAAGGAGACTAAATGTAATACTTTTTTTATTTGTTCATTATGTATACGCTAGGTAATATACATATTATGTGTTCTTTTATTATTACTGAATAACTTTGCATTTTGCATCAGTACCTAATTTTTGGCGGACCTCTATGAGTACTTTTATCTTGTAGCAATACATGATTTGGTAAATAAAATTCCTGTCTCTGATAACAATAAATAAATAAGTTACACTTTCTTCTTATAACATGACTATTACATTGTAGCAAAATCTGCAATTGCTGGTAATACATTTAGCCAAGTGTATCACTTGAAATTGCTGAAGTAACACATTAGCAGTATGCACCATACGTAAGATGTGCTTAGTAAACGTATTGGGTACCACTCAATAAACGCACCACATTCTTCTTTGTATGTTAATTGATGTGTTAATACATCTCAGTGGTATGAATGAACCATTCAGCGATCATTACCTTTCCATCTAAAAAAAACCCCATCTCTTAAGCATACAGGCACTGCATTATAAAGGGAAGATATAATGGTTTCTTTAGATTTTATTAAGAGGTCCAATTAATTCCAAAGGTTAAAAAATGTATTCTGATCCTTGAGATAACCATACAGATCCAAAGCAAACACATACATGAAAAAGCTCCTGTGAATTATATTGTTATGTTTTTATGTTTTAGCCACTTGTTATTGGATAGTGTAGTGCCCAGGTGCCCAACCTGCAGCCCTTTAAATGTTGTTGGGCGGCCCCCCTTGGTCCTCCACTTGTGGCTCCCAAAACCTTTTAATGCATATGGCATTAAAAGCAGAGCACGCTAATTGGCATATGTGAAAGCTAATGAATGACCCAGACAGCGCCTGAGTGCCTATGCTTCCACTAGACTACTTTGATAATATCTATGAGGCACATAACCTTTGTTGATGTATATGGGGCATTATATATATCACCATGTGTAGTGGTCACATGCTAACCCTACTTTCCTAATCAACTTTGGCGGTCCTACATGTTGTGTGCGGCCCTTTAGTGATGCCAAGGGCCGCACTTGTGGCCCTCCATATCACCTCAGTTGCCCACCACTGGTGTATTGCATAGGTGTCAAACTCTGGCCCAGGGGCCAAATTAAGCCAGGCAAGTAAATATTCTTGGCCAGTAGCAGATATACTAATTCTGACTTCCCTTATTCCTTCCACACTGGTCACAAGTTGTTGCTGCTGAACAGTGCGTTTTAATGACATCACTGAGCTCCTGTTGCCTTAAGTAGGTTGGGATCCTTAGTTCTCTATTCCCAGATTTAGAGGAGAGAGGCATGCTGCAGGGAAAACAAAGCTGGGGAGAGAGGTACCTGGATGGGTCTGGTGACAGGCAAAGTACATGAACTGTGCACAAATGGATGGGGGTAAACATGGACTACACACACTGTATGCAGTTTACAGTTTATTTGAAATACATGTGCGACCCATCTTTATGTGTATAGCATGTGTGTAGCCCAAGGGGTGTCAAACTCAGTGTAATTTTATTTATATAACAACTATCAACTAATCAAGGTTGGCCTATGACTTTGTTTATGTTTTTAATGTTGCCCTATGTTTATTTGAGTTTGACACTCCTGATGTAGAGAAAGGTTTTTACAAAGTTTTTTTTTGTAAAGACTCTATTAGAGGGAGATTTTCCCTTTGTTCAGCTATGAAAAAGAACAATTAGTACGCACAGCATCTGTTCACCTCTACAGCAGTTTAGAAGCTGCCAATGCTAGATCTGGAGTATTCTTACAGAATACCAGGAATGTTTGCTTACACTTGAGCTCTTGAATTTACCTAAGAGAAAAAAATATCTTTAATGAATGGAGATCTTTATCTGCTATTATAGAATCTGTAGACAAGACTTTAAGAGAGAACTAAATAAATGCAAACATAAGTTATTGAAGATTTGGGGTTAGTAAACCTTGTTTTCTCCCTGGCATGCATAATAAACAGGGTAAACTGTTTATAGTTTTTAGTGAACTGTTTAGCTTCAACCATTTATTGGTAAAGGGGTCATCCTATTGGTTATTCTAATCATATGACTAGCAACTCATCCTTTGATGAACTCTATCCTATTTGATTCTCTGTATTATGTTCCAGCATCCCACAACTTTCATCCTGAAGCTCCTGGGGTAGGGTGGGGTGTGCTACATATATTTTTTTTGGCTTTACTATATTATATACATTACAAACATCATAATGAACAATACAATGTGTTACATTGATATGTTCTTTGTTTTGGCTTTGATAGCAGTTTGCTAATAGTTAGCTTTTTTGTGTTTGTACAGTAACAATTGAGTTATCTCAGTTCCAAGATAAAGTCTAAGAAATACATTTAGTTTTACTGTAGTAATAATAATAATAATATTAATAGTAATAAAATGAAACATTTTAGCATACTTGCAGAACCTATATCAACACATGACCCCAAGCTATAGCAAGTACAGTATATGAAATGATTAACCAAGAGCAAATAGAAAAAGCCAACTCATCACTTTGTAGTTAAACAAAAAAACAATGACCATCTAGAATGCAAATACACAATACAAAACAAGTCACTAAATATTATATCAGACTTTACTGACAGAACATGTGTATTTTCTTCATTAAAAACTATTTCCAATCTAAATCATTTCAATTTATATAAATCAGCAACATTTTATGAAATGTACATTACAGAACATTAGTCCTATAATTTATTTATCATTAAATTCATGGTTAATTCGTTTTAGCTAATTATTTTTTTAATAAAATACAGAAATAATAAAACACATGCTACAGTATAACGTCAGGTGACAAATATTATTGTAATAAAATTTATTAATAGGTATTTGTCATCTGGAGCCATAAATAAGTAAATTAGCCCCTATCTCAGAATGGGAACATATTTGGGCCTTCACAGACCAAAGCTGCTTCAACATTAACACCTCAGGAGACAAATATTATTGTAATTGAATTCATTAATAGGTATTTGTTATCTGGAGCCATAAATAAGTAAATGAGCCCCTATTTCAGAATGGGAACATATTTGGGCCTTCATAGACTAAAGCTGCTTCAACATTAACACCTTGAAGAACAGCTATAAAGTCCCTGTTTCTTGGCAACTTTCTCCTTCCCGTAAAGCAAAAGATGTACCTGATACTTGATTACTTTACACTCTGCTTAAGAGGTTGTGAGCAGAAATGCTCTTTGGGACAAATATGATGGTTATGTTCCAAGGTGAAATGGTCACAGATTAGCATACATACATTGCTATGTATAGTCCTGGGACTCACCCACACAGAAAAACAGAAAAAGCTTTGCTTAATAAACCCACACAAACTGCTTCATGTTTTGAGACTTAAAACAATTTAGCTTGTGACTGGCTGTGGAGCAATGTTGTGTTTTTTTTAGACTAAATGTGGTGGGTATACTGGTAAAATGTATCTAAAGCCACACCAATTCCATGGGATAAGTGTTATGAGAGTACAAGTATGGGCGAAAAGAAGGATGGCAAACTGGGCTGTGGAAGCGATTTCCAGACAACATTGTCATACAAGTCAGAGAGTACCTCCAAAGTCTGGTTTGGCAATGAAGCCATCTGTTGTTCAACCATCAATGGCCATCTGATTCAGGTGAGTCCAAAACCATAAGACCCTCATATACTAATCCTTTATCTTGTGCTTCTTAGATAAAAAATTGAAATCACCTTTCTACAGACGAGTCGATAAACGAGTGATGGCCGTGAGCGCGCACGCACATTGGTCAGCCGAAAAGTAGGCCACGGCTCGATATGTGTATGGGGGCTTCAATACTATTGTTTTTTTCAGTCATCTGTCTCTTGGGTCCCACAGCAACACAAATTTCCATAGCACCTATCTGTATATTTGTTTCCCATACAAATACATTTTAATTGAATTCAACAAAAATGTCAGATATGTGCTGTCAAAATAAAAATAATTCCCAAACAATGTCAGATACTGACAATCATTAGTATTTGACTTAAATGGTCCTTATGATATTGTCAAATAAATATAGATGTTAGGTACACTGTCTCCATATCCCTTCACTTGACAGACCGTTCAAATAGCAAATGTACCCCATCAGGGTAAGGATGTGTATAGCTTTTATAACTCTAATCTCTTAATACTGTCTGCCTAATGTAACTATATGTGGTAGTTATCTAGCCCTCAGTTGTCTATTGTCAAATATAACATAGTATTTTTGGGGACTTGTTTGGACTTTAGCATCCCAGGCTGAAACAAAATATGTCTCCTGTGGGCCACATTCTGCTCAACAGAAAACTATTTTCTCTCCCGCCATTAAGCCACACATTTGCATGTTATCCATTATATTATTATTATCATCATTAGGCATAATACAGCCATAGTAATAATTACAGTACAGTCATGGTCACTAGCATTGATTAATACATCAAGTATATGGTAATTGCTTTAAATTCCTTTAGAGTTAATTATAGATATTAATTGATAAGTTATGCAGTTTATATTTACTGCTACCTAATTTATTACATTAACAAATTGATAAGTTGTAGATTATTTTTGAATAACCTATATTCACTTCACTTATCAATCACTCATTGATTAAACAGTTAATTTACAGACAGTTCATTTTAATATGATTTGTTGCTGACAAACTATAATAATGTAATTAATAACATAGCAGCCAAGTTATATTAGTTTTCTTTATTTAATTTAAAGGATATGTATGATGGGTTTTTACATTCAATTTATTTTACAGCTTTGATCAAAACTAGTAAAAACAATATGATGTACCGTATATTCAGTCAAATTTATATTACATACTTCTACCTAGCAAGAACTCTTGTGACATTTTCCTTTTATGACTTGTTTTATTGGAATTGCAGACCTGAATAGCTAAACCTTTAAAAATGAGCGGATATCAAATTGATATAAAAAAAATATATATATATTAACCTAAGTCAAATTGTTTAACTAAAAAATATATATTAACCTAAATCAACCAGAGCTTCATTAAAATTTTAAAAAGTTTAGCGTATATTTTGTTTAAGCTACAATGTAATGTTTTCATTCTATTAATTTAAGTGATTAATATAATATGAAAATATATTCATGTTATTTATTCTAATATTTGTTGCCTGTGTTGGGGTAAATTGTGTCTTTTATTACGCTCAATGTATAAACTGTAAGTCTAACGCCATGATATAGACTAATTGCATTATATATTCAGTTAATACTTTGGTATGTGCAAAAGTGGAAAGAGGCTCACCAAAATGCTTGGAGCATCAGATCAGCAAATGTGAATCGCAGCGTATTGACAGTGGACAAAAAGAATACAAAGGGCAGGATTAGAAAAGTTCAAAAGTTTATTAGAAAAACTTAATACGCTCATGCTTCTCAAGCATGCAGTCAGAAAACCCCATGACAAGTGTAAATATAAATAAAGGTACACCAGGATGCAATAGAAATGGCTCTGCCTTAGGTGTTTTGATAACATACTATGCAAATATGATCTGGAGCTCACAGAAATTCTGTTATTTATATTAATGTATTCATGTGTTAGAAGGGATATATCCTGTGGTTTAAATACTTGTCTGTATGTTATTTGTAGACAATCAGGGGATCCTGATGGAGGTTCTCAGCCATGGACTACTAAGTATGTACATCCTACACAAACAAATATCTCCATCGGATATGATTGAGAGAGGAATCAAACTCCATACAATTCAGTAATACACAGCATTGACCCCAAAAATAAGCCTGCTTATCTGTTTGCCTTTGGTTTCTGGCCCTGCCAACCTTGGTGCTTGCAGAGTAATTGTCCACTGCCAGTCTTCTTCCATACTTCTGCCGAAAATCCTGGGCATGTGCAGTAGAATGCACTAGGATCTCTAGCCAAAGTTTGAAGACTCGGGAAGCAAGACTCTCTTTGTGCATTAAGAGAAAATGAAGACTACCGAAGACAGGTACGTTTTTCAGTTAAGTATGCTTTGATGACTTAAATGACAGTTTCAGATTATTATTAACATTTATTTATATAGCGCCAACATATTACGCAGCGCTGTACAATACATTAGAGTGGAGATACAGCACAATATAACACACAGGTACAGGTAATGACACAGAAGGAATAAAGGACCCTGCCCTGTCCGGCTTACAATCTAATAGATTAGATTACCATACCCCTATTCTAATTGCTGAATTCCATACATATTCCACCATAATAAATACAATTAAATCCCTATGGGGATAAATATGGACCAAAATTTTCAATTTCCCCACAAACCACTAACTGGGGCTTCATTAAGCATAAGGGGGGGGGGTTTCCACATGCATCGGGGCCCCCTCCACTAAACGTATTGCTTAGCGGGAGGTCCCGACGGAGCACATTCACTTACCTGCTCGGTAGATGCTGTGTCATCACAGCGCCGAGCCGTTTCGCCGATGCAAGGCTAAACGTAGTGGAGTATGTTGAGCCTCTGCATTGGCATGTCTGAACACAGCATCCACAGAGCAGGTAAAGTCTATGTGCTCTGTCGGGATCCCCGCCAAGTAATATGCTTAGCGGAGGGGGTCCAGACGGATGTAGAAACATAGCCTAACTGTGTCACAAAATAGTATAAATAAATAAAAAAGTTTTTAATAATACATGGACTTTGCATCGATATAAAACAAATAGAAAAAGAACTCCTTGCAAGGAGAACAATATTTTAAACATTTACATTGACTTCAGATCATTGATATTAGTTAGTGATGGCCGAACACAGGGTGGAAAGTTTGGCCGCGAACATGGATGTTCGCACTCCTTCTAGCCGGTGTTCGACCCGCCCTGTTCGCACGCGAGAAGGAACTCACTGATCTTCCTCAGACAGGATCAGGAGCAGTAAGATCCCGCCGGAGGAAGAATCTTTTCACTGAAGAATCCGGTTTTGCAGTGAAAAGCCGGCTCGGAAACCCAGAAGTGATGTCAGTGACGTCACATCCGGCAATCACAAGCAGGAACTATGCATTCCAGGTATCTTCCGGCTTTTCTGATTCAAATCCAATAGGCGGGGAATTTGAATCTGTCCGCAGAACAGGTGGACGGCGGACTATTTTGAAAGTCTGACCTGCCTGTTCGCAGACGGACCATGGGGAAGTTCAGCTATCACTAATATTAGTACATGATACAATATTTTAAACAAATGAACCTTAATTTACAGCCAGTTTAGCTTTATGCTTGGAACTTTTTTTTAACCTTATAGTGTATTACTCTGATGCGTTTCGCATTTATTAGTAAGGCTTCCTCAAGGAGATAAGGCCATAACATAATCATATGTCACTATACAATATTCTCCAATTACATGTATAACAGTAGTTATATATCATTGTATCATATCTCAACATTTATGTAGCATTCAAATAAACATATGTAAATCTAAATGATTGTCCATATTAGAAAAAAAATCACAAGTACATAAGACACTATGTTACATATATGAAAATATGGATATTGGAATGTATAAATATCAATATGAATAACTGCAATCACTCAATATACATACACATTATTCAACATTATCTTGCTAGTAATCACCCATCAGTTTTTTATTACTAGCAAGATTCCAAGCATAAACCTGAACTGGTTGTAAATTAAGGTTCCATTGTTCAAAATATTGTATCATGTACTAATATCAATGATCCAAAGTCAATGTAAATTTTCAAAATATTGTTCTCCTTGCTAGGAGTTCTTTATCGATGTGAAGTCCATGTATTATTAAAGACTTCTTATTTATTAATACTATTTTGTGACGCAGTTTTGCTGAATGAAGCCCCAGTTAGTGGTTTGTGGGGAAGTGGACAAATTTGATCCATATTTGGCCCCATAGGGATTAAATTGTATTTAAAAAGAATGGAGGTGCAGCGTTTGACCCTGTAATTGACACTTTAGTTGAGATCCCTAGTGATTATTAAACATTCAAAATGATTATATTCCATCATATAATTACATGAATCAATAAACAATAAATCCATAAGCAATCAGTTGTCATTTAATACATTGTAAACATTCATCAACTTTTGCTCCATTGATCATCGATTCAATCATCTTTTGCAGTCCGATCACTGCTTCCTTCAATGTTATGTTCTACTCATTCTTGGTTAACAGACTAAGATAAAAATGAATCGTTTTTTAAATTATTCATTTTACATAATTACATTTAATTGTACATAACATCTAATTTTATTGTCATCTAGAATTTTCAAGTAAGCTCAAGCCTCTTTGCTGTTAGCTTTAGTCGTTTGTGGTCATCCTTTGAAGTCATTTGGGTCACTTTTTTATGTTATGGTCAGTTTAAGTTTTTGCCATCAAAGTTGTTTAAATTAACTTTACTTGAACGTATGAAGGTATGTACTGTATGTTTCCTATAGGTGAATATGGACCCAAGGAAAATGATCACAGTACTTTGCTGAAAAGTCCAATACAAGCTACATTTTTAAAGATTTTAATAAGCCCAATTATTGTATATGCAAGCCCAATGTTTGCAAGCCTGTGTCAGGGGCTAATGCTAACTCTTTTTTAAATGATGGCTACCAAGCCAAATGATTAATTAATGTGATCAGGTACCCACTTCTCCATTTTAGTACTGTATACAGACTAAAATATAAAATTTGGGTATTTTACCACTGCAATGGTATAGTATTTAAAGATTACAAAGTGGTTTTAAAAGTCTTTGAAAATTTTACTTGACTGTTTACAGATCTAAGCACCCCACCCTCTTGATGTGCTACATTGTGGTTAGCAGGGTTTGCTATGCAATAGCTATAGTTAAAGATGAACAATCTGTACTGACTTGCCTGACCTGCTCCTATAATCATATTTATTTTTTATGTTTTTTACACAATCCAGCTTATGGTAACCCCTATACAATGCACAGTAAACTGACATTTCAGCATAAGGCCTGGCATCCTCTGGTGTTCCCTGCAGAAACAAAGCTTACATTGGTTCTTTAAGGGGGTGCAGTATATATGAAGTACCATATATTTTTCAAGGCTTTAGACTTATCTTAACCTGCAACACCATATGGCAATGCCATATATGTCTGGAGGGCTTATATGTAGCTGACATGCCTACCAGAGTGGAGTTTGGTCCCACACCTGTTCACTGTGGTTTATGAAAATCTTTATCATCTTATTAATGGGAAAGTATAACATTTCTCTTTCAGTGTAAATAATAAAAGTAAGCTGACGTGATTAGAAATCATACTTCCTCCCTTTTCTTTATAAATGTCTCTATTTTCATTGTATTGTATTTCTATTGGGTCATGAAACATGGTTTCCATCGTACACTTTCCACGCCCTCCTTAGCTCATTAGTTGGTCTACCGTGTTTCCCCAAAAATAAGGTGTCCTATATAAATTTTTGCTCACAAAGATACCCTTTGAAGGCGTGTGACATCATTCTACCCCAAAAAAATGCAGAATAAAGTTGGTTCTTAAGAACAGAGTTAACATCTTTTCAGATCCATTTATACATCAAACTATAGTTGTATATTATTGTATTATGCAATAAAAGAAAGCATGATTGTATATTTTTAAGCCAGTTAACAATACTATAATAATGTATGATAAAATGGTGCAGTTCAAGTCTAATATTCCTTATACGAGCTGCAGTGTACTGGAAATTAATTATAGATTCTATGTTTGACATATACTCGTGTTATATCATATTTTTGCAACTAACTTGTTTAACCTGTTTAGTGTGTTGCAACAAAAAAAATGATGATCCTTCATAAACATATTCATCAGCTAAAACTGTCTTTCAAAAACAGCATATATAATCTCTATCAACATAGATACATAGGGTGGGGGTTAAAATATCAATACATCGCCATATCATCTTATATTTACAATACTTCCTGACATTAGAAGTTACTACAAATGAAGGACTGTCTCTACAACTATTTCTGTGTTGAAAACACTTGTAAGATGGGAACAATCTCAAATTAATACAGATATATATTATTTTTTAATAAATTTAAAACATATGTAAATTTGGCATGATTGCATTTTGTTTGCAGATGACACACTCTCCGCTCCCCTTATCACTATCAGTACAACAGCTGCCATGTCCCCTCTCCTGGTGCTAAAGCCTCATTCACAACAAAAGCCTGCCATTCACATACCGATAATATTTACGATCGATAAAACCAGACCAATGTTAGTAGTTGATTGACAGGAAATCTGTGCAGGTCCACATAGTACGACAGATAAATTTCGATTGAAATTGGAGACATTTTAGATCAAAAAGTGATCGGACAAGTATACATTTTTTTATTGGTCTGGGAACATCGGGCAAGTGTTCTGTGGTTTCCCGACCAAATTCGTGCAGATGATGCTTATTAGCATATTGAAACTTCCATTGCCGGTATGTTGCAGCTGGTGACCGGATGGATTGATCACAACATTGTATTATAATAATTAAGTAGTGTTTAAATTTTGTTAGTTTCTTAAATACTGTTGTTATTATCTACCGCTTGACATGATGAATTTTGGGGTGATTTCTAACCTTTAACCAATGACATGCATTGCCACCACCTATTTGTACACTATCCTATCAGCTCTTTTCCATACCCCCCTACATCACTTCCCATTGGAAAGCACATCGTCCGATAGAATTAACGATTTTCAATGACATTTCCGATTAAAACTGGAAAAGTTTCCTTATGTGGTACCATTTTAGCTAAAATTACAATCGATAAATGATTGCAACATCGGGATTCATCTATCTGTTTTTATCGATGGAAAATATTATCGGTATGTGTATGGCAGGCCTATGATATTATTACAATGGTGATCATATTGGCTGCTTAGGGCTTGTTTCCACTATGTAATTTTTCCTGAATTGGATGCAGACATGACATCAAGTGAATGGCACAGTGTCCACTTGCGCATGAACAAATCAACATGCTGCTACCGAATTGTCATTCAGCAGCACTGGTGGTAATGTGCCCTAAACCGCGGGGAATACATCCACAAATCGATTTCAAACAGAAGCATTCCACTAGTTGGGGTGGCATAGACCCATCACACTGATGTGTCCATGCCGCCATGTGGAAACTAGCCCTTAGGTGTGTACAATTGTGTGCCAAGGTTGTTGTTTGATATATGAATGATTGTTCTGCCCCACACACATTGACTTTTATGTGTACGCAGTGTGTACGCAGTGTTTTGCATACCTGTCCTCTGCTCTCTCCATCAAACATAACAAGAACTGTTTGTACAGTGCTTGTTTGTTCTGGTCGTTTGGAATGGTAAGAACTATCATATTATATTTAAAGATATTTATTTTGAAAAAATGGAGGCCTTTGCATTTGTCAATATACTTCTGCAAAACCCCTACTGCTACTATACTTTCATGCCACTTGAGATGTAGTGTGCCCAGTGTATCCAAAGATCCTTCCAGTTCATGGGGCATCTTGTGACTTCTCAGCATGTAAGGCAACCTGTGGCTCCTAATTTTATACCAGCCCATACTGCTTTTACTGATCCGAAGGACCCAGTGACTACAAGAGTTCACACATCATCTAGTAAATCCAGTGTGGTCATCTCATGGCCTCTTGTATGTTCCTGTTTTTCCAGTCTGCTCCCATGCATCTTCACTAGCACGACACCAGTTTGCCACCGCTGTGGCACCAATATCATTAGTGAGCCTGGTTATACTTCCACCTAACTAGTCTATGCTTGTCTTTGACAATAGCTAGCTGTTTATATGGACTTTAATCATATGAAAAAACTGATGGCTGTCAGCACCACTGGCAGTATTATAGTTCATTTCAACTATTGTAAACTGTTCTGGACATCAAACCACAAGATATAAACCATAGCCTCAAAATCAGGAAGGCCAGATAAGAGTTTGCCAAACGTCATCTAAATAAGCCTTCACAGTTCTGGAACAACATCCTATGGACAGATGAGACCAAGATCAACTTGTACCAGAGTGATGGGAAGAGTAGAGTATGGAGAAGGAAAGGAACTGCTCATGATCCTAAGCATACCACCTCATCAGTGAAGCATGGTGGTGGTAGTGTCATGGTGTGGACATGTATGGCTGCCAATAGAGCTGGTTCTCTTGTATTTATTGATAATATGACTGCTGACAAAAGCAGCAGGATTAATTCTGAAGTGTTTCAGGCAATATTATCTGCTAATTTTCAGCCAAATACTCATTGGACGGTGCGTCACAGTGCAGATGGACAATAACCCAAAGCATACTGCAAAAGCAACTAAAGAGTTTTTTTAAGGGAAAGAATTATGCAGAATGTTATGCAATGGCCAACATCCAACATGATCTGAGCATGCATTTTACTTGCTGAAGAAAATACATGTAATTGACTGAAGGATTTTGAAGGATTTGCAACCAAGTATTAAAAAGAGAAAATTTGATTTATGATTATTATTTTGTCCCATTCCATTTGATCCCTTAACAAGTGGGAGGAACATATGCAAAGTGTTGTAATTCCTACAACGTTCACCTGATCTGGATGTAAATACCCTCAAATTAAAGCTGGCAGTCTGCACATTGTGTTTGTTTCATTCCAAATACATTGTTGTGGTGTATAGAGCCAAACATGTTAGAATTGTGTTGATGTCCCAATATTTATGGGACATCAACACTGTATATGACTGTATAGTCATAGAAATAAACCTTAAGCCAGTTATAGATGTTTGATTTTTAAATCATTGATGGCGCTCTATCCTGCAGGAATTGAGGCTGCCAACATGGAGCGCTCGATCGCTTAAAAACTGACATGTCCGATCTATCACTTATATCCTATCGATCGCTAATACTTTGGATGGGGACCAGGGTCCTCATTCAAAGTATTGACTGGGAATCGATGTGCACACTGGTGCGCACTGATTTCCAGTCCAATTGACAGACTCTCATCACACCCCGATCGATCGTCAATCAATCTCACAGCCATCTACACATCTATGGCTGGCTTTATATATAGGAACAAAACCATTAAAGACAAAAGGGAAACCTTTTGTCGACTAAATACCTTTGCAAAGGTAGGTATAAACTTGTAAATGTAGTGGAACCTTTATCCTCATGCTGTACACTTTGCTCAAGAGAGATAAACAAGGCTCCTTCACTGAGGCAAAGTTTTACACTAAACTGCACATACCTGGATAAAATACACAAAGTATGGTAGGGTACAATTGAGGGTTAACCTACCTCTTGTATGTAGACAATATTTGAGTATTGAAGAGTTTAGCTTCGTCTGTACCCTGTAAATACTGCAGTTCACATTTTCTGACCTTAGTAATTCCTACAAGCTTTAAATAATTATTGGTTTCTAAATTTCATAAGACAGTAAGTTCAGACTTGAAATGCAAATATTGCCACATGTTTGAGACATCATGACAAAAAAAACTTTATAGCAATGTTTGCTTTACATTGAAGCATTCAAAGATTTAACACAATAGGTCTACTTGAATGAAGTTACTTTCCACAGATAAAATCAGTGAAAAGCTGGCTGATCCATCACAATGATGTTGTAAAGGTAAACATAAGTTCTCCTGATACATTTACTGTGGGTCATGCCTGCCATACACACCCCGATGGTGTGCAGGCAGACTAGTCCCGATGTGCTATATAAATAAATGATAATAATAATGTGCACCGAGATTCAAACGTGATGACTTTTCACCCCGGTGCATTATGGGGCCCCTTCAGTCGGCGGCACCCTTTGTGTTCCGGGCATAAGCTGCAATGAAGACGCTTATGGCATCGGCTTTCATCGGCTCACGCCGGCCAGAGATTATCGGACATGTCCGTTCTCTGGCCGGCCGAGCAGTGGGGCGACAGGGATCTGTCGCCCCATGTGGGCACATGCCGATTAGCGACCGATTTTTAACCTGACCTACGGAGCTAGCGCGCACGCCCGTCGGTCAGATTAAAAATCGGCCGCTTATCGGCATGTGTATAGCTAGCATTAGCCAGTTACAAGGAGTGCTCCAGTATTATGATCCTGGCATGCCCGGAGCCGAGTGCCCGTAGGAGAAGGGCACTTGACTGGGGCAGGCTGGGCGGAAGGGGCTCGTCTGGGTCACAGATGCGCGAGTGGGCGGAGCCCATTCAAACTAAAAGGTGGTAGGAATCTCCCTCCCTCCCTCCCTGGACTAGGTGTTACTCCTTTCACAGTTATCTGCCTATAGGTACATTCCTGCACTATATGTTTTTCTCTGACACAGCTGGCGGCTCCTTGGCAGTGTCCTTGGTGGTAGTCGTAGGTGAAGGTTGCTGTGGTGATATCCCCATGGTGGGGCAGTCACTTTTGGTCGAACCCTGAGCGGGTAAGTGTCAATGACCAGATGGGAGATTGATCTGGAAGGCGTCAGGGGGAAGTTTAGTACCCACTGAGCTCTTAAGGCTGGTGGCCGGTACAGGTCGTTGGAGCTCGGTCATTGTTAAGGGCCCTGTCAGGGACCTTTGCAGCAGTTTAACTGTTATTGTTTACTGAACGTTATTTATTTAATTAATATTATAATTGTATTTTGGTATGTTTTCTTGTAAGCTGTGGCCTTAATACATCCACTTTAAACTGAACTTGTTGTCGTGTCTTTACAGGGAGTGCAGAATTATTAGGCAAGTGGTATTTTTGAGGAATAATTTTATT
>CM070036.1:55974389-55984930 GCA_036250615.1 Ptychadena robeensis | reverse complement strand
AGGATGATGTGGTCAAAATACTCATTTGCCTAATAATTCTGCACTCCCTGTATTTTAGTTTAAGGTTAAGTTGGGGGATGTACTGGTTAATTGAGGCCACTTTCTCAGTCGGCCTTGCCCAAAGTCATTGGATTTACAGGATTGCATCAATAGTTGCTCATTTGATTTGCACATAGGACATTATTTTTCAAATTCGAGAATGATATATAAAACCTAACAACAAGAACATGAACTAGGACTTCAGACATGACACTTGGAAGCTGATTTGTTGCTATAGGCATTAAGGGCTGCCAGCAGCACATTTCGATACATCAGGCTCTTTGTGACTACAAAACATTGTGGTCAAAGAATGGCGGAGTAATTAGAATGGGGCTGGGCACTGTCATTGTGGTAGATAAAATAGGGAGGATTATAAATTGCAGATGAAAGAAAATATTGCCTGACAGAACTGTTAGTGTTAATGAAATTTTCCTTTTTTATTTTCTGGCAAGCTGTACAATTATGAAAGGGATATTATGGCTGATTTCTATGGCCATGTCTTTCTTTGGATACTTTTACATAAGGCCCATTGTGCCAATTGCATTGCAGCTGTATTTCTGCCAGAGCAGTATAGCCGCAGCTGAATTCTTACTTGTCTGACTAGCAGACACTATCTTTAATTTGATTTTTATAGTTCAGTTATTACTACATTTTACACAGAGGGTAGATCTGTGATGACTATTAGCACAGCATACAGAACATTATTTATAACATATATATAGATATCAGCAGGATAGGTGAAACACTCCATTAAAAACAAATAGAAAGCACTAATGGGGGTTCATATTCCTAAAGCTAGCCATACACACATCAGTTTTTTCTAGATCGATGTTAAGCCCCCTTTACACCTTTAGATCACACTATACAATTTCCTTTAGATCTACCAACAACTATGTAGAATAGTGGGCTCCCTCATAGAATACATACTGACTGGAAGGTTTAGAAAGATCCTCATATATTACATGGTTTTGGTAGAAGAAAAGTTGATTGTACAGAAATTGTATGGTAATTAGTGATGGTCGAACTGCCCGCAAGGTGGACATTTCGGCCGCGAACAAGCATGTTCGCCCTCCTTCTCGCCGGCGGACAGTACGGGTGTTCGACCCGCCCTGTTCGCCAGTGAGAAGGAGCCCTCTATTCTTCCTCCGGTGGGATCATTGGCAGCGAGATCCCGCCGCAGGAAGAATATTTCACTGAAGACCGGGTAGAGAACCCGGTCTTTCAGTGAAAACCGGCTTGTGAACCCGGATGTGACGTCAGTTATGTCACATCCGGTTAGCAAAACCAGGAACTATGCATTCCAGGGTTATCCAATTCAAATTCCCCGCCTTTAAAGTCCGCGAACGGGCAGACGGCGGACTTTTTTAAAAGTCCGCTCCGCCCGTTCACGGATGGACACGGCCGAAGTTCGGCCATCACTAATGGTAATATTGTAAGGTGTATGGGGGGCTTTAGAGTCTATGGGCTTGTTCAATCTATCTAGCATGCCACAACTAATCCCTTTCCAAAGCCGAAATACAGTGGACCCTCCAGATATGACCAAATCAACCAAAAGTTTTGACTTACGGCCAGATTTATGTCCCAAAGCCAGTGTACAATATTGCCTGGGGATTTCACCCAAAGAC
Organism: Ptychadena robeensis; assembly: GCA_036250615.1. Taxonomy (NCBI): domain Eukaryota; kingdom Metazoa; phylum Chordata; class Amphibia; order Anura; family Ptychadenidae; genus Ptychadena; species Ptychadena robeensis. The sequence goes on along the minus strand of CM070036.1, from coordinate 55,983,266 downwards.
CCAAGTGGTGTCCAGAAACTTACTTCTGCGCCCAGATATATGAATATACACCATAGGTGTATTGGAATTTGCCTCTGTGCTGAGGATGATCAGTGCATTTTCAGTGCATCATGGCCCGAAAAAAGATAAGGATAAAAAAGAGAGATAAGAAGGCAATTACAACAGAGCAAAAAAAAAAGATTGTGCAGAAATTTGAGAGTGGTATTTGTGTGACATATCTTTCCAAAATGTACAGATAAAATCCACAAGCTCAACAATTTTACAAAGGAAAGATTTGTATATGGAAGCTTGTGCTACTAAAGGAGTGACTACCTTTAGCACAGCACATTTAACAGTTCTAGAAGAAGCAGAAAGGCTGTTATTGTATTGTATGTTACACGTATTTTACATCCTTTTTTCATTAGGAAACGGTTAGAAAAGTGGCAATTTGGGAGGTCCAGAACAGATTATTGCCAATTCCATGATTTCCTATGGAAAAAATAGTTTTGACGTACAACCAACTCTTTGGAAAGAATTAAGTCCATAAGTCAAGGGTCCACTGTACCCCCCCCCCCCCCCCCCCAAAAAAAACTGAAAAAGACATTAAACACATTATTAAATATAAAAGTGCAATGAATATAGGGGTCATACTGACTCCTACTCTTTTCCAGAGGGTTGAAACATACCTTTATAAGACACACTCCCCCCCCCCCCTCCCAAGTGCATGCATCCTATGAGGCAAATGCGAGACAACCCATAGTCGCTCGGCCTGGGGTAGTCAAGCCTTCGCTCCCCACTAGCGCCTTCAATTTCCAGGCAATCGGATAGAGAGCGGGGGTGGATCTCTCATCTGGTCTGCATTTTTTATGCCAGTGAAGCCCTGCTGACATAAACAATGAAGTGGCAGAACAAGATAAAAGAGCTTCCAACCGGCAGCTCTCCCATCTAGCTCTCTAGGTCTCTAGGACAGATGTACCTGTGGGAGGAGCTTTCCTACGACTCTGTGTTACTGTCTGTAAGCTGGGCTGATTGAGCCCAACTTACATACAGTGAAGATGGGGGGGGGGGCGCCCATGGGTAACTCCTGATCTGTTGCTCGGAGCAAGATGCTCCGGCTAGCAGAGTAGGTTTTTTTTGTACTTCAGCATACAATCGAGCGCCGTGCACGCTCGTGGCTGGTTGCTCATCCGCAAAATGGAGGTGCCCACCTGGAGCGATTGACCAGAATAGCCCCACAAGTCGGATATGGATTTGGCGTTTTTCTTCTGGGTGATTGCTATACCTTGGATGGAGACATCCAAAGTATCTTACAAGAATCTATGTGTGAGTGGCACACATTGTGATTCCTGTAAGTTTAGCAGACGACTGAAGGCAGTGGGGTGACATCACTATGCTGTGACCATTCGCTGGCGCAACACCTGGGAATCTACCCGTGTATGGGTAGCTTACATTACTATTAACATTTATTTATATAGCGCCAGCATATTACGCAGCGCTGTACAATACATTAGAGTGGAGATACAACACACAATAACACACAGGTACAGGTATGACATAGGAGGAGTAGAGGACCCTGCCCGGACGGGCTTAGGATCTAATAAGTATGAACCTCTATTATATATAATGGAAACCCAAGTCAGAAGATGATTCCCTAATCCCAAACTATTTAATATATTTTATTTTAAGTGTAAGTCAATGTTAATAAGTTTGTCCCTCTATGAATCTGTTTGCCTCATTTCCTTCTTTAGGCCTGTCCTTAGAGGTTCCCAAGCCTTCCACTTCCATTAATCATGACCTCTGTTGTGGCTGGCGTCCTCTGAGAGCTTTTTCTACTTGTCAAAGAGAAGACCTTTTTCCAGCTACTCTGTCTGGATGTACTAACAATGTTCTCAGAGGGTATGAATGCGCCTGTGTATTATACACGTCTATGATATCTATTATTTTAGTAGCAGAGTCAGGGCAGTATCCCGTCTTTCCCTGCGTACTGTGTTGGCCTTCCTGGTTTTAGATGCAGATCAGGCATGTTTCTTCAGTATCTTCAGCATAGCTTATGTACTGCATCTGCTGCACAGCTGAATTCATTATGCTGTCAAAGTTTAAACACTGCACACAACAGGCTTCACGCTGGAAGCTGTATGTTCAAGCTGTATGCTGCTGAAAGACTTCCTGAGCCTTTCCAGCTGTCTCTCTTGGGTCTCCCTGAAAGAGCCTCAGAGGTGAACTAGCTAACCTATCATGCTGCTCCAACCTGTGAAACTAAAGACCCCAGGCTGGATAGTGTGTTCCAACCACCAGAGCAGAACCAGATTCAATTTGCTGATAATATGGACAGCGCTGCATAATTTTCAACTATGTTGTTTTAGTTCCCAAATAACAAGTCAGTCAGAACTTGTCAATCACGTTGGAGCCCAGCCTACTGTTGTCGGCAAAACAGTGAGAAAAGTTAATGAATGCAGACGTTCATCTAAATATTCATCTGTATGGACTTAATACCATTAAACAATAAATATTATATTAGTACATAAAATAATAATAATTACAGTCAATAAAAATTGTTCATGATCTGTCATGACCTTGGGAGAATCCCAAAGTCAAAGGATTACAGAAGTAAGACTATAGGCATTCATTCACAAGCTGGAGGCTGTTTGCTTTAATCCCCGGGTTTTCCAGCTATGTTTTACCATGCTCACAGAAGACTGATTTGGTTTTCATCTTTTTTCTGTGTATGGGTAAAGTTTTATATACAAACTTCCTTTACAATGATAGACATTTTTATGCATGGCTATAAATCAGTAAAATCGCTTATTAAAACTGAATGAATTTTATGTTATTTCAGATTGGGATTTGCAATCTACAGCTAAAGTCAAACAATAAAATCAGCTTCCTGTAAAGCTGACCATAGACGTAGCAATCAGTCTGCCTGACTTGGCTTATGATTAGGAGTGGGTGTCTCAGTCCTCAAAACTGAACTGTAGCCAGCTAGAAATAATGCATCTGGACTAGTGCTTCTCTGAAATGTCATTCCTCCACTAATTCTTTATCTTTTACTGGCTTCTGTTTCTGCTCAAGATTTATTTGCAAGGCAGTGGTCTGGGGAAGGGATTCAGGAAGACAAAATCCACCTACTCAGTCACAGCTACAATATAGGCTTTGCTATTGCTGAGGACGGGAGATGGCGGTGTGTCAGTGACCACACTAATCTGACTCATAGGGGCTTCCGTACACAATAGACACAGGCAGTCCTTTGCTAACAATACATTGTTGGCACTCGAGAAATCTATACAAGATTCTAATGCAAAGGGAATGTTTAACATGTTACCATGTTTCTGATTTTATAAATAGTAACCTGTTAATTTAGCCATTACCTTAGAATAAGGTTTTACATATTTAAAAATATATTAATCCTGCCAGGGTTTAACTTTATCACTGATTAGTAAGTTATCACCTAGTCAAAAGTTTTTATTCTGCAATTTAAAAAATTTGTTCTGTAAGACTTACTACTGGGCCAGGACTAATGTTGGTCTGTTGGCCATCAATGGAAACTCCCCCATTAAACAATGATATAAATAAACTTCAGTTAATGACACATGCCAGGTGCTACCTGTTCGTACCTGAAACTAATCAATCTCGAAATCTTTAAGCATTAGCTTTTTTTGGGCTCTCAGATGAATACAAGCAGCTAGGAATGACAATGTTTCAAGATGTGAAGATGTATTTTCTACATGATATTCTATGTTTTAAAGATTTCCACAGGTACAACTTGTACGTTTCATGTTTTTTTCAAATGAAGTTGGGTTTTTTGTCTATTCCCTGAGTTGTTGGTTTTTTGGGCCGTGACTCAGGGGACATGTTAGAGAGGAAAAAAGAAGAAAAAAAAACTATTTAAATAAAATATTTTCTCAACTCGAGAAGGTGGGAAGTGATTCAAATGCCAGTATGGTTAATATGAAAAAGAAGTTTCTACATATGATCTTGGTTGTTGGTACTGTAGAGTGTGGTAAAACCCTTGTACCAACAACCGTGTAAAAGTTAAACATGGGTTGCTCTGCTTTAATAGAAATATTTCTGTTGGTCGAATAGAGTAGCAAATAGAGTTCTCATTCTGTTCTCAGTAGCAGCAAATGCCATCTAAAGGGCTTTGGGTTTCCCAAGTAAAAAAGGCTCATGCCCGTTAAAGTTGATCTGGTTTATTGACAATTATAATATCATCAACGCATTTAGTGGCCCAAACAAGGTGGTCTTGGGTTCCTTTAAGTAATTTTTTGGGTGTTTTTTTGTAGTACCTACAGAATGTGATTAAAGTGTGCATTTAACATGTCATGAATGGTGGATTCTGCACGGAAATTCTCCAGTGAAGAAACATAAATTACAATGGGTAGGTATGTGTGAGCACACACAATACACATTAGTGTTTTTTAATTGGTGCTTATTTTGCCGTCATTGATTTGGTTAATGTTTACTAGGAAATATTATTCTGCTTGATTTCTTTTAGTTTGTTGTGTATATTTTCTGAAGATGGTATATGGCAGTGTGGTGCTGTGAGTGATGTATGCTGTTCGGTTTAATTTAGTAAAACTCTAGGGTGAGAATAGCAATCTAATGTTACACAGTCCAGTGGATGTGCCTCGACTATGTACAGGCACAATGTAATGAACAGATATACTGTGCACTTGTCCATTATGAAACAAAAAACTGATATAAGTAGGACTATTCTGCCAGGAGAGACAGTCATATAAAATGAAATGGCTCTGAGTCCTAAATGATTCTCTTGCATCCTACTCAGTGCAATTCATAATATATTGTTGCCATAAGCACATGCTGTGTTCTCCATAGGGAGGTAGGAGCTTCGTGGCCAGGCAACCCAGCGCTGTAGCAAACAGCAAGCTGGAGATATATATATAAATATATATCCATGAGGCTGAAATTCCAAGAAAGCTGACATGCATCTACAATTGTACGGAAAAGGACATATTTCAGCCTAATTAATAAAGGCTTGCTAATGCAAACACAGCAGCTAATCCTGGAAACTTACATCAGTATCCCATATGGAACAAAATATTGCCACAAGCTAGTTTTTAATAACAAATACAGCAGTATATACACCAATAAGTAATTGTAATATATCATACCAATATTAAAAAAAAATGTCACCATCTAGAGATATAATACATTCTTGAACTTCATATCTCAGGAATTCTCCAATGTACAAGACTAACATAACATAAAGAATAGCAAAGATAATAATGAATAATGAGACATGAAAGAGATAATAAAATAATAATGCCACACATAAAAAAATAAAAGAGAAAGAATCATTAACTATAGTTCAGAACCAATGATGGTGCAAAACCTCAAGAAAATGGATATTCCTTAACGTAGAACCTTTTATTGTAACCCAATAATTTTTTGTTTTGTTTTAACTGAAATAGATTTAAGACAACTAGTATAGCACTATGGTTTCTGTGACACTTGTAAATGATTAAATAATCAATTTATAAACAATCTTTTTTTTTTGTTTACTTGTTGTTTTACTTGTTTACTTTAATCTAATATAAAGTTCATCATTGGGTGGTAGGTTACCAGGCTTTTAATGAACAGTTGCACCTTTGAGAAACAGTTGTTACATAATACAATAATATAGATACAAAAGGTTATGCCAATGTTAAACTAAAATAATTTAATATTATATATTTTTTTGGTAAACTGATGAAAATGCAATGTATAGGGAAGGTTGAAGTTCTAAATGTGGGCTGTAATTGCAGAATAATGAACAATGAATAGCAGTTATGGCCCCTTTAATTTACTCTTCAACACCTTTTGTTGAAAGTTGTACAGAAAACGCATGTCAGATCACATTGATGTGAATGAGCCTTGACCTGGAAACTAAACAATGCCAAACTTTGAACTGATTGTAAAGAAAAAGGACCTTTTGGATAAAAACTCTATTGCATGGGTAAAGGTGAAAATGCTTTGGCAGTTCATAAAAGTGAAACACACAGAACCAGGACTGGTATTAAGTAATAAGTAACCCATAAGCAGCCACACTCCAGGTTAGTGTAGTCAGATCAGAATAAAATGTCTGACTGATTTGTAATGTTTGCTGACATTCCAGCCAATTTTTTTACACTTCATTACCAACGTAATGCTGAATCATCTAAGAACAAAATAGCTTCTCTGATGACATTACAAATGTGTGATACATGTTTGTTAACAACATATCATTTACTGTAAAAGCGTCAGTACAGTTTAATAGTATTCTTAGAAACTGCATTGGAAAACAAAAAACATCCATGTAACTTGGAAAACAAGGGAAAAAAGTATTAATAATCATCCTCATCATATTTGTTATTATGATAATTGTTAATTGATAACAAATTAATAGTACATTTGTAAGCACATGTTGTCATTGCTTATCCAATCTCCTGCAACTCATGCATTTCCTATGGGCATATAGTGATGATCGGCTGCCCCCTCAACCAATAGAAATGTGAAAATGGCAGGATAGGGAGGGTGAACATACCATACATTTTACAATTTGTCTGCACAATCTTACCCAAATGTGATATGAGGACCATTATAAACGATTAAGTCTATCTGCATCCAATCAGGGAGCTCTCCTATGCTACATAGTAAAGAGAGTTTAGAACCCAGGTGCCCAACCTCCACTTGCTGCCCCCAAAACCTTTTAATGCATATGGCATAGGAACTTACCTGTTAACCGATCCTCCACTGATGAGTCCTCGCCTGGGAACTTAGAGGAGTAAGAGAGGAAGAGCAGGGACTCACTGAGCCTCCAGCTGAGCATGTTAATTGTCATACGTGAAAGCTAAAAGGGCACCCAGATAGCGCCTGAGCGCTTATGCTTCCACTAGACTACTTTGATAATATCTATGAGGTACATAACCTTTGTTGATGTATATGGGGCATTCCATATATCACCATGTGTAGTGGGGACATGCTGATCCGGCTTTCCTAATCAACTTTGGCAGTCCTACATGTCATAAGCGGCCCTTTAGTGATGCCGAGGGCCACACTTGTGGCCCTCCATATCATTTCAGTTGCCCACTACTGGTTTAGAAGGTTTATGTAGAGCTGTAGACTCTACCACAGGGTATAAAAGCAATGCTTGTATTTTATATGGAAATGCATTTTTGTAGTCAGAATTGATATGGCAGCAAGCAGTTTTTACATTTAAGTACCTTCTCCATGACTACTACACATTACTCTTGTTTGTATACAATAAAACACATAACACAACTTCAGAGACTGCAAATTAAGTGTGTTTTAAGGACACGTATGAAAAACAAAGGTTAACGTATAATTTATACCATCAACATATGTGTATAGAAAATAATTTTCCTGGAGGAACTGGTTTGACAACTAGATTATATCCACCTCTTTTTACCAGAGGATTCATTTACTTGTTGCCACTCAGTACAGATAGTAAAACAAGGTTTTATTTGTTTTCATTTTTATTTTCATTAAAGAAAGTAGCTTTTCATTAATATAAAAGGAAGTTACTGTGGGCCTTGTCAAAAAATGTAGCAAAAGGGGGGACGACACAGTTTCAGAGAATTATTAAGGTTATGATCCTAAAATGCTAGTCATTTAGGTGACATATTGATCCTGTCCTTGGGCCTTAAAAGGAACTGATAAGCCCCCTTTATACATACATACACACACACACACACACACTTTATCCTGAACCCGCCTCCCTGCCACTGTGAGCCTTATGTTTCCCTCTGTTCCTAAGCATAGAAATATTTAAGGCCTATATAGTATGGCACAGATTAGGGGTCTGCATCCCATGGCTGCAGAGCCACATATGGCTTTTCAGCTGACTTGTGGCTCTCTGGCTGTCTGCCTACATGCTGGCATAACAAAGATATAAACAAACCAAAAGTTCTATATTTATCATTATAAAGTATCATTCTACCTCCTTATTTATTTGATGTAATTTTAATTTTGATTGTCAGAGGTAAGACATAATAACTGTAGGAGGTACAAAGATTTGAAGGTGATAAAATGGAAGTGTGTGTTAACTTTTGTGTTGTAGCAGGATTCAGTGTCAATAAAACCAGACAAATCCAATTTAGTTTGCCATTGCTGTTGACCAAACATTTTAGTGTTGGTTCACACCTATCTGTTTTTACGCATGTTGAACAATGCATGTTGACATATGTGAACAGACCCATACATAATATATGCATATAATGTGCACTTTCTGCAACATTTTACTCAACACATGTGAAAAAGCATAGGTGGGAACCAGGCCTAATGTATATTTTTTCAGTAGTTTGACACAATGGTAAAACATCCTATTTCAATGTTTTGGTCTTAGTGATAAATCTTTGTTTGGTGGATTTGGTAAAGCAGTGACTTGGAATATGTTGCATATTTGTTTATATTGACATATATAGATAAATATCAAGAATTATTAGCCTATAGTTTCTTTAATAAATACTTAGTGTGTAATATGTGTATTTTTTGTTGTTACACAAATGTTGAAATCCTAAATGACATTTATATCTTTGTTCTGTCTGTTTGGCTATCAACTGCTCCTTTTTGTAAGTATCTGGTAACAATTTTCAGAAGCAAGATTAAGTAACTAAGATCTTGTGGATAGTTCTTATCTAATTACACGCCCCCCAACAGCGTTTAAGTCCATTTTTATAGTGTCACAATATTTAAAGCCAGGTCAGGATCAATAGCACAAGAAAGTACTTTGTATAGAATGTGTGATCACAGTAGTGGGGTCTTACATTGCAAGCTTGGTACTTGTTGCATTATTAGGCCCATAAGATGCACAGACATTTTCCTATTGATTTTAATGGCGAACAAAATACATCTTATAGTAAAAAAAAACCTTTTCTATTTAGGAACCTTTTTGAGCCCCCC
>CM070036.1:55939846-55951081 GCA_036250615.1 Ptychadena robeensis | reverse complement strand
GGGTGAGTAGTCACGGCTGAGAAGTACAGGACTAGTGAGAGCCCCCAATAGCCGCTCCAGTCCTGACTTGCCTCTGGACTCTGTATGCCATGACAGGCACACAATATAAGTTTAAACAACAAAGGGAGAAGGGCTGATGGGCTTTGTGGCCCCGGGGCAAACTTTCCCGTCCTCCCTCCATTGCATGTGGCTCCAGTCTACCTTAATGCTGCAACTTGATCATTACTCCACCTCTAGCTGGCTTTGTAAAGCAGCTTAATCTTTGGAATGCTCGGTGACTGAGCCATTGGACTCATTAATAATGCATAGCTTCAGCCCAGGCAGCCTACCAACCTATATGTACACCTAGCACTATGGGGGTGTCATTGTGCCCCCCTCCCCCAGGGTATGGCAAAGCTGGCTGTACCCACAATCTTTGTCTGGATGTGTACATGAAGCCAGTGGAGATAATTGCTAGCAAATCCATAACACTTTGTTGTCAGCGTGCCAGGATTTTTGTTGTGCCTGCCTAACTGTTGCATAATACTCCATTTAGTTTTATAATGGGAGAAATCCATACAGTGATCCCAATGATCTGTGATTAGGATGGAAAGTTTCAGCACTTTGTTTTTGTACATAGGAAGTAAATATTTTCCCATGAGGTCAGCAATGGCAAGCTTTGTTTTCCTTTTCTTTAAAGTTTCTTTAAACATATTCAATGGCCATGTATAAATAGTTGCCACCCAACCCCCCCCCCCCTCCCCTCCTGGGATCGTCCTTTATATATTTTGCCACCATCTCTATAAAGATGAAGCTGGATGCAGTGAAATGTGTTCACAAACAAGTCACAAATGGCTGAGTACACCGTCCTCTATACAGGGAGGTATGACATTACAATGGGGCTTTCAGTGTATAAAGTAGGACATATATCATTTGTCCCACGCTCCTGCCTTTGTTGGTGCCATGTTATGGCGGCTTGTGTTATGCGAGTTGCTGAGGAGCACCTGTGGTGTAATTAGTGGCATAGTTCAGCAATTCTAGGAGACATCTTTAGTCTCCTGAGGGTAATGGCCATCTTGAATGATCTGGGTTATGAGAACTCGTCAGGTCTCGGCAGAGCTGCTGCTCTATTTAGTGCTGAGAAGTGGCACTTCTCAGAGTTAATTACTAGCAGACAAGTTGCAGCTACAAGTCACTCCAGCCATGGCCGCTTGTTTTTACACAACTTTTATTTCCAGTAGTTGGTATGTTTGTGTGATAGCAGTGTGAATTTGAACATGTTGTCTCTATCAGAATAGTTTGGAGCATGCTAGGGCAGTGGGGTCAGAGCGACCTCTGTAAAATCACTTGATAATGATTGTGAGACATTGTATCAGGGTTACAGATATAACCGAGGGGAGGGAGCTAAACCATTCCACGTCAGGGCCATTAATGATGCTTTTGTTAGATGACCTTTTAATTCGTAGGGGCCTAGGCTGGCAAATATCAGAAGGCCGTCATTGTGTTTCTAAAACATACATAATACATACGTATCCTTAATGTACTTTGTTTGGACTATAAAGCAGCAGTTGGATGTAAGTGGCTCTGCAGTGATGTGTATCTCTGTAACCAATGCCGTGATAATGTATGAACAGTTGTGATGAAATGACCGTTTGTTCTGTGTGACTTGTATGTTTGTATACAGCACAATTGACATTTTTCTGGAAAGAGGCGCAGACAATGGCAGGACATTCACACAGCAGCCCCAGTCTCCCTGTTTATTCTTAGTTCCACAGGTGGTGGATTGGGTGTGCTTGGGGTGGAAGCCTGCAACTTTTTTGGCATCAAAGTACAAATTGAGCAATCTGCTCTGCTCAGGCTTACTGTTTCCACTTCTAACGGATTTTTTTTTTTTTTTTGAATGTCGACTTAAACATTTATTTGTGGGTTTTGCTGAATTTTTCCTCAGCGTTCCTCCTCCAAATCCATAGGGAGGCCCCACCAGCTCTATATCAAGTTAGCCATAAATAATTTAATATGTTTAATATTCCTCTCTAAAGCTTCAGTTGTGTTAATTTCACATCGCCCTTTTTAATTGAAAAAAAAATATTCCTTCTTGAACTTAATTACATTAATAATACATTTCCTGTTATTATCATTTAAACACAAGCTTATACATGTTAATGATTCAAAAACAGTGTTTGTTGGTGGAAAGTCTGGAAAAGTATTAATCATTTGATAGGGCAATGATGAAACTAATATATAGAATTCATCAGAATGGCATATCCATCAAATGAATTCTGTAGGCATTTAATGTTAAACATGTATGTTGTTTTTGTCTGGTGATAATCTGGGGTCTTGGAATTGTTTAAAGTGTACCTGTCATGCCCAAAACCCGCTTAGAGGAATACCATGTGAGCTGCCAGAGTTGCCTACACAAACCCAGTACCCAGACAAGTCATTTCCCTTAGTAGCCTTTGGCACCTTCCTATGTGTCCCACATTGTGATAGGTGGTCTTCTGGGCTAAAAAGCCCACCACACACCGTTCTTCTCTGTGTACAATTTACTTTGAATGTACCAACAACTACATAGATTAGGAGCCTCTCTGGATGCTTAAATATTGATTGGATGATTTTGAAAGCCAGTCATGTTAGATAGCGCTGGTTAAACCAGTGGTTCCCATACTTTCCTTGCAGGGCCACTCTCTTCTATTTAGGAACAAATAAGGGCAGGGGGTTTAAAGACAATGTAGACATTTGACCAATAGATTTCCCAAGTTTTGGGGTTCTAGGCGCTATCATGCAGATTTGCTGGTCCCATTAAGGGCCTCCATGTCATCCAACAGTTAAGTTTGTTTTATGTCTTGACAAATATGCTTGAATCTTAAGCATGGTTGATATTGATAATGGAACTTTTTAGATTACCCATTGTCCATCATAAAGAACACATCATCTTGCTTCCCATCTATTATTCGTAAATATTTCTCCTCAGAAACTACACGCAGGAAATGAAATCTATTTTAACACGAAAAAATGTATCATTGTTTTGTGCGACTTATGTTATTGTCAAATGTCTTTGGATACAACTGAAAATAAATATCCCCAGTTTTGTAGATAATTCTTATCCTGCTAGTTAAGAATTTGAAATTACCCCTGATGCCATTTCTTTACCTGATTTTGTCACTTAATGGATGTGTTTTTCAAGATGAGCTTCGCCATTTCATTAGTTCAACGTGCCCCCATAAACCTTACAATCTTACCATACAATTTCTGTATAATCAACTTTCCTTCTACCAAAACCATTACTAGTGATGATCAGAAGACACTGACAGTTTGGGGTTTTCTGAACACTAAAAATGTTAGTAGTTTTGACAATATATCTATTGGGTAATAGATAATGAGATCTTTGCCACATGTATGATTTGGTTAGATGATGTACATAAGCCTTTTCATTCTTGGTGAGATACATTAGCAAAGAAGCTACTCTATCAGGGAGGCCGTTATACTACATAGTTGTTGGTAGATATAAAGGAAATTGTATGGTGTGATCTAAAGGTGTATGGGGGGCTTAATAGGCTTTAAGGGGTACACATTAGCTTTTTAGAATGCAACCACATATAACTAGGTGTGTATATATATATATATATATATATATCCAAAATTGGTTGCTCTAATTCCGCTGCACAAAGTTTCCTTCTCACAGTGTGCAGTAAAAGCTGCAGCAACATTTGTAGAGCTGGCCCTATTCCCTGGCTGATAGCATGGACTAGCCTTTCTTTCGCCTGCCATTGTATTGGAAATGTCATTACCATGTTAATACATGTAGGAACTAGAGAAGACGAAATATAAGCAGATTAAACAAGTTTTTCATGTGAGGCAGGGCCATGGTGTGGTATGAGACATCACCTGAAAATCTTACATTTAAACTGCAGTTTGTGAATATTTGGCATTAGAAAGATATTCTTGGCATCTTTTTATTGTGGATTAGTTCTGAGAAGCTTTGGGTTTAGGGCTCTGTACAGTATATATGCTTATTCAGCCTAGCTGCTCTCAGAAACTTTGAAATTACTTATCTTAAATAAATCTACCACTGAGATGTATGTCCAGCCCAACTTTTTTTTGTTAGTTTAGGAAGGACTAGAACCCATATCAGGTTTTTACAGCTACCCAAGGCCCCTGTACAGCTTTGACTCCACTAGGGCCCTCCAATACAACTTACAATCTTAGGTGGGTTTACATGTATACATTTTTTCTTCAATCAATTGCCAATTCGATTTTTTTGTTTATGACCATTCGTTTTTTGGTTTGATGTCGTTGTCGCACATAGTTTGTTCATTTATCAAAATGTAGCATTCGATTTCTTTGCACGTTTGTCGCCAATATCGAATGAAAATACATTCCAAATTATGACGGATAGAAATTTACCAACACGTTCTTACTATTTTTTGTTCGAGGTCGAACAAAATGTATCCATTGAACAAATTGGCCATTCTAGGCCAATATTTTGTTCTTTGTTGAAAGAAATCTACACTTGTAAACCCACCTTTACCAAACAATTTCTGTACACCTTTCTAAACCTTCCAAAGGCTATGTATTCAGGGAGAACCTGGCACTACAAAGTTGTTGGTAGTTCTAATGGAAATTGTATGGAGTGATCTAAATGTGAATGGGGTGCTTAACTGTCTAACCATGTTTTAATAGACAGGATGTAAGGGTAATTATCCACAGACAAATGAAAATGCTGCTTGTTACTAGAGTGGGGGGAGGCTAGTATCTATGTTAGATTTAGGTATGTGTTGTCCTTCATTTCTGTGTAGGGAATCCATTGTAGTAGCTGTTTACATAGAGATTTAAGTTTTCTTATGATAGAAGATTTAAAAAAAAAACTAAAAAACTAAACTTGTACAAATGCGTTTTTAAGTAGGCAGTAAAAGCAGTAGTAGTAGTAGTAGTAAGTACAATATACTTCCTCAAAGGCATTTGTGTGCTGCAGGGATGACAGACCCTCCCTCCCTAATTGCTACCTTTATTACATAGGAAGCTTTGAAGACCCCCCTAATGAACATTGCACAGGTTTACCATTCATATAAGGAGTTGCCTTTCTTTTCTCTCTAACCTGTTATTTTGGCATTCTGCCCATTGCTGCTATGATCCAAAATATATTGTGTTTGCTGTACATCTGTTTTCTGCCATCTTTACATGAAGGTTACACAGACTTCCTGTACTACAGTAACATCTCTTCTACATTGTAATCAGACAGTATATCAAGTAGTATAAAAGTACATGCTATGATTTCCATTGACTGTTCTAACATGTAATTCTGCTTTCTTTTGTATGCTTATTATAAATATTTTATAGTCTATATATCAGGTCTATCCAGTTCTAATGACGCCACTAATACTTGAATTATCCTTCTTAGATTGCACAAATATTTGAAGTATTTGTCAGTCCTTCATTTTAGGAGACTGGAGTTGTAGTTTGAATTGGATGACAAGGAATGGCTGTAAGTTTGATGAAAGTGTTTTGGTAGTTTTTGCTACATTGCAGTAGCGTTAAATGTGGAAGAGCGGGCCACCTTTGTTCCTCAGGTCTTTGTTTTCCTCCTGTTTACTTTGGAGCCCTTATGTAAATAGCATCATCTGTTTGCGGCAATCTTGAGTTTGATATTGTTTCGTGTTGTCCCAGGCTCCCAAGTCATTCATTCCGCCCCAGGTACGATACTTGGTTTTTATAGGGATGACACCTATCATGTGATGACACGGTTTCTGGGAACATTAAGGATCTCTGTGTGAAGCACAGTTTTCTTCATGTAAGTGCATGAGGTCACGTTATAAAATTACACTTTATTTAGCATCGTCAAAACATTTAGCAGTTTTAGTCTTTGGAAGCTGGGCGTGTAATACAGGTTTGCATGCTATATTTGACCTGGATTACTTTTACTTGTGCACGGCTTAGAGTTATTTAATAAAGCCTTTGGAGACACCAATCTATTTTGTAATGGTAATTTTCTTCTGTGTTCTGAAGAAAAGTCAGCTACTATTCCACGGTTTCATTATATAGACTTTATGTTTAGGCTAATTAGAGCCACTATTAGACTTGGAAAAGTACCTTGTGTCCATTTGATCAATATATATATATATATCAAGTGTTAATATTCAAAATATGATGGCCTATCCTTCCAACGAGGAACAAATTGATAAGGATTTCTTATTTAATATGAGCAAAGTTTCCTAAATGTATTTATGGTCTAAAATGGAGAAATTGAGAACAAAGTTTACTCAGTTGGTATAAAGATGTTCTAAGAAGGAGATACTATTGGATACCCGGGCTCTTCAGCCTTATGAGGGACATAAGAAATGTGGATGACACCTTACAATGATTCAATGATTATAATTAGTAAGCGGCAGCAAGGTTATGTTTTATGTTGTTGACTGACCATAACAAGCTAGAATTCTGGAAATATTCACACACAAGGTGTTTGTTGCTCCTGAAAATGAAGGCTTTATTCTTTTGTCCAGTTCAACTTACTAGTTCTTCATTTCCTTGTCCACTATCCTGTCTTTATAGGTGGAGTTTTGTCTTGCCAACAACAAAAATGGATAATGGTAGACTCTTGTATAGATATCTATCATAACATTCTTGTATTTTAGGGAAACTAGCCAAAAATTAAGAAACATCCAGTCTTGTATAGATCAAGAGACTGTTATATATTTTATATTTTTAGGGTTTTTTTTTTCATTAAAACAATAATAGCAAAATGTTTAAAAGCAAAGTGTTGACTGAGGACTCTTTTAAAGGAGAACTCTACTTTTGTGCATCCTAACCCTTAGTATAATCTGACATGTGAATGTGGTTTGCCTCTTTCCACACATTTTTCCTCTTGTATTGTAAATTTTTCACAAAAAGTTCTGACCATTTGTTAAGAGTTTATAATTGGATTTCGGCTCACCCTCAAGATATGAGGGATTTAAGATGTAAGCTATAATAAGTAACCCTAGATAACTAAAATGGCTGGCATGTTAATTTTATCATAGGCCTGCCTTTGCTGAACCAGGCATGCCAAAATAAATAATTCACTTTGTCTTCCCATTCTCCCGATACATACAGAAAAACTTTAAATGACAGAGTGCCAGCATTGAGGACTTTAGCTATTTGACTTGTACATGGCAGTGTCATTCGCCATGTTGGCAGCCACTAGGAGCTTGCTTAGATGAAGGTGATCATACTGTCATTAGGTAGGTGGTGATCCAGGCTTAGGGGAGTGGGAGGTCTAGGAATGGCCCTCCTTGGTTATGGCAGGAGTGTGTGAACATTTAGAGTGGTTTAGAAGAATTACAACTATTTTGGAAGGTAAACACTTCACATCTACATATTTGTATTGTATTTAGCGGGCTTTTGGTTTTAATGGTGGCATATTGCAATCTATTTGTTCTGTATTTGGTTTTAAAGACACCTGTGATCAGTCAATGCAAAGTTCAGCAACCAGTAATCCCAAAGGGAACTTTTTTTGTTTTCCCTTTATGAACAAAGCCCATATTCACTTAAAGAAGAAAATATTTCCTGAAGATGGTGTTGCATGTTTTATGTTGTAACATTTCCATTGTTTGCCTCTTCTTTTATAATTTCTGCCTTTTTTTGGGGACTTAAAAGTATTTTTATGTATAGGCCAGAGCTGTAGCTGTTAAATTCCCTTTTGTCCTTGGACTCCGGCATTTTCCTACAACAATTAATGTATTTCCTGCTATCAGATAGCCCTGCATTCCTGGAACAGTCACACAACTAGCCAGCTGTAGAATAAAACCATTTATACCATGAATGTTATTATGAACAATAATTGTTCAAAGTTTCTGCACATAGTAGTTCTTTAAGAATAATTGGTTGTTAATTTGCTGGTTGCAACAGGTACTGGCTTTTATCGGTCGTTTTAAAACCACATAGTTGTTGCTGCTATCACATTCTGCTTCCTTGAACAGCAATATTTAATTTTAACTTCTTAAAAAAGCTCAGAGGCAGTCGGCGATGGAGCTTACAGTCTCATTTCCCTTCCACACTCAAACATCAACATATGTTAGCGTAGAAGTCAGTTATATAGAAGTCACACTTCTACATAATAGTATGTGTTTGTATAATGAGACAAAATACTAGTAGAAAACATATCCAGTAGGGCAAAACAACTCTATGGGTGTAATGTGTTGGTTGAATTTAAATCCAGGATCTTTGAATGGAAAGGACAAGAGAAGGGATTTGGGTTTAGTTCCAGATGCTTTATTCTTTAACAATGTCAGGGAATTTCAAGGTAAAATATACTTGCAAGCAGTAGAGAAGAAAAAAACCCATAACCCTAAAAATGCCAAAGCTGTATGATTCAATACTGAATTCAGTCTTTCAAGCTCTCTGTACAACTCCCTTTAATAAACACAAACAACTAGATTATATTACATCATTTTAGTATGACTAAAGTTTGTTGATCATTGATCGATCTTTGGGGAATTGATGCCTACCCACCTTGAGCAATCGACCTGAAAAGGTCGAAATTTTGCAAAGAATGAATCGAGCAGGGATCCGCCAAGATGGTAAATGCCTGTTCAATCCAAATACTATGTATAAGGACCAGGGTCCCCATACAAAATATTGAGCGGGAATGGACGGGATAGTGGCGCATATCTCGATTCCCAGGCTGTTTGCCTGGTGACCGCAAGCCTTGTGACGTCATCATGCTGCTATTGGGCGCTCAAGGATCAAGCAGGCTTTAAGCCCACCACACACCATTTAGATCACTCCATACAATTCCCACAACTATGTAGTTCCGAGTCCTCCCTAATAGAATACATAGTGGTTGGAAAGTTTAGAAAGGTCCTCATATTACATGGTTTTGATAGAGCAAAAGTGGATTGTACAGAAATTGTATGGTAAGATTGTAAGGTGTATGGGGGGGGGGGGCTTTAGACTGATCTAAAGGTGTATGGTGGGCTTTACACTTTTATGTCTTACAAAAAATATTTGTCCCAAAATGTTCCATTCACATCTATTTACAACCATCTTTTTGGATCTTTGAGACAATTCATTTTCTTGCTTAAAAGCAGTGTGTGGTCATCTTGTAACCTTTATATGTCGTGTGCCTTATCCAATATTTGTTTAGCCCAATCTGTTTTTTTCACCTGACAACCAAAGTGCTTGTTGCTGCTGCTTATACTGTAGAGCATGTCATGAGTTTTACACAAAGATTCATTATGTAGATTTTTCCATTCTGGGATAATGAATGTTCAAGCAGAGTTTACACTGTTGCAGTACCTTACTTGTCATGGGGACAAATATTCAGGCTGTGGGCAGGCGTTAGGCCTTTTCACTTCCAATGCAGGGATACTGGTCCTGCTTTGTATATGATAAGAGGCCTCAGAGTGCTAGATGGAGTGATTTAGAAAAGTAAAATGGCATTTAACCCTTGCCGTGCATGAATGAACAACTTTCATTAGCTTGTAGTTATTGAAGCCATGCAGCTAATATTTCCACAGAGGCCAGAATGACACCAACATTTTGTTTACATGGGGGTGCAAATGACAATGTCTTAAGGTCCCCATACACGGTTAATACCTTCTTGATTGATCCAAAGTAATGGTAATAGAACAGGGCTTTACCAACATGTTGGTTCCCTGTTTGATCAAGCTTTCATCGAGCCTACTCGAAGAAAGGGTGGCCATGTTCAATTCGCGAACAGTTGACCAACACAAACTAAAAATTTACCCGAACCTTTACTGTTAATTCAGCAGCATAAGTAGTGGAATGGATTTTGGGTCTGAGGTCACAAAACATTTTTTAAGGTACTTTTCTGTGAGATGAATTTGTGTATGTTTCCAGGCTGCAGGACTATCAGGGGGTCATTGCCACAGAGCGGTCAATGGTTTGCAAGGTAATCCCAAAAACAGGAGTAGAAATCCAATCCAAGAAAAACTGCACATTTCTAAAAGAGATAAATAGAACTAGTGTGCTAAAATGAGACCTACAGAGTGGGAGGTGAGTGGGGGTGCTCTGAAAGCCTTCTAAGCTTTCTAACAGCATATATTTATTGATCGTACAGTCTTGCATCATTCACTTAAATATATTATTTATACATTTCTTTGCCTGTCACAAAGACCTTTCTACTGTACGGGTGGTGCTGTGTTTACCTCTGCCAGGAGGAAATGCAGATTATACTAAAGAACAGAAGGAAGCTGCGTCTGTTGGTTTATACAATACACTGTGACATACGTATGAGGGATAAGCTGGTAAATTCTGCCCGGAAGTACACAGTCCATATTGCTGACATTAATAATCACTTTTCTTATAAGATAGGTATTCATATATGCTCTCCCATTTCTGAGCTTAAAAAGCTAATATCTGGAGCATTTATTAGGACCACACCTATGTAGAAGCAGTGAGTCAGGAATGTAGCCTGGCTTTCAACCCAATACAAAATACTTCATTGTATAGAACCCCGTACAAAAATGTATTGTTTATAGAGAAATAGAAGTAGTTGACATTTCTGAGCTTTTTGTACAACAACGATCTGGCAAAATGAAGATGTTGATTGAATGCATTTTTAATCTGTACTGCAAATTTACTTCACCTTACATGAACACGTGTGCTAGCCCCACACTGCAAAGTTTATTATTTATTTATTGTTTTTAACTTTACGGTTCTACAAATAGTATTTTTAATTACCTCTTTTGTCCATACACCAAAGCTGCCTACTAGCACCTGTAGCTAGTATGTCAGGCTGCATTCACGTTCTTTTTTTGAGTTGGAATTTCTTGTCTATGAAAATTATTATTTTTATACAAAAAAAATAAGTACACATTATATAACATTTACATTCACAAAATACGTTGGTTACGTTCCATTTATTCCTATTTAAGGTATATAAAAAATTTTTTATTATTATTACGGTCTTCCTTGCCCTTCTCACCTAACCACTGAAATAGGCGTCCCATTGGTCCCACACATCATAAAATTTCTTAATGCTATCATGTAACCTTTTAGCCAGTAATTTGCAATCACAAGTTCTGATATGACCCCACAATTTTTTTTATACTGAATGCTGATAACAGAAGGCATATATTATATATACTTAAGTATAAGCCGACCCGAATATAAGCTGCGGTACCTAATTTTATTTACAAAAACGGGGAAAACACACTGACTCAAGTACAAGCCGAGGGTGCAAAGTAAGATAGTAGAGTTTTTCTCTGCCACACCCTCAATAAAGAGAACACGGGTTCATTGTTATTACAGGATGGGTTT
>CM070036.1:55918350-55939746 GCA_036250615.1 Ptychadena robeensis | reverse complement strand
TGCGATTCCCGGCAGAATCGCCGGAATCAATTGGATGATGAATCGATTGGACATGGAATCTGACACGTGTATGGCTAGCTTTAGAATTCAAAGATGAAAATAAGTTTTCATTCAAGAAGTCTTTATTATTAGTCTAATAATAAGTCTAATTAGTCTAATAAGTCTTCATTATTGGGACCAGTACATAAAATGGAGATGGAAACTCATATTCATATTTGAATCACGTTTCACAAGCCGACATCGGAAGCGTTCAGAGACGGGGCGACGACCCAAGACAGATAAGTGGACCCTGACTCGAAAATAAGCCAAGGGGGGCTTTTCCAGCTAATTTTTTGGCCTGAAAAACCCGGCTTTATACTGTATATACTGTAAATGAAATTGTACAGACCTCCAGAATGCCTTTTGGGCCTAAATGGTCCAACAGTTAACTCCTTTTACTGTAATTGTGTACCTTTTTTTTGACAAAAATGGCAATCCTTTTTTTTTTTTCTTTTGCAATTCTATTTATTGTTTAGACCCCACTCCATCCAGATACCAAAAGGATAATCATATTTTCAAATCTCATTGTACATGGCTCATGTTTGTAAAAAATACGGATTTTCCTGGTGTGTTTGCTTTGTAAAGGTACCCATACACGTTGCGATTTTTCGGGGACCGATGCGATATTCGATTTCGATGCCCGATTTTTGCTTTAGTGCTATTTTTAAAAGTCGGTCGGATGCCCGATTTTTCACCCGATTATTCAACCGATCGGCTGGTTGGATTGGGAATCTTTTAAGAGTGGCCGACCATCCAAAAATTACAGGCATCCTCATTCGGGACCCGACCGACTTTTCGGCCGATTTTTCTAAAAACCGCATTGGTCGGACTACATTTGCATGTTAGGAATCCCGAACGATCGACCGACCGGATCAGTCGGAAGGGCTAAAATCGCACGAAAAATCGCAACGTGTATGGGTACCTTTTAGTTTGTAGTAATATGATAGTATTTATGTGTGTACACTGTCCCCTTTTCTGAAGTTAATCTAAAATTATTATTGTATCTTTTCTGAATTGGAACATCCATCTCATTTACATTTTGTGTAGTTTCCACCCCATACATTGGTTTTGAAATAACAGACATTAATTAATTCTATATGATATAGTTAATGTCGGATAATAAGATGTGTTCGGACCCCCAGAAAGACCGGAGTTTGTGCCCTGCTGCCTTTTCCGTGGGTCAAATGTGCCCATTAGTTGATTACATTATATGCTTTTGCTTATCCTGATATCCAGCTGGAGCCCTTTAACCGTGTTTGTATAACGATAATATATGTTGTACTTGTGCAGCCCAGGAAAGCCATGTAAGCAAGTGTCAGATCTACTACTGCTGGGTTACAGGAGCAGAGTAAATAAAGTCAGGCCTCATGACAAAGAGGTGTTTCTCAGCATCCTAATTTAACAAAAGCTCTGCTGATTGACACAAGCTGACAAGTCTGCGAGCTTTACATTCACCCAGCAGACTAGAAAAGTGGTGTTTTAGCATTTTTCACTCTGCTAATTTGCTGCAGTCGTTGCATCATTTTTTGCAGGTGTCACTTTGTGGCGTTGCTGCTCACCGTGCTTTATTGTATGCGCAGAGAACACAAGTGCACTTTTTTCCCCAAGTCTCGGAAAGGAAACCTTGCTAAGCTCTGTGCAGAACAGCTTGGATGGCTTACACAGATTAAACAGAAACAGCCTCTTACATGTTGTCTATAGCGGTGTAAAATGTCCGTACAGTCCTACAGGAGTTACGGAGCATATCTTTTGTTTCTTCTGTTTTATTATTATATTACCATACTGTCCCTGCTTGAGGCAGATAACACTTCAATGGCATAAATAATATCTAGGTTCCCAGGTGCTTGACTTCTGCTCAAAAACTGGCTTCTGTAAATTGAATGAAAAAAACTATGTTTGGTAAGGGTTTCCCCAAAACTAAGACTGTGTCTTATATTAGTTTTTGCTCCCAAAGCTGCCGTACGTCTTATATTCGGGGGATGTCTTCTTTTTCCATGAAGAAGAATACTGCACTGGGGTATCGGGGCGGGGGGATCACTTAAAATGACACAGGGGGGAATCAAATGGCACAGTAGACTCAGAGGGGGGGTTACTATTTTAGTAACTCCTTCTGTGCCATTTTGATTGCCCCCCTCTGATCCCCCCTGTCCAGAGTAACAGTACAGTATCTTCAGAGGTGCTTTATTTTCGGGGGTATTCTAGCTTGAGGCAAAAATGTATGGGTGCTTTATTTTCGTTCATAGATTTTCGTTTTCATTCACAAAATTTCATAAATGTGAAGTTGAGAGTTTATTTAATCGGTAAATTAGTGTATATATCTGTAAATATACAAATATTTTTTATGGATAAGTAAATAATAGTAGTAGATCTTTGGTTTTTTGGAAGTTGGTTGAAATGATTTAAAATAACTGCTCATAGGAAGTAAGTTTCTGTTTCTGATCCTAAACTGATCTTCTTCTTGTGTTTGAAATGGGGAGTAGAGCCCGCGTAGGTAATACATTGGGATTTTTTAAGAATATACTGCAGGCCTGACTTTCAGTTGAGATGTGGTTACTGTTTTCCTTCTATCAAAGTCTCATGGGAGGTCTGACAATCTATCCAAACAAGCTGCTGAATTGTGAAAATTAATATAAACCTTTCTGGTATAACATGTAGTTTCCAGCGCCACTGTAATGATTGTGTATTCGTGTTCTTTTACATACTACTATTTCAGTATTTGTAGAGTTTCTGAAGGATTGGGGGTTAAACCACACGCAGAAGGACAATTACTTTTGTCATTTTTGTTTCCCCAAATGTGGGAAAAAAAATGCATGAAATAATATGCTCATTTGTTCCCTAATTTTATGGTGTGTGTCCAACAGAAAGATAAATCTTTCACAAGTGATTCGGTCTGAAAGAAATGATCTTGACTTTCGATGTAAGCGACAGTTGATACAATTTTTTTTATTTCAGTTTACTGCTCACGTAGCTGTAGCTACTCCATGTGGGATTTGGGCTCATGGGGTACAACACAAGGCTTTCATGCTGTTCTTTGTGTTGTGTGAGTATACTGTAATCATTTAAGGTGGCCATAGACTGTTCGTGTTTCTGCCGATTTTTCGTCAGATCGACTGCGCATGATAATGTCATCATGCATGTCCGGTCTTTTTGAGAATCGTCCGCGCACCCTTTGTGCGTCGGTTTTTACTTTGGCTGGGGATGCTGGTCCCCATCACAAGTTAGATCGATTTATGGCCATATTCAAGGCCGGCACGTTAATTTGCGAGAGATTTCACTGCAGATCAATCACTGTGAGCGCGCACACCAGTTGATCTACTGCAAAATCGGCCACAAATCTAACAGTCTATGGCCACTTTTAGTCATGAAAAGACAATAAACAAACTTTTTCCAACAAAATAATTTGTTTTAGTCAGTATCTTCTTACTTTACTTCCACCAATATATTCTTCGACAATAGACATTCACCACATCCTGACAAAGACTTCTATGACTTTTACTTCATTGTTTTGTTTTGTTTTTTACTTTTTTTTCTTTTCTGTAATATAACATTTTAAGAAAGCCCCTTAACCAAGTAGTTGGTTTGCCATCTATAGTAAATCTAAAAATGAACAGTTCTGCTTAAGGGTTTTTTTTTCATTATGTGGTAACAATTTGATGCAACTAAGCAAAAAGGAAAAAAAAAGGCTGTTTTTTTTTTATTTTTGGTTTTATTTTGTATTATAGTACTTCCCTGTAAACTGAGCTGCTTACAATTGTCTGACCTGGTTGTATGTTTACATTTACATCTTGGTTCAAAAGGTTTGTTGACCTTGTCACCAAACACAGATGTACAGGGCATAAAATTCAAACGGCTGAGATCACACAAACTAGGTTAATGGATGAGGGGGCAGAGCCTAGCAAAGGAAAGCTGCTTGGCTTACAGCGAGTGAAATATTACTTACATACTATATCAGAAGTATTTTTTGCTCTTTAGAAACAGTAGTTTTTTTTCATCAATTAACACATGAAACAATAAGCAAACCAAAAAGCTGTTTACTTTTGTCTTTTTCATAGAACCCTGTTTGTAAAAAGTTCTGACCCAGTTTAAAATGTACATTCTAAATCAAAATTTGTGATTATATGGGTATCATTTAAATCTTATATTTAGGTAAAATTGATGTAAAGACAACATCAGATGTTAAATCAGTGGCATCTTATATATTCTGCAAAAAAGGAATACTAATTTAAGATTGGATTTATTTAAAAATGTAATCTCTGTTTTGGATGCTGAAATGCTTATCGTGGAATCGTAGTACACTTACTTTTTATCTTAACTTTACTTCTTTGGTTTCTAAAACCATCTTTAGAATTCATACTAAACAACCCACCCAATATTACCATTAAGTTGCCGAATTGGTGGTGTTAAAGGGAACAGAGAGCGATTATGTTTTAGAAAACAAGTCTTATCTGGTATTTTAGGATTCACGCTTCCAGGTTGGTCACTATTGTGGGACTTTTCAAACTTGGACTGGGTTCTATTTGCATTATTCTGCAACATATGTGCTGGAAGTGCATTGGCATTGCATTCATAATTCATTTTTTTTTCATTCTGTGGTGATTGACTGTGATCAACACATAATGTGCATCATTTCAATTCAGGTGGGGGTGGGCATATGCCCTGGGGGGCAGAATCCCATCCCATCTGCATCTATGGTTAGGATCTAGTTCTCTTTTAATATGACTTCTGTTAAGTGCTTTGGAGGTTTTCTAAACTTAATTTTTCTTTGATGAAACTAAAGTGTGTTAACCTGAAACATGTTTTTGATCTTCTTCTTAATTGTCAAATAAATGCAAGGTTTAGATGTGCCACTCCCTCTTTTTTCACCTTCCTGTTCAGTTTCTTCAGTCCTCATACAGCATCTCAAAATGTCTCCTTTCACATCTATTTTCCTTACAAAAACTATAAATCTTTCTCTGCAATTACATGGTGTTTCTAATATAAGCTCCTCTTCATAAAACACATTACATCAATAAGATGACACTCCCAAGGATTACGCAACCAGCCTTGAAAGGGGTGTAGAAGAATGTTTTGGCAGTTCAAGTACTATTTAAATGTGACCGTTTATTATTATGTTTATATATAATTTCACATTTAGGCTTAAACTTTAAATGGTACAAATAACATGACCTAGTTATCACTTTTTTGAGTTTTACATGCAGATTTAGAGTTCAGTATATGAAAACCTGTTTGAAAATGTGGGATCAGCGCATCTCTGCAATGCCAGAAAATTATTCTCAAAGAAAACAAAAGACTGTATCACTTATTCAGATACTTGAATCTCTCCTTTATTTCACTGTCCTCCAAACACATTGTTACTATTCATTGTGATAACAGATCTTTTATATTCTGTTTTGTACTACAAATGGCATTTAGGAAAATTTTCAGCTTTAACCTGTGATATATATATATTTCACATCACATGATTACTATGGAACTATAAGGAAGATAAAAAAAGGCTGCATCTTAGTAGTTATAAGCTACAGTTTTTTTTGTTTGGGGGTTTAAGTGCATTTAAAATGCTGCCAAGACCTGTGTGTTTTGACTTGGTTTACAGAAAAGGGATACAGGGTATATATTTAGTAAGGTTCAAATTTACACGGTCTGTTTTAGGACGGCCGACCGTTGATAGCCACCCTTGAACCACAGTTCTGCCACCGTTTGGTAGGGGCTTGTTAAGTACTGACAGTTGCCCAATACAATCCTAATGGACCGCAACAAATTTTTGTACAGATTGTGTAATTTGCACTTGGTTATATCAATTGTTAAATCAGGAGAGATGGGGATGAACTCCAGAGGCTGATTTGTGGATAATTATCCTCTAGGAATAGCCATGAACAGCCTGAAGTACTATGGTTGGGAAGGAGGGGGTCAGTTTATGGCTATGTCAAGAAGCAGCTTATTTAGACCTTCTGTAATTGATTGCAGAGACATATTGTTAAAGCTAGCCACACATGGTTCAATTTAGCGTTCAATCGAGGTTCAATTAGATTTTGTAGTTCGATCAAACAAATCAAAACTAGATTTTAATTTAATCGATGTACACCACATGGGGAGTACGATTATTGTTCAATTTCAACTGAAAAGTTAATCTAAGTAATCCAAAATCGTCGATTGAATTCCTCTTACGATTTAGTTTCAATCGGACGTTAAAGGGAAGTAGCCAAAAAATCAAGCCAAAATAAATCGACCAATAGAGCAAAATTTTCCAACCTGTCCGATCACTTTTCAATCGACAATTTGACAAAAATCAATCAATGATCGTCGATTGTACTATGTGGGCAGAACATTGATTTTTTTTTTATAATTGATTGTTTTTTTTAATCGAAAAACGTTGATTGAATGCTAAAATCGAACCATGTGGGGCTAGCTTAAAACTTACAACTGTTTACATAATGTTTGCATGATAAAACAGAGAACATGTTGGGATCCAGAAGAACCTGACGCTTTCCTAGCTTGCCTTGAAGTTGTTTTATATAGTTATACTTCTGGTCACATGACTAGTGAGAAAGTTACATTCTCATGTGTTTTAAACAATGTTGCAGAATGTTCCCAGTGCCTAAAAGTTTAAAGCCATTCCTAGTGAATGTCCATGTAAGAATGAATAGTGGTTTCACTGCAGGAGAATCCATCAGCTTTGATTTGGTCCCAGAGAGGAAAAACATCACCCTCCTTTCAAGTATGTCTGTTACTGATCTAGGAAATTGACCTCTTACTATTTACCATTCTGCTTTTTGTTTATTGTCTGCAAAAAGGAATTTTCCTCAAAGGATTTCCTGACCTAAAGATACTAGAACAATCAAAGGATCATTTTTGTTTTCATGGATGAAGTTTAAAAATCTGTTGTTAAAGCAGCCCCTGAAATTCTATTTCTATTATTTATTCATTTACGTACCTGATTTATCTGCTATGGCTTAAGAGGCTAACAAAGGAAGAAAGCTTTAAATTCCCTGAAATTTGTGTGTATCAATCAATTTAAAGCCCCATCATAGGTTTCATTCAGAAGAACTAAATGGCTACCCATGGGCATGATAATTTCCCCTGAGAAATGCAGTAAGTGCTGAACATCAAGTGATGGAAGAATAGCCAGCATTTTTAATAGATGAAATGTCTTTAGCGTGGAGTTCTACGATGTTGGCAGAGATTAAGTTCAAATGAAACCCTTTTTAATTATATCCTAATATTAGTCTGCTTTCTAGGTATCATGCACAAGGTATGGCGCTTTGTAAGCTTTAATGCTTTAGAACATATAATTCTGGCAAATATGGCACCTCTAAAATGAAGGCTTATCATGTAATAATTTAGCATACACGCCCAAAGATTACATGATTGGAAATGGACTGGGTGGGGTGATAAGTGAAGATTGTCTCCAAACACACCCCTGATGTATTTTTAATATAAGTTTTGGTTAAAATTTTTGAGCCAATGTGTATATCAAGGTAATATGTGTATCTTGTAAAGCTCCACCTGCTGGCTGGATAATTCTTTTTTTAAATCATGTAGGGTAGAGTTAGCCTTGTCCATAACAAAGAAAAATAAATTTTTCGTATATTTATTTTTCTTTTCCAAAACATAACTAATTTGTCTTGCAGTGGTCTTATGCCAACTGTTCAGTGTGGTAATGTGACCGGAAGGGTACGTTTTAGGTTAACCAAAGTCTGGAGGGGGGGGGGGGGGTCATTTCTTCTAGTTACACCTCTGTTGCTTGCTGTGTCAATAGATAATGACAATATCATTGCTGTCAGTCAGGAGTTGAACTCCCCCAACAAGAAAACCTGCCTGTGACATGGGTGGCTGAGTACAGGACAAGGAAAACTCATTGTGTGTAGAATGAAAAAAGGAACTGACAAAAAAAGGGGTCAGCATAATTTGTCATTGACTTGTTTTTTCCTTTTTTATGGTTTGTATTGTAAGTTTTAAGCAAGTTATTTTAATAATAAGCCTTCCTTTTTTCTGGTCCTCAAATACCAGGGTTAAAAATGAACAAAGCTGATCTAAGAGGTAAAAGTACACAAGGATTTGGGTGGGTAGAGACACAAAAAAAAGTGGTCTGTGCTTGGAAAACACACCCTGTGGATTTTGATGGGACAAAAGTTTTGATGGAGCTGAATTGGATCAGGAAGACCTCCGCAAACCATCTGTATACGATTTGATCATGCAAAATAATGTTCTGGTCACCATTGCTGAGATCTGCTGATGCATGGTTAGACAGTGCAGAGGTGTGTTTAGGACTTTAAAATAAATACAATAGGAATCTTTCTTGTTTCTAACTCTTTAAAAAATGTTATTAGATATGGTAAATGTGCTTATATGCTAGATGATTGTGCCTGATCCACTGTGATTGAGTGGGTCAAATGTAGCTTATATTTATAGTCTATTCAACTGTCTGTCTGTGTGTATGTATGTGTGTGTGTGTGTGTGTGTCTATGAATTGTATCTGTCCCTTCTTCATACTGCTGCACAGTACACTCAAGAAAAGGTTCATTGTATGTTAGAAAGCTTTTGGAATAGTATGGACATCCCCCTGCCCTCAATATTTGGCACCACCCCCTACCTCACTACTGTGAGGAATTACTAGAAACCATTGCCAATTATAAATACTGGGGTTTTAAGATGCAAAAGGACTTAACATAATCGTGTTTACAAATGTCATAATTTTTTATGCACTATGATTAAAATCCCAAATTCATGTACAGCATAAAAACCACATACGGTAAATACTTTACGGTTTTTAGAGAGGATGAGTTTAGACACTTGATATGTAACTAATACAATGATTTATTCGTTGTGAATAATAAATAATAACATCATTATATAACAGTACTAATGAGTGTTCCCAAGGGATAAAGTGGTCATGGCCAACCCCAGATTCTCAATTAAACAAAACAATTACCCTAGTGGCTCTTAGGGTTTACCCTTCTGAATCCACCAAAACCTATGGCATTGTTAATCATTATTATTCATGTTGAGTCCTTTTGCACCTTTTTAACCCCCAGTATTTATAATTGGTAATGGTATGTTAGAAAGCCTATTGCAGTGAATATTATTATATTTGTTTAATGGTAACCTCAACGCATGGTAATGACTTAATGTACAGTAACTTAATGTGCAGAAACTAAAGTCCTCACATAGTGATGCTCCTTACTGTCTAGTTTTAGTTACTAAAGATAAAAGATTTCAAGATGACTTTGATGCCTTTTTCAGGAATCATAGTGAAATCTCTTCTCCGATGGGATTGTATTACTGACTTGCCTGAATATGACATTTCAATATTTTCTTGCAGTGTAAGGGTTGCTATAGACGGTGCTGACTTCAGCAGACTTAAAGTATTAATGGGTTTACTTAAGCACCAAAAAAGATAAAGCTTTCTATGCAGTAAAACAACCTCAGGAACCTCCATCTGTGTACATCAGTAATTTATACCCAACGACTACTACATTAGATGAAAGACTATTTAAGTAACAAAATTCAGTAGCATGTCTACAATATGTTAAAATTATGACCAAGTATATAATAATTTCCTGTCTGTAGGTTATTATTAAGGCAGAGTTACTTGGTCAGTCATTATTAAACAAACCTTGGCCATTAAAAGTAAACAAACCTCATGACACTTATTATTCTGAACTTTAGAAGTTCTCATGTATCTTGAGATTCTGCTACTTTTCCATGTAACAAGTTATTGCTGAGGAATGTACAGAATGTCAGCCAGCATGTTCATTTCTTTTTTTCTCTCCTTCCTTTCCATCTAAAAGAGAAGTGCTACTTTGTCTTTCCTATTGGCAGGTTTAACTGTTTTTGCATTTGTATGCAACAAGGCTGTAGTTAAAGGATGACTTAACTTGTTTGTTGCTTCTGCGGCCTTTAATTTTGGCATTAAAGTACAACTTTTCTTTAAATGTTCAAAAAGAAAGACGCAACTTTGTAAGGGAGCTTTCTCTATGCTTTTGTATAACAGTCCATCTCTTGTGATTGGTTCAGAGCAGATTTAATCTTGTTAGAACCTTGGAATGATTTAATTACTATCATAGGACGACCTTCCCATTCAGGGACGTGTGTTCGTGTTCAGCTCTGTTATATGTGGATTAATAGAAATAATGGTCTACATAAGATCGGTGAGGATGGTTTGTGCTTATTTTAAGGCTCACATGAACCTAGGTGCTCCTTCTGGAACATCATGTTTTAATATAAATTATTCATGTGTGTTTAAATGGAGTTTGCGCGTGTAACATTTCAAATAATTCCAGGTAATTTTCTGCAGTAGTGTAGGATGGTTTGCTGAAGAGTTGCTTGGTTGGACAGCATTAAGGGCTCTTGCACACTAAGACTAAGTTTACACTGGTGGTTTTTTACCGCCAGGTAAACGACCGTTTAGCGTGACCAACCGGCGGAGGCCACATTAGGCGTCCGCTGGTCGGTTTTCAGGCGGCCGTGCCATAGGACCTCTATGGGGTCCTTAATTAGACGCCCTGTAATCGCCTGCACTGTTGCAGATGACCACAGGGAGTCCTTTATCCCGCGGCTGCGGGAGCGCACTGGCGGTTCCCAAGCTGAAAGTAGCTCAAGAACTGTCAGTGTAAACTTAGCCTAAATGCATTGTCGCTTTTTTATAAATGCACAAACTTTTTAACGTGTTTTTACAGTAAAAATGCAATTTTACCATTCACACTTCATGGGTTGTGTTTTAAAAAACTCAGCATTTCCTTATGTGTTTTTTTTATGATGCATGTTTCATTGATTTGCTCAAAAACGTAGATGTAAAGTGTGAAACGCATGTGTTTTTGTATATATGCAGAAAAGCATGCCTTTAAAACACGCATATAGTGTGAAAGGGCCCTTAGTGTTTATATCATTGCTTCCCCTTTTTTGTTCTGATGCTCTCTTTATACTGGCTGTGCTTTGTATGGAACTTGTGTCTTTATTTAAATACTGGTATAATAAGTGGTGAACTTGTGTCTTTATTTAAATACTTCTGGTATGTCAACAGTTTAGTCACATCCTCCTTTTTATGATTTACTTTTTCATTTAGGGACAGTTGCAAATAACCTTTTTGTTTTTATGTAACATAACTTTTATTTCTGCCCAAGTTTAGTTAATGACTTTATTTAAACTTGTTTTTCCTTTTGTACTTGAGAACTTCTTGGTCACTGCAGTTGACCAAGCAACATGTGCTTCAATTTTAAACCATCAAAAAGAACCTGTATGGTTTCCATGAAGACCAGGATTGGTGATCTGTCCTTCTGAAAATGTTGTTTGGTTGTTATGTAAACCCAATGGCTGCAATACTTTTTTATGAACTAGAACAAGTATCTCTAGCAGGAATTCTAGCGTTTTAATCTGAATGTGAACAATTATGGTATTATGAGTTCTACAATGGTAGCCATTACATTATCTGGTACAAGCTATTTATTTCTAAGTGCATTGACTTTTTGATAAATAAAAGAGCCCCCAAAAATTCTCTCATCAATTTTTGCTATTAAACCTGATAATATGTTCATCTACATCAATATTTAGCACTTGTATTGCACTTGATATTGTTACAATATTAGAACCCTTGCTTTCGAGAAACCAAAAGTATCCAGTGTTTCAGACGTTTCACTTTAGAAGGCAGTCTGAAGCTGGTATGGTAAGATTGTAAAGGTCCCCACAGATGTGAAGGTTAAAAAATCGATATTAGATGCGATAATAAAGTTAGATTTTTTTTTTTTTTTTTCGAACATCGAAAGATTTCATTAATCCTATGGGAAGTGATGGGGTAGGCGTATATTTTAATGTTACTCGATCGAAGAAAGATATCTTTAAAAAAAATTCTACTCTCGATTATTGTTAAATCGATAAAAATTTACGGACAGGTTCGGTAACTATTAAATCAACATATTGTCCGATAATCATTTAATTCCATCAATCTGACAATTTTTTTTACCATGCAATACATCCTACGATTATTATTGATCTTTTTAAGTTGATCTAACTATGAAATCTCCATGTCTGTGGGGACCTTAAGGTGTATAAGGACCTTGGAACAATCTGGATCGAACACTGCGATGAGTTGCTGGAAGTGCTGCAGTTGCTGTGAAAGGGCACGTAACCCTTTTTTTTTTCTTTTTTCTTTTTTTTCTTTTTTTTTTATAAGTTTATAGCCAATATTTATATTAACTGTTTTAAATAGTGCATAGGATAAAGTATGGGGGGGCAGTTGGAGGGAGATTTGTCTGCTACAATAGGTGTATAAACCAAGTTTAAAAGTAAAAAGTCTAAAATGTAGCATCAGCAATGCAGTTTTGATCTTACAAATGCACTTCTGACTTCTCACAATTTGTTATATTTTGTTCCCCCTACCAATGACCTGGCATAGTGATTACATTCACTTTTTCTGTCAGACATACTTGTTGTTAACTAGTGTCATGCCATACTATATGCACAGTTGAGATGTGACCTTGCTTTTCATATGTTGATGTGAATGTCAAATAATAGTCTTCATAGGGTCACAATTTGCAGCAGCAGTCTCCTGATTAGAAAGTGTTCTTTCTTTTCCCATAATAGGTGTAAAACTAACCAGAATAAAGTTTGCCCCCTATTTCACTATGCAGAAGGGCTGGCAGTTGCCATTATACCCAGTTAATTCATGTAATTTTTAATACAGATTAGTAAATGTGAGATAAATCGTAAAATAGCTGGGGCTATCATCCAGGGGCAGTCCTGCTTTCTCGACATAGTATTCAAGTTGGTCTTCTGGTCTGCCCACATCAAAGGAAAATCTCCTGAGCGGTCTTAAGCTCAGAGAGAGGGCATCGGCTGCTAGTGCCAGGCACCCTTTCCGTACCGGCCACTACTGTGCATGGGGACTCTCATCCCTATCCAAAGTAATGGTATTGGCTGGGAATTTACTGGCATGTCGGATACTTGTGTGATCCGACATGCACCAGATTCCTGGACAAACTTGCCAGGCACACCCGATTTTTGTCCGATTGGCGGGAACGCACACGGTGGTTGATTGGTTGAGAAATGCAGAAATCTGTCCGTCTATGGCCAGTTGTACTGATGCCTGATCCTAGTAGCTTTTTAAGTCCTTTTACTTCTTCAAGTTGCACAATAAGGACCCTGGCAGAGCCGAGACAACCAAGTATGGCTTTTGACTTTGAAGCCCAATAGGAATTGCTACCCTGGAGGCCACTGTCTACATATGTCTGGTATAAATTGTAACCTTTACAGTTGGTGTTTGCAGAATTTACTTTAAGAAATTAATTCAGGCAGGTGGTAAGAAAACCTCTAAAATATTTATATTGCCTCATGACATAGCATACATTTTTAAACCAAACTGTGAACATTTGTTAGTATATCAAGAAAATGAGGGATTCAACAGTTCAACTTTTATTATGTGGAAAAATCATTTTATTTCAGTAACTATAAATCTAAAAAAATGTATTGCTGCATATTAGACATGGTCATACATTAAGTTGTTGATATCCCATGGGTGTGCTGTAGTCCAAGTTTATTTTCTAAGGTTATCTTCTATATAAAGACTGAAGGCTGTTTAGATGGTCACACATGGCAGCAGTGACTATATGAGGCAAGGAAATAACCTGCTTTATTCAAGTACTACCCAATCAGCACCAATGTCATTATTTAAGAACCTGGATGATTCATGTGGTCACACTGCTTAGTTTTTGGACCTTTAAGGGCTTGTTTACATGGACACTTGGCAACCACCCATTAAGCAATTACAGGGTGTTATTAGATCATTGCTCCATAGGGTTAACATGGGGGAGGTTATAACCCCAAGAGCACCTGGTCGTTGTTGTACTCTAAAAAATGGCCATACATGTGTAGATCAACCATAGATTCGATCAGAGTTTTTGACAATTTGATCAAACATCGGTCGCAGTAGAGTTGAAAGCTATACCAAATTAGGTGTTCGACATTTGCCCAACATGATTTCAATATCAAAGTGATTTTTTTATTGAAAAAAGTGATTCTATTAAGAGTGTTATAAAAAAAAATGGTTGACATCGATCTTTATTTAAAAATTCTTTTGACAGATTAGAAATTTAATTTGATTCCAAAATTCAACATTTTCCGAAATTTTTTCTTGATTTCATGTATGATTTTGGTCGATCAAACCAGGTTAGTGTGATTGTCAATTAGCTGCTTCTTGTTTTGTTGGGCATAGGCCTTTCTTGTCTAGTAATAATCAAATCCCAACCTCTGTAAGTCCATTGTTAACATTAGAAACAGGCTCACTGCTATAGTAACCAATGTAAACAGCAGCTGCAAGCCAGTCAATGTTAACAGTGAAAAACCAAAGGTTCTCATGGCTAGTGATCATCAGGTTTGGATTTTGGGTATCCTTCCTCCAATATGAAGTGATGCTACTTGTCCGCAGACAAAACAATTGTACATATTTTGCACTGGTTTGAGTCTATAATGGCAACCCTGAGAGTAAAGGAATAGTCATTTGTCTGCTGTTCATTCACACATACATGACCTCTTTTTTTCCCCCCCAAGACCAACAAATATTACCACTGATACATGCTCAAGATGAAAAAAGAAATTGCACAAGGCTGACATCAGTTGTTGTGGACCCACTGTTTACAACAGTGGAGGCCAACTGTGTTGATATGGAGGGCCACAAATGCACATTTTCAATCTATAATGACTTATATGAGCATTTTATAATGGATAAATGACAGCATGCAGAGCTAGAAGACATTATTTTTAATAAGATGATTTTTTAAAAACAAAACTTGCTTTAAATGATACTTCAAGTTTTAGGGAACACTGTGCATTTTTGTATCCTATATATCATCAAAGCCTGTGATGATATCTATGAGGCGCATAACCTTTTTCGTTATATGCCCCTATTCTGAGGTTATGTGCCCCAATATATATTATACAATCATCCCCTTTTCGTTGGTGGAATAGTGGGAGCATAGGCGCTGATCCCCCATCAACACTAGAGGAGAGGCGAGGGACTTGCTCAGGCACCAAACTGGGTTGCTGATTGGCTTTCACGTACGCCTATCATGTTCATTTATCGCCTCTCCTCCACATGTCAGCGGGGAATCGGCGGACAGGTGAGTTCTTATGCAATAACAGTTACGTTTCGGAGGCCGCAAGTGGAGGATCGAGGGGGCGCTTAAGAACACCCAAAGGGCGCTTAAGAACACCCAAAGGGCCACATGCTGGCCCCCGGGCTGCGGGTTGGGCACCGGGGGGTCTACAATAATATAGTCATTTAGTAGCATAGCATGCCCATGATGAAAACATTTGTTTTAAATGTCATAAACACTTGCATATGGGAAATTGTTACTTTCAGCTCCTGTCTACGATTGTTAATCTTGGTGTGGAGTACTGGCTGCAGCTTTTACCAAGTTTTAAGCAGATATTCAGCGGTCTCCTACTCTGCTGAAGCTTATAGAGATGTTGATAAACAATCCAACGAACACTCCTGATTAAAAGCAACGTCTTAGGTTTTTACTACTACCGATGTTGTTAACATTAGCACACTTTGTTCAGAATGTAATAATTTAGATGGCTTGGAAGTTGCATATGTATATTGCTTTTCAGCTTTAAAACATTAAAACATTGTGTTTTTACAATCTGTTGAATACTTTCGGTCCCTTTGGGCAATACCTGAATTGTACATTCCTCCCTTTGTTACACATGGTGCTCAATAGGTAGAAAAGGGAGGGTACAAATCTGTACAGGTTCCTCTTCTATATCAACCGGCTGGCACTGCATGCTTCACCAATCCCCATCCGAGACATGATGTTCCATTCCGCTGCATCCACTGTTCGTTTTTCTAAAAAATATATTTTAAATAACTTTAACACCTTATTGACATTTATACATCTTTAATACAGAAATATAAAAAAATATTCCTTTAGACAAACTGCAGAGTGAAAGATTTTACTTGGTTACTAAACTAGTAATTTTGCACAAGTAGTAATTAAACAAAATCCAAATTTGATATTAATAGTAATGTGGAGATAAGGGAAATGTCACCAGTGGAGTTGTGTAATGATCGGGTTATCAGCCTTGGATTTGTTATAATTATGCCGTCTTACCTCTCTACTCTTCCTGTGAGAGGAGACATTTTAGGGTATAAGGCCCCTTGGAGGCCATCCGTTTACTTGGCTAAGCTCAGTGCTGAATTGACATCCAAATAACTGTCATGTAGTCCTGAGCAGCATTATGTGAAAGAAAACGAAAAGCTTTGTTAACGAAGTTTTACTGACCTTTAGCTGTGCTGCTTTATCTCCATGGGGGTCCCACTGTACAAGTGAATAACAGGACATGCACCTATGCCTGATTGGAAGGACCTCGCTAATGTGACACATCAGTGTGTAACTTTTTTGTCTTTTCAGTGGTACTTTCCAGGTTTAAACTCCTTGTAGTTTTTTTTGAAGAAATTTTCCTTCTTCCCCAAGACCCAACAGGAAGAACTTGTTCTGGGGATAATGCTAACTGTTTTTGCAGAACTATTGCATCCCTACTCGTTCTAAGCAAAAAGACTTGTTGAATATGCATGTGTGTTGGTGAATGCCGGTTCACTGCGTTTGTTATAAATATAACCTCGCACATGAAGGTTTGGATTCCTACAAATAGTTTCTGGCTAGTTTCTTTAGGAAGGGCATATACCACATAGTAGAAAAAACCTTGGAAATGTTTTAAAGGATTTGTAATTTTGTCTAGCCCAGTGGTTCCCAAACTGGGGTTTGCACCCCTGGGGGTGAGGGTGTGGATATATTCCAGGGGGGTGCACAGCTAGGGAGCCAGCTGAGGTGGCACTTAGAGCCCTCTATGTGGTTGGCGGTCAGCCAGAGAGAGTGGGGTGGGGAGCTCTACATTCTGTCAGTTCTCTTCTCCCTCTACAAATCGCACAAAGTCCACCCACCTTTCCCTACCACTTTCATCCAATCAAGACCACCATGGGGGAACTAGCTGCAGACAGTAGGTAGAGTGCATGTTATGTGTGCGTCTCTGTGTGTGTTTGTCTTTGTTACGGTAAATGTTTCCGATGATTGGAGTGTGAATATATGATGCATGATTGTTGTGTGTAATGTTTGAAGAGAATTGTAGATGCGCTACCACACCTTTTCTGGTATAAGAATACCTGTGTTTCACCATTGCACTGTCCCTCAATCTGAACCCATGTTAGAAGGGGGTGGGGTTCGATATTGTTCTTATATAGACAGAGGGCGACGTTTTGGAACCACTAGTCTAGCCAGTCTTGTGTACCAACTAAATCTCTGCTGTAGGAGTGCAGCTTAGTTAAAATACTAAGCTATTGATTAAGTCATTATGTAAGTAAGAATCTATTGATGAGGCCACCCCTCTGCTCTCTAACCTCTTCATGTTCATTGTCAGCAAATGTCCAATGTGTAGGATCTTCCGCTGTGTAAGGAAATGTAAAGAAGCAAAAAGTTTAATTTATAACTTTAATAATTGGTGTCTGTGTCTTATTAAATAATAAAGTGAGGGTAGTATATGAACTAGTTCAGCCAAAGAGCAGCCCATATAACTTGCAACTGAATGGCATGTAAATTGTGATGACTGAAGGGTTTGGTAGTAATAATAGTAAAGCCATGTCTGGATTTCTCCCTTGGCACCCTCTGCTGCTTTCACCTCCACTATTAACTTCCCCAGTCTTTTTCTAAACACAAGACCAGTCTAGGCTCCAGGTCTTTTATATGTTGTTGCATTTTCACAGGTCTAAATATACAGGCTATTCCTTGCTCTAGGTGCCATCTAGACATTTAAATATACTGTGAAGTGTATACTAGTCATGTGGCCAATTTTAAAAAGGGGTAATTTGCTTTTTACCAACACTGTTATTTTCAGTGTGTGGCATTAACTGGAATTAAGATGAAACTACATAACATACTTACAAGAAATTGTATAGGCAGCTCTTCACCAGTTGAGTGATTGATCCTGAGAATTAACCCGATTGCCATTTTCAGTGCCTGACACGTTGGCAGCTGGCTCGTTGGGATTTGTTTTTTGCTGTTGATAATCACCACTTCAAAAATAGAATGAACTTGATTATTGTGTTGTATTACATTTTTTTACCTTTTTTTTTTAACTACAAAACCAAGCAGTCCCATAGTTCCTCTTTATCTTCTAATCAAATATATGTGCAAACGAAGTACCAGTTAACATAACCAGTCATTTGAATACAGCAAACAACCATAAAAATGCATGCTATGCATTACTTGGGTTGGGTATGTTGTACTTACACTGGTGTTTAATAGGCCTGATTTGATACATATATCTTAACATGTAAAAGCCAGTAGCTGTGTGTGGACAGTATCCAGTACACTGTCCCATAGGAGAAGTGTGGGATCTTTTGGTATGCATTACTCTGCTTCCCATGTCCTGTGTTTGCTAGTTCAAGCAATAATGTCAGAAACAACAAATAGCTGGAGTAGACATGAGTTAATGATCTCTATTCAGTCGTTTCAAAGGTTGCCTAAAGAATGGGTATTGTAGCCGCCTTCTGATTTGTTATACCCATTTTGTATATTGTCCTTACTGGAATGTTAATGTTATTTAATTTTTTACTTATGAGTAAATAAAAAAAATTGCCTGCAAAATATGCCATCCCAGTTCTCTGTGCTCTTCCAATATCCAGAACCCCTTGCATTCATTTGGCTGTTTGTGGTATCCTTCTGGGTGGTGTGTGCCTCTGGCAGGGTATGATTGTCATTAGTACACATTTAGGAATTGCCTTATGGGAATGGCAAATCTTTGTCTTCTATGGCAAATTATACAGATTTTGAAGCATCCCCTATTTTGGCTTTTAAAGAAAGGTGAAGATCTTTCTCTTATCTGTGGAGTGAGCAAAGCAGTTGAATTCTGCATCTAATTTTGTAACCTGTTCCGGACCATAGAATATTATATATTTGATGTATTTTAAATGGAACTTCATACTTTTAGATCAGGATTAGGTTTGAAAGCAATTTTTGCATATTTCCGTAAAAAAAAAAATTCAATATGTTAGCTCAGTAACTCCTCAGTGTTTTCAAATGCTTAATGCTGTACTTGCAGTTCCCTTGTGATGAGTTTTGGGTTGGAGATTCTGCTGGCGATTCTGTAATCCGTTTCAGTACGGATTAGTTATAATGTTTTTCTATCCTGTCTTTGTTAATTTGCAAGTCTGCGCTCAATACCATATGGAGGGGCCAGAACAATGGAATTATGTCCTATACTTCTCCAAGGCTGAACCTGTGTTTATATTGCACAAAATGAGTTTATCTTTAGTAAAGCAAGAAACGTAATGCCCTCCAATGCTACTTCATAGCACTAGCTGTAAACGTAGGCTACCATTTTTTTTATGTATGTATTTTTTTTGTTTAATTAGCTTGAAGTATATCTTAAGCCAATCTCATCTTTATTTTATGTGTTTTTTGTTTAAGAGATTTCTCCTGAACTTGCTTCCCTTTAAAATTGTGACGGACAACCCTTCTTTTATTACTATGCTTATCAGCCCTCTTAAAATGATGATTGTATGTGCATGTGTATTTTGCACACACATAGACTGCAACAGAAGTTTATGTATATTTGTTGCCACCCAACCATAATGTATTTTTATTTATGTACCCCACCACCAACAACAAAGTCCTCTGCGTCTTCTGCAACAAAGTCCACTGCCTGACCCATATTCTTCTTACTATATGTGAACATACTTTATTTTAGCATTTTTGCTAATCCAATTCAAAATCTTCATAGCCAAGATAAATCGGATGTACCCCAGGGCTGGGAAATAGTGTTTCCCTTAATTTGTTGCAATTTTTCAGTTTTGTCTTTTCAGCACTTTTTTTTTGAACTGTTGAGTTGTGTTTTAAGTATCTAGTCTGCCAAGAAATGTGGTTTAGATTGTTACAATACAATTAACAGGAGCAGATGGCCTTCAGTCCACTTGGAAAGCTTTCAGCCTGGTTCCCAAAGTTTGAAGGCCATAAGTTTGGCTTGTTTGTTTAATCATATATTCCATCTGTTGGAGAGAACAGAAAATTCCCTGCACTCTCTTCTGTAAATGCAGAATTTTATTTATAATCTATGGAGAATACAAAAGTTTGTTATAGTTTATTTACAAACATTCTCCCAGTAGTCTGGATCATTTCTGAGCCTGCTATGAGATCTGGCACTATTTGATCAGCGTGCACCTTTTCCCAGTTATCTGCTAAATGTTCAGCTGGACTTTAATCTGTAGAAAAACAAAACAAAGGTTAAATAGAAATGTGTGTGGGACCAACTGTAGTGTTTTGTAGTACCAAAAAAGACCGTGATACTTATTGGGCTTAACCTTTATCCAGAAAAAAACATTTGAGTAGAATTGGAAGTAGAAAAGGAAATGTTGGGTTTATACAATACTGTTAATTACATAAAAATATATATGTATGTATGTATTCGTGAATTAAGAACTAGAGACCATTTGGTCATTTTTAACTTGTAGCTCTTGGAATGATTGTTTTTTCCCCCCTAAAGATGGTTAAGATTTTTTTGTTTTAGTCTTGAAGGGTTTTTATCTTTGTGAAGCTTTTCAGAATATACCTTGCATCACATAGCTGAACCGCAGGATGTTTTTTTATGCCATTGCCTGTCATCTGTGGCCCCATTCAGGACATTTCTTAGCTTCCTTAGCTCTGTCTTGGTGATGATATTGGCACTACAACAAACAATAAAGGGATAGCTCTTTACAGACACTACATCAGGGGTGAGCAAACTAAGGCCTGGGGGCCATTTCCGGCCCTTTAGTATTTTCATTTGGCCCTTTGTCACCTTGGCGTCAAGACACTCTGGCTCCCCTCTGCTCATTCCCTGCAATAATTATAGATAATAGTGGATGATTGTTAAGGTCTCCTGCTAGAGGCTGTAGTTTACTTAGATCTACTATCCAAAGTCAAATTTTTAAATATATATATACATTTTATATTTATTATATTTTTTCTTAAACCTCCCTGCTAATCAGTATGATTAATACTTTTTTTTAAATCAATGTTTACATTTCCCACCCAGGCTGGGAAGACTTGGGATTGGGCGGCCCTTACACATTTATTGACCGGCCCCCTCTGTCAAATGTAAAAATTCATTGCGGCCCACGAGTCAAAAAAATTGCCCACCCCTGCACTAGATTAATGTTGCGTGAGACAATTGTTTACGATAGTGGCAGGTGAACACCAAGTGTCCATATAGCTGTCCCTCAATGTTGTTTTCATAAAAAGAATCAGCTAGGACAGCTGTACTTTCCGCTGAACAGAAACAGTCAGGGGTGTGCACGGGGTGTATAATGCCCATTATATTGGCTGTTACTGGAAATGA
>CM070036.1:55895273-55918250 GCA_036250615.1 Ptychadena robeensis | reverse complement strand
TGCTGCCTGGCATAAGAAATCCACAGGTTTTCCTTTATTTTGCCTGTATGAATCATGTCTGAGTATATAAATATTTGGGTATGCTGAGATGTAATTTAAAGTATGCAAGTAAAGTATATGTGTACAGAGACCACTGTATACTCCACACTGTTCATTTGTGTTCTACCATTATATGCATCTTATGAATTAGGCATTGTCAGATGTCATTTATATACACATGCATGCATACATTCTCATTTTGCGTTTTAAAAAGTCATGTATCTCTGTGTTTTCTTCTAGATCTCAGCCCTGCCGTGATTCTTTCACTCCCATTCCCAGAAGTCGTTCCAATGTGTTAGTAGTGTTGAAATGGACAAAGTGGTCACCCAAACTTTTGTTCAAGGTAAGGTGTTTTCAGTAATCTTCGAATGTCTTGCATACAAATGTTGAAAATTAAGTATATGGTTTAATTGTACCAGCCAAACTCATGTCTGTCAAAGATGTAAATCTGTGTGTTCTTTGGTGCAGTGTCAGGGCTCTACTAAGTTCGCATTTGGCGCAGCCCATTTATTTTTATTGCGCGTCCCCTCACAGCGTAATTTTTTAAAAAGAGAAACTTGTACCACGATGGGATGTGAACACATTGCAGGTAGACGCCCATTTAAAATGAATGGGATACGTACAGAAGACGATTTTGCTACATTTCGGCAAAACATAGTGGCCTAAGGCTACATTCACACAGGGGACTTCCCCCTGCTTGCCCCAAATATCCTATTATCTTATTAGGTGAACATCTGAAAAGCAACTAGGGGCACCTAATGTTGTTTTTTCAAGCAAACAGTCACTGGAAATGTGACCTTTACTGAAGACCAGAAGTATGAACCCTACTCTTTAAATTATTAAGATAAACATCCTTACCAGTAGACTTTCCCCCCCCCCCACAATTATTACGTTTGCAAAAAGGAGCACTTTTTACCGATTCCTTGGAATTACTTTTTACTTTAGCCTTTATGATGTCGGAACACCTTCGACTTTAAATACTATCTTAGGTCTCGGCAGAAGTGCTTGGTCCAGCAATGGGAAAGAATAAATGATATGCATGGGTCAGATGTAATCTTATCGTTTCTGTCGTTTTTGTGTTCAATGTGGTTACCTACATTAACATGTATTGTATTCTCTGGTTTCAGCAGGTGGCGCTCTAAGCAAGTCACATTTATTAGTTGTATCATTGGATACCAGTTGCTGTTGAAACAAAATCCTTCCCCTTCTGTTATCAGATATAACAACGTCTTACTAGCTAAATAGTGCAGCCTTCCATAACACATAAAGACAGCTGTGATCAGAAAACCCAACCTGCATGGCAATAACGTTTTTATAATACCTCATACATATAATGATATATGATACATAACAGTTTTTATATGTTTGTAGCCAACATAGCATATTAACATACAGGTAGTGCGTAAGTCACAGACTGAAGAACGAGGCGGCAGCTGCTCCTTCATCTGTCTCTGTCACGGAGTTCATGGCAAGTGGTAAGTGGTCCACTAGTCACTTGGGCTGCAACTACCACTCTTGTGAAGTGAATATATTACAAAAATAATATACTGAGATACAACTCTGTTCTAATTGCATTTTTTAAAATTTGTACATTACTTGGCTTTTAAGTTTAAGTCATGAACTATTATATTCTGCATAATCCTTATGTTGGTTTTATTTTACTATTATACTATTTTATAAAGATTCACTTTTGAAATAGAACGGTTTAAAGTTGCACAAGACACATAGATAAAAGCTTTTTTTTTTTTACTACATTTAAAAACAATATAGCATCTCTTTAGCAAACCACAAGGATGGATATATTTTAAAATGTGATTCATATGGCAAGTCCTCTTGACAGGGGCCAAAGTCAACTCTGTGTCCTTGCTGAACAACTTTTTTCTTATTTTTGAGAATGGTAGCTGCAATAAAGCATGCGTATGTTAGGTAGTGGAATCGGCAGTAAAAATACAGATTCCTGAAAGTAATGTAATGTGAGCTTAGAAGGTTTTGCTCAACTTTCACAGCTTTCAGCTTAATGTTATTGGCAGAGCTGTCCACAGAAATGCACTGACTGAAGTTGAATTAGACTCAACTTTTCTAATGTGGTGAAGGCAGAAACGATGGACCCCAATTTGTGTTTTGCACATGAAATTAAAGCATAAAAGATTTAACTCCTTGCTGGGTCTCTGAATGATTGTGTCTATCAGTGTGCATAATGTGTGCTGAGTAGGCGTTAGGTAACACCTTACAGATCAGACTCAAGTGGCCCAATCATTGGGATTGCCAGAGGACAAGTATGACAATATAACAGGTGGACCTGGAGGTTACCATACTACTTAGTTTTTTTTTTTATTTGTCAATATTTATGAATGGTCTTACGGTATTTAAAATGAACGACTGTATGATGAATTACTTTTTTTTGCTCATACCACATGGGTTTTAATTCCTCCAACAGGCAAATAAAGCGTGTTACTTGGAGTTGTGTCCTTTGTTAAGGGTGGAGGTGCAGGTGCTGGGTTTTTATTGTTTATAGGTTTCTCAGGTGTATATCTTGCCCTGCCCTCTCTAGTAGGACTGTAAACTGTATATTTTTTATAGAGGGCCCCCATGCGTCTGCATACCAATTGATTTAATTCTGAAATCACAGCTTTTCCACCAAAGTTAGTTTCTCAGTAGTTGTTTCCATTCCCCCCCATGCTAATCTTTTTTTTATGGAAATCTTTCATTAGTTGTCAGGGATCACAGCATGTGAATAGAATAGGTAAACAGGGT
This sequence comes from Ptychadena robeensis, assembly GCA_036250615.1. NCBI lineage: Eukaryota > Metazoa > Chordata > Amphibia > Anura > Ptychadenidae > Ptychadena > Ptychadena robeensis. Next base: position 55,915,457 of record CM070036.1, on the reverse strand, counting down.
TGTTTTCATGTGACCGGATTATGAAATATTAACTGGTAACATGAATATTACTTTCAGTAGGATGAACACTTTTTTACTTCAGCATAAGGAGTAAAAGTTTTCTGGTCATGTTGAACTTATTTATCAGTTTCCAGTGGTAATAATTGCCAAATCCGTCAGCTTTTAACCACCTAAATTCTGTGCCGTGATTGGATACTGGTGCAAACTCTACATTAATATTGGTAAATAATTTCTTTACCAGTATGTTACTGTGCTCATATGTCTTTTGATGTGTGTACTGTACAGTAGTGTCATATGTTGGCTTTCTTTCATGAATATAGCTGCAATTTGATGCCACATCTTTGTGGTTACTCTTGTTCCCCGCTTTCTTTGGTTTCATTAAACGGATAGGAAGACTCGCAGTCCACAACCAGGCTTGGATATTTATATGGCACCTATGTTACCAAATGTATCAAAAGAAATCAAATGGTTATTTTTGTAACATGGGGAAAATATGAATTCTGACAGGTTGACTATATTGTTTGTAGTACAGAACAGAATTGTGTTATGCACAAAGTGGGTAATTAGGCCAGAAGCTGCATTACAATGTTTCATCTGGTAAACCAGCAGCTGTTGGGTCTTATGGTTATAATCACATTAATGTTAACATTAAGATGACATGCCAATATCCTATTTTAATTGGAATAAGTTGAGGGTAGGCCAATATGTTAGTTTTATCTGCCTTCTACTATTCATTGATGATCCTTTTAAGTCATTTAAACAAAATACATTCAGATAATTTGTCTATAGGCTCTTATACATCAACACATCACATCCTAAGCCACAGCCCTGTTATGCTTGTATGAACAAGTAAACCTATAAGATCTAACTTTACTTTATTTGGAACAGTTTACGATTTTGCTTTTTGTGTTCTTGCTGCCAGTATGCAATGGACTTCTTTTCTGCTGGCATATAATCTAATACATTAAAGCATCAACCTATCTTGCATCTGTGGGTCCAGCCTTACCTTCCCCCTGGACCAGTTGTATAGATTTCTCTTCTCTACTGAAATAATGGCACTTTTTTATTTCACTGCACACAGTAAACTTTCCACAGTATGCATTAGGACCGCATTGCCCGATTAAAAAAAACCCCACGAAAACTGTGTAGATCTCCTTTGGTCTAAAATAGGAGATGTAATGAACTGTTTAAATGTAAAATTTAATTGACCTATTAAGAACAGAGGGGAGGGAAGAGTGACCAGAAAAGGCTAAATCTAAGCAGATTAAACACCAGCTTTAACAGTAGCCTCTTATGCTATACGCATTGTCTTAAGGCTAGCTATGCATGACTACCCCTTTATAATGTATGTAAGAAGTAACTAAAGCCCTTCTGAGGACCTTTCCTTTATATAGCTCTAGCAGATCCAGATACATGTTGAAAACGACTTTTATTTAAAAAAATATATATATTTACCGTATATTTTGGATCTTTTATGGGTAAATGGCATTTTTAAAGTAGGAAGCAATACTTAAATTCTGGGAGCTGTAAATTAATTGGCCTGCCCGCAAACAATATCTGAATATTGGGACACTTCAGAAGGAGCTGGCACAGTTAAGTGATGGCAGTAAGGTGGGGTGGTTTTCTTATGGCAATGGTTTGTTAGGGTTGTATAGATCAGTAACACATCTCTTGGCTCTATACAGTAACTTCTGACTGCTTTTTAGATTAAATTAGAATTTGCATACATTAATGTTGCCTTAAGTCCCCTAACTTGTATTTCCTATATATGAAAAGCCACACCTTTTTTTAGTCTTTTTTTTTTTTTTTTGAAGACTGTCCAGTGATTGCCTGGCAGGTTCCCAAAGGCAGCAAGTATTAAGGCCCCCATACACGGGTCCGTTTCCCATCGGATTCCGGGCGTGTGCACGCGAAACGATCGTCCCGGAATCGCGTGAAGCCCACCTTGTCCGTCCGATCACGTCCGATCGTTCGGGGGCCCAGAATCGGATCGGACAGAGAACCAACATGTTGGTCTTTCTGATCCGATTCTGCACACATCAGGGGGAGTTGCCATTTGTGGAGTAAGCGATCGGACACGGAATCGTCCAGGAATCCGTGGGACAAGGTGGTATGTAGCGATCGGACACACTTAATTGGCCGATCGATCGGACCTCCGATTCCCGCTGAGAGCGCCGGAATCGATCGGATAGGTGATCGATCGGCCATGGAATCCGACTGTGTATGGCTAGCTTTAAAGGATAAACACATTCAGGGTGCATTCACACTTTAGCTCTGCTGGGAACTCCATGTATGTATGCTTGGTGTGGCGAGTTGGTGCAGCTCATTACCAACACTATACACACAACTATGTAAAAAAAAAAAAATTACTTTTAAATGTCAAAATAAATAAAAAAATTAACTACTTCTATCTATAATATATTTATATATATATATAATTTGATTCATATTGGTGTGTACATGTGTATGAAAGTCTATACTATACAGCTTGCTATCAGGTTCAGTTAATCTAACATTTGCTTTATCTAATCTAATTAAACCTAATGCATTTCTGGAAAACAGATGGCAAGGTTGCATTGGTATTAATTGGTGTCTGTGCTTCTTTGGGGAGGGGTTCCTTCTGATTCCTACTCCAATAATGGTTTTGGGAAAAAAAAAGTTTCCAGGCATGTTGTATTCAATCACTGGGTCATTAAGTAATCCATGCTTATTTGTTGTGCAACAGGATTTACTTGTATGGTAGAAAAGAGACTGCTGAATTAAAGAGCCATTGTTAAACCATAAATTAACAGAGCAGCTTTCTTCCTTTTAGTTGCCAAAAGAGGTCTTAGTCACTCTTTGCAGGTGTGTCGGGGTTTGGTTCTACTTATTATTTAATATGTGTGTGTGTGTGTGTGTGTGTAGTAAAATGTGATTTCTGTACATGCACATTACTTTCAACTTTGTACATTCAATGTTAAGACACAGACTTTTAGCTGATCATTAACCTGGTTTGCATTTACACAATACCAGATCACAGAATTTCAACAAGCATATCTTGTACCCCAGCTCTGTGATTGATAACCATCATCAGACCTGCAGTTGCAGAGGGTACATTGCCTGAAATGCAAGACCTGAAATGGCTGTACAGTTCTGCTCCACTAGCTCGAGCCTGCTAAGAAATTCAGTTAGCAGTCAGATCTGGTGTCACTATACATTTTTAGACTGGAGTACAGCTAACAGGTCTGTTTTCATGCGAAATGTTGCTTTTAAATTCATTCTATAGTCTATGTATACAAATAAAACTAGAGGAACTGAAAGCAAAATGCTTGTTCGATGTAGTATTTCATAATAAAGTGCAGGTACCTACACTACTGTAAGTACTCAATCAGTTAATTAGTATGGCTGTAAAATGTATGTATTGAATTTAATGCATGGGTTTGTTATGTTCTGCTATAGAGGACATTTTTGACTCCTGAGCCTTCATGGAAAGGAATGGGAATTTACTTTTTTGTGCAGGTGCTCGGGATTGCATTTGTAAACTCCCCATTTTAACCCTATGGGGCTAAGGGCCTGGTGTTTAGCAACCACCCATGTACCATAAATTAATTTCTGTTCTCTTAGTTCAATGCTTTAGTCTAGCTTAAAAAAAATAGTGTCCCTCACTGGTAAACCCCCTATTATGGAGGACAATCTGTGAAAAATTCTAATAATTCCTTAATAAATGCCCCTATCCAGGGGTCACACAGACTATATTATTTTGGGATTTTTGAGAGCCTTTGAACCATTGTGATAGCTCAGAGGTTAGTAGAATTGTAATGTTGTATTTTTTTTATTTGCTATTCCCATCTTTGCCATGTTTTGCCTTTATTTATTTGTAATGGCTAGTAAAGTTCTGAACAAAATCTCAGGGTAACTCCTAGTGCTTCAATGTTCTCCTCAAAAAAGCAGAAACATTTTCTATATATATATATATATATATATATATATATATATATATATATATATATATATATATATATATATATATTCCCTCATTTAGAATAAAAATATTTAACATATGGGTTGTTTTTCTTAAAGGAATAAATAACTCGGAACTGACTTGACAGTCCACAGAGTTATTACAATGGCCAGCTTTCCGTTTACAAGCCTCTGTGCAATTTCGTGTTCCGTCACTGCAGACTGTGTGAACTTAGCAAATTAAACTGTACACAAACAGTTCAGTGGGTGAGATCTGGGCATTTCTAGGAACTTCTGGTTTTCTTGTCCAAGGTTTTTATAACCTTTTCACTTCTACATATAAACAGTAAAAAGAAGCAGCGATCAACATGACAAATGCAGTAATAATAGTACACAGGACAAATAGTTTTGGAAAATAAGCCATTTAGCATTTTTCTTGCTATGTTTTGGCTTGCTAAAGCAGTAGATGTCCTAGTGAAGACACATGCTAAAGGAGGAAAGAGGCAAATTGTTCTCCATATCCTGTTACAATCTCCCCATTAGTATACAGAAAACAAATATTGTTGAAACCCTAACCTAATTACATTTTATAAGATCCCTTTTAAACAAGGAGATGTGAAGTTGGTATAATTTGTTGTTGTTGTACAAAGTTGTTTCAGTGTTGCATTAAGCAGGAAAAACGTATATTTGAACTATCACAGCGTTGGACTCTTTATTTCTCAGTTTGATTGACCAAAAGTTATTTTAAATTGTGTAAAACATTGAAAGAGCTGTGAGGTTGAAAAATGTTGGTGGATTTTACCATTTGATTTGTTTCCAGTTAGATTTTAAAGAATGGGTACACACCTTTTTATCCTCATCACGCAAGGAATAGTTTTAATATTTTATGATCATCCAAAAGTGATGGAAATCGAACATAAAATTGATCAAGCAGTGATCGGACATGTTTAATCTGAGATGGACATTCAAGTTTCTAACTGTTTTCTAGGTATTGGTACAAAAGGAGCATGCACTCAGGGCTTTGGAAAGGAATTGACTTTCTACATCACTGCCACCATCATTAACTAATTAAACCAAATATATTGTGTTTCATCCAGAAAGGTACACTGAGTCTGTCAAAAGAATGGGACTTAAGGTACCCATACACCGATTCAATATTCGATTTTGACTCCCAAATTTTGCTTTACTGCTATTTTTAAAAGTCGGTCGGTTGCACAATTTTTTGGCCGATTAGTCACCGGCCGACCGATGATTTTAAGAAAGCGCAAAAAAGTACCGTAATAAAATCCCAAGAGTGTATCCAAAAAGTTACTGTAGGCGCAGAGAAGCCAGACAAGTCCAGACTGTGTGAGAACGGGGACCAAGTCAGGTGCTTACCTTCGACCATGGCACTTTTTCAACCATGTATCCTCCTGATAAAGAGACTTCAGAAATCAAAAGCATGGTTGAAGTATCGATCTAAATTTTGGTTGTGTGGTTAGATTTCACATGTGTTTCATATGACTTTCTCCTAAAACCCCCCCATACCAACAACTATGTAGTATAGTGGCATCCCTGAAGAAAGCTCCTCACGTTTCTTGGTTTTGGTAGAAGAAAGTCGATTGTACAGAGATTGTGTGGTAAGATTGTAAGGCATTTTGGGACCTTAAAGCTGGGCATACATGGGTAGATTCAAGTACAGTTGAGTGCCGTACCTCTAAATGCCTCCTTTCCAGAAAACAAGGCTATCGTACATGACCGTAAATCAGGGTTGATGTCCATTACTTCAGAGAGGGACGTGGAGTTCCCCTCCGAAGTAGCGAAAGCAGCTCCACAGCCTACAGGCTGTGATCAGCTCAGCTCCCGGCAGTGGCAAGGAGAGGGGGTGGGGGGGGGCATGCTGGGCTGCCTTCTCTCCTCATGCAGTTTTCAGCCCGTGTTGTGAGAAAATCTCTCACCGCACGGGCTGAGAACTGCATGTTCTGCATGTGTCCTGGGTCTCCATCAAACGGCAATTGATGTACACATGGATTACCATAAGACTGACCCGCTATCAATAACAGCATGGTGACGTCACCACTCTGTGATTGGATGTGGGTCAATTGCATGGGAATTTACCCATGTATGCCCAACTTAAGTGTTCCGCTGGTGTAAAGGCCCCAACAGATGCATGCAACTCTTTTCTGAGCAAATTCTCTTCTTATCTTAAAGCCCCCATACACCTTACAATCTTACTATACTATTTCTGTACAATCACCTTTTTTTCTACCAAACCATGTAATATGAGGACCTTTCTAAACCTTCCAAATAACTATGTATTCTATCAGGAAGCACCCGGCACTACATAGTTGTTGTTAGATCTAAAGGGAATTGTATGGAGTGATCTAAAGGTGTATGGGGGGTTAAAGTCCATGATGTCCCTGCTTTCTTTTCTCCCCCCTCCATACTTCTTCTCCAAGTTTGTTTTTCTCTATTTCTGTTGCGTTGAGGATTCCTTTTTTTTAAAGGAGTTGTCCTTGGGAATAGTATGGCCAATCCATCCCCACTTTCCTGTGGCCACCAGATTATTCTGCAAAGACAGCAGTTAAAGGGTTGAGGCTTCTTGTTATTGTTTTTTTATCGTTTAATTTTCTAAATTGGGGGTCATGAGGGTAAGCAAAGCATGACCAATTTTTTTTTATTTTTTAGCATTTATACATTTATAAAGTGCTTTTTTTTTTTAAAGTGCCATAATGCTGTAAAGTATATGCTTCATATTGGTAGGGCTTACAGATGTGTTCACAGGAGTAACTGTCTTCTAAAATCCTTATCTGTCTCCTAGCAATAGAAGGCAAATCTGCTCACAACATTAATACTGAGCAAATTTACCAGGAGACAAGGGATTCTGTTTGTGTTGGGAGTGCATTAGCAACAAGCCATGATTAACGCTGTTTATATACTGCTCTGCTGTATACCATTAGAAGCAGCCGTCTTGTCAGCAAGCTGAAGCATCTCTATTTTGCTAGGTATCTATGAAATCTTTGGCTCTGGGGATATTCCTTCCCTTTGTCTGAAACATCCATTGTTAGAGATGAGGTCACAAAACAAAAACTGAATAGTGTACTGAAAAAAACCCCACTTGCCTCCTATTAAGGAAAAATAAGATTTATAGTTGTTTTATGTCAGTACTACCCATTTGTTCTACTATTGGCTCTTTAGTTTTGAGTATAGTGTTAAAGCTTCTGTTTAATGCTATAGGGCATGACCCCAAATCACTGAAGAGATGTTTTGACTTGATCTTAAAAAATGTTGCAGCCTGCGAGTTGACAACGCCTAGCTGTTATTTCAGGCCATCCAACCTGCAGTGTAATCACAGGCATGTTGGGGGGGAAATAAATAAGGTAGGATTAAAAGGAAGTTACATAATATGCTTGTCGTGGATTGTTGTGTGTGTTACTGCACTGATTTATGTCTGTGTCTCTAAGCTGCTGATGCACAATGCAGTCAGTCCAGGTAGACCCAGTCACAATAATATCTAGGTCACATCAACGGCTGTATAACAGAATACCTGGAAAGCGTGCGGCATTTGTGCCGGGCATAATGTATAAAGGCACTGCATAAGCAGGACTGCCTTCTTTTACCGGGTGAACTAATACCCCATTGTTTGCACGCACAAACCACTTTTTATGTACAGTATAATTGCACTGAGCAGTGGGTGTAATATTTAAGTATTGAACAGCTGGCAGGAATACGGCAGCTGCATCAGTTGGGTAATTGTGCTGTTATCCACAATTCTGTTTTTGTTTGGTAATGTTTAACAGCATTTTATGGATCATTGCTTTGGATTCTACCTTAATATATTAAAACACAGCATGATGCTGCTCATTGTTCACTAGTCTTTCTTATATAGGTTATTTCAAACTATCCGAATGGAGTTATTATGTCTATTATATATAGCATTCAATACATTGTTGTAGGTGGTATTGTCACGCTGCGTTTTTTTATTACTCTTTGGGTATTTCCTTTTACATTGCGAGCTCAGAGCATTCAGTGATATTTATTTTTACATTGCACACAATCTTGATCGGCAGCTTGTTTAAGTGAGTAATGAAATCTGAAGGTGGTTCTTTCATTTTGTCAGATAAACCACCATTTGCATATAGCTATGTATTGTGAAATGTTACACATCTCATTGAAATTTTCAAGATAATGCAGAATTGATTAACCAAAGGTAGCCAAAGATGTTCAATGCTTTATACAATTCTATACAATTTCCTTTAGATTTACTAACCACTGTTGGAAGGGTTAAGGCCCCCATACACCTTACAATCTTACCATACAATTTCTGTACAATCAACTTTTGTTCTACCAAAACCATGTAATATGAGGACCTTTCTAAACCTTCCAATCACTGTGTTCTATCAGGGAGGCCACTTTACTACACAGTTGTTTGTAGATCTTATAGAAATTGTAAGGATCGATCTTAAGCTAGCCACACATGGTACAATTTTAGTGTTCAATCGACGATTTTCGATGGAAAAAAAGATGGATTGAACATTAATCGATGTACTGCCACATAGTGCAATCGATGATCGTTGAACGATTTTTGGTACAATCGTCGATTGAAAAGTGATCGGACAAGTTGGAAAATTTTGGTCGATTGGTCGATTTTTTTTTTTTTTGGCTCGATTTTGTGGCTCGATTTTTTTGGCTCGATTTTTTTAGGCTACTTCCCTTTAACTTCCAATTGAAACTAAAATCATAAACGTAAAATCATCAATCGACGATTTTGGATTACTTCAATTTAATTTCAGTCGAAATTGTTCAATTATCGTGCTTCCCATGTGGAGAACTTCGATTAAATGACAATCGATGTTTGATTTTTTAAATCGAAGTACAAAATCTAATCGAACCTCGATTGAATGATAAATTGTACTATGTGTGGCTAGCTTTAAGGTGTATGAGGGGCTTTAGAAAGGTCCTCATATTACATGGTTTTAGTAGGAGAAAAGTTGATTGTACAGAAATTGTATGGTATGATTGTAAGGTCTATGGGAGGCTTTATGTGTAGTTCTGGATATGCTGTTGGCAGCTTTTTTTTTTATTAATTGGAATAATTCATAAAAAATTTGTGAATGAGTGGCAAATCACTTTTAATGTATCGCAACATCCTGGATAGGTTAGAATAGGCCAAATTTGTTGTGAGCATTCAAAACTCTATTATTGTTAAGACACTAAAAGTATTAAATAAAAAAAAAAATATGCCTTGACAGGAAAATGAAAATATTTGATGATTGCAAAAACAGTTTTCTGAGCTCTTTGTTTAAATGCTTCTGTTTCCTCCTGGAGGTCATTAATCTGGCCACATCTTTTGCCATCTTTTGCTTAACTTATATGCTGGTTGTCTAAAATATGACTACCATGTCTAATTGGTTAAAGCAACACATCAGCTTTTTAGGAGCTATTTTATTGTGTCTGAGGGAATTCATATCCCAAAGGACTTTAAAGTATAAATTGCAATGCATTTAGTTTGAGAAGTTGGCATATTTCTACTTAACTTCTCCTCTTTTCTATTGGCTAATATGGGCAACAGTTATAGTGGGTTGGTATGAAAAATCTGAAGGTTTGTGTGAATAGTTTTTACATTTTAAATATCAAAGTTTCAAACATCTTTCAGAAAAGTGGAATGTTTACATCAAGCCTCATTACTCATGGCACAATTCATCATAATGCATTTAGCCCTTTTTTACCTTGTAAAATACAAATACACTCCTTTTAAGTTTTGCCCATTTCCTTTGCATGAATTTCTTCCCATTCTTTCTCTGTGCTATTGCTGTAATAGAATGAAGGTGGATCACAGACTATTCTTGCCCTCCCACTACACCTATTGTTAAGGAAAATGCTGCAGATTAAAAATGAAGTCTCTTATAAGACCTGATTTCCGCCCCTTTGCCCCCCCTGTAACATCATCACTTCCTTTAATGAGTATTTGCTTCCATTTTGGGAGTGATTGTACCACAGTCAACACAATCCCTGTAAAGCATTTTGCTTTCACAGTACAGCACCGCACCTTTCCTGGCTTAAGTGAAATGTTACCTGATAAATGGTGCTCATTTGTTCTATCCTACAAGCTGTATGCTTTTTGTTTGTGTGTCTTTGCTGAAAGCTTCACAGTCACTTCAGATATGCACAGGAAGTGTATGTACACCGTCCTCCATAGTAGGGAATAATGACCGTTCATACATGTCTCAGAATGTTGGAAGAAAATCTTCATGGAATGAAATATTAAGTGAATTCCTTCCAGAAGAATTTCTTTCAAATATAAACATGAAATTCCTTATTAACCCTCTGTATCCAGTAAATGGTTGCATATCAGAGCTCAGCATCCAGAAGATTTGATAAACACCCTTATTATGCTTGTTTTGTGCAGGAAATCTTGTATCTTTTTTTATTAAACATATAAAGATTCAAGACTTTAAACATACCTAGTCATTCTCTTTACATGATAGCCATTTTGAATATAATTGATAAATAAAAATATAGTATACAAATATAGGTTTTACTTATTGGAAATAATCAGACATATTTCACTTAAACATAGTTTATTTCTATCTTGGTGACCCCAGAGTTTGGTTTTTGCAATTCTAATCTTGTGTTTTGGCATTTTAGGACAGAGTATAGGTATTATGTAGACATCATTAGTGCTAATATTAACTAAACCATAGCTTTTTAAAACCTTGTCAGTTACAGCAATATCTATGCTTTTATTTGTTTGTCCTGCATTAGAGTAGATAGAGATTCCTTTTATATGTGTCTTGGTATGAGTGTAGACATGTATTTTGTTCATAATGGATTATTGATTGGCCTGAAAGCAGCATAAGCCCTGAGGTTGTGTCATCAATGGTACATACTCTTCCAATAGTGAATGCATCATTTCATGTAGCAATTAGGGACTCTGTGTTATAAACTAATAATTGTTTATCTTGTGTTTGTTGACATAGACTTTTCTTTTATTAGCAAGAACAGATGCATTGACCAAGCTATAGAAAAGCTGCATTTTGTTTTACATAGATACACATTTAAGAACATTATTAGCTTGGTTAAAAGAAATGCCCCTTTTGTCATACATGGATTTGTTGGTTTCTCCAGAAGCATCTAAATTTTTCATGGTATTAAGTTAATCTGCCTTATAGTTTTGTGGACAGAATTTTTTTTTTTAAATACCGGTACTTTTTTGTGGCTTTTAATATTTCTTACATTATACTGTTACTGTTATGAGTAATGATTTGATTGAGTTAATTAAACCAATAGAAGGCTGTCGATAATTATAAGACACCACTCTTGTAGAGTGGACTGTTTTTCATCAGATTGTCAATACTAACATACTGTAGTTACAGGTACGCTCCCATGTAACGGGTACCCCTGGGAAAGTCAAGTGACAGGCCAGCATCCCTCTCACCCAAATGGGGGCACGGTGGATGTTTCTTCTTGTTTACCAAGTCCTTGATGACTGTCCACCTGCTAATATGGCCCATCACATGGCTACACCAGGGGTATGAAAGTACCAGGGTTTCCAGGACTGCTTTCACCCTGCTTTCCACTTTGCTAGTACATTAGTTGTGTCTAGAAGTAGTAGTTGCAGAAGTAGGTGTGGAGCTGTTAAAAAAGAGCAAGCATGAGGCATTTCATTCAGTCAATACAGTTTACAACTGAAGAAAATGTTATCAAATAATGATCTTTATTACCTATTTTAGTTTTTATATTTTCTCAATTTCTAGCTTTTAGCTACATACACCTAACCTTAAGAATACAGATCTAGTTAAACTGTTTAAAAATTTTTTCCCCCCCAAAGAAAAAGTAAATAATGTGTATATGCAAAAGTATAAACCAACCCAAATATAAGGCAAGGTACCAAAAAACCCCCGTAAATGATTCAAGTAAAAGGCTAATGACGCAGCTAACTCACAGAAACGCACATCAACTGTCCTTTTTGTTACAGGATGTTATTTCAACTAGCTGATTAATTTAAAAGCCGCTGAACATATAATCATCACCAACATTGCTGGAGATTTTTTTCTTTTGATTACTGAAAATTTATTTGGCTTGTATCCGCACATATAACAAACTATCAATTTTAACTTTTTCCATATAAAAGTTGTAATTAGTGTGATTTAGTAGTGTTACCCCTGATCATCGAAAGCGTCCCCTGATCTGTTCTGTTTAGTATAACTGAATGAGGTTTGAGTTGGAAATCAACTCAATCTGGTTCTGTTTTTGTCTAGTGATCAGATCAATAATTTAGATAAATTTTATAGTTAAAAGTAACAATTCGCCTCGTTGACTATAGTTGATATGTGCCTGATCAGTATCTCACCATTTCTGAGCTAGAGATAACTAGTCTATTTTCAGAGGTAGCAATGATAACCTACACACTACTTTCCTGGAGGGTGTGTATTAAGGTTTCTTCTGCCTGTGTTTATTATAAATGATCTTCCTTTTTGTTACTTAGGCATTGGTCTGTTGCTTCTGCGGCATCAGATCATTTGCATCTATAAATTCATCTCTAGGCATAAGCATACAAAGTATAGTCAAAGTTGTGTTATAGTTATGGTGTAAAAAATATTTTATTTCTTGTTGTTATAGTAACATATATATATATATATATATATATATAGATCCCTAAAAAAAATTCCAAAAGCTTTTTGTGTACCAAATAATTGCTGTATCAAGATTTTTTTATGAAATCGTGCTATTTTTGTGGTTTATTTATACGTTCTTTTGTATATAATTGATGAAACCCGATAGTAATACCCTTTCTCTCTTTGTTTTCCTATAGGGCTCTGATGACTGCAGTTATTGGCATATGTTTCTGAAGGTCAGTTTGGACGTTATGCTGAACAAATAGCTCAAGGTTGAGTACAAAACTCGACAGCTTCACTGTCCCTAAACTTATTCTGTCTCCTTTCCTCATGGTCCATTGGTAATGGTAAGAAGGAAACCAATTGATATGGAACTACGTGAATCTGCTGCTAAATCAAGTAAAAATGATGGTGACGATGACAGACCAACATGCTTTAGTTGTGTCATTTGTGGGAAAAGCTTCCCTTTCCAGAGTTCCCTTTCACAACACATGCGAAAGCACACAGGTGAAAAGCCATATAAATGCCCATACTGTGACCATAGAGCTGCTCAGAAGGGCAATCTAAAGATACACCTTCGAACACACAGGACTGGTACCCTTAACCAGGTCCATGATGTGGAAATGGGAGAGTCGCATGGAGAACTTGGAGCTTCTGAAGGAATGGGTGTGTGTGCAAGCCCAACAAAGAGCACTTCTGCTTGCAACAAAATTCTTAATGGATCTTTGCAGTTAGAAGATATAGAGGCTGGTGATGATGACAAGATTGGTGACTACCATTGCATGTTCTGCAAAAACAAATATGACCGAAAGAAAGAGCTAGACCAGCATCTTCTACAAGTTCACAAGCCATATAAATGCAGGTTCTGTAGCTACATGACATTGCGAGAGGAGACTTTGTTAAATCACATTGAGAAAGATCATATCACAACAGCAATTCCACTGAACAGAGATGGCTTTGCAGAAAATGGAAAAAGTGATCTTAATTCAGGTGAATTTCCTTGTGAAATCTGTGGTCAAGCCTTTGGTCAGGCTTGGTTTCTTAAGGCTCACATGAAGAAGCATAGAGGATCATTCGACCATGGTTGCCATATATGTGGCAGGAGATTTAAAGAACCTTGGTTTTTGAAAAATCACATGAAGTCTCATGGCCCCAAAACCGGGAACAAAAACAAACCCAAATCAGATACTGATCCAGTAGCCACTATTAATGATGTTGTTCAAGAAGAGACCATGATGACTGGCTTGTGCCTCTATGAAGTTTGCACAAAGTGTGGAAACCTATTTACAAACTTAGAGAGCCTGAATGCACATAATTTAATCCACTGCAAAATAGAAGAAAACTCTAGTGAAGACAAAACAGCACAAAAAAATGATGACAAAAAAGATGCCAGTTCAGAAGGGCCTGGGTCAAAACTGTATTTCTTCGACTATTTGAAACTACGGCCCCTAGAAGATGCACTGAAATGCACAGACATGAATCAAGGGAAAAGAGTTCCTGAGCTTGACCCAATAAATAGTTATCAAGCTTGGCAACTTGCCACAAAGGGTAAGGTTGCTGAGCCATCAGAATATGTAAAATATTTGGGATGGGATGAGGCCTTGGCAGATGCAGATGTGTGTTATGACCGAGATAAAGGTGAATACGTTCCTTTTAATCAGGAGAAACGCAAACGGGAGCCCGAAAATAACATCACCAGCAATCCAAAGAAACGAAGTTGTGCAAGTGGCAGTCGTCCAGAGAAAAGTAGCATTGCACAACCTGCAGAAAATGTTCCTGAAACCCCGAACGATTTGGAATTTAGGCCACCTTCACGTCAGAGCCGTAGGTCTTCTCAGAACAAATCCACTGAATGCTTTGAATGTGGTAAAATCTTCCGGACATATCACCAAATGGTGCTGCATTCAAGAGTCCATCGAAAGGACCGTCGAAGTTTGAGTGAAAGTGGCTCAGTTTCTCACAATGACCGCTATGGATCAAACAGTGAAGGTGACTCTGCTAGCAGACCTAGTAGTCCTGACTCTGCTTCTGCCCCGGAAGACTCCTTGGCATCTGGCATTGGAGATGAAGGTGCTGATGATGACAGCTTTGAAGAATCTGCGACACCATCACCAGGTTAGTTCGTATAGCATTATTGTCAAGTCAGTATGTTTTAAATAAAGCTTCCTCAATATGCATCTAACTAAAAATACCCATTAAAACCCTCACAGAAGAACATACGTTCTTTAATATTTTGAAGAGCATACCATTTAGTAGAACTAAGAGTACAAAAATATACCCTGAGAAATGTTTTGGGGCTTTAAAATAGAAGATAGTTCTTTAAAAATTGCTGCATAGATGCACAACAGTTTGGAAAAACTACAAATTTGGCAGCATGGATCTTCGTAACATTAATTTTCATTGTGAACAGATCGATTAGGTACAGGTTAAAATAAACTCCACTTGTATTTCAATTTGCTACATTGCATAATGCAACCTGTTATTGCAGCCCCTTATAGTTATAATAATTTCAAATCCATAACTTATATATGCACTTTGGCATGGCCATTTCCCTACCTGCTCTGTATGTCATTGCTGCAAGGCTGAAAAAACCCTTAAATGTGCTACTTTTACCCTCCCTGCTTTTGTATTAACCACCCTAGCGGTTTGAGGTTTTCGCGCCATTTTTCATGAAAACCTCATGTCGCCGGCAATAGACGCCGGCGGCGTGTGGAGAGGAGAGCGGCGCCCCCTCCATTAACATGGAGGTCTATGGCACCCCCCCTCCCCTTCGGCGTCACAGATGACGCCGAAGACACCGGGCCGGAAGGGCTCCGTGTGTCGGCGGCTCTTCTACAGAGCCACCGGCACGCAGGGAGACAGCGGTTTTGCCCGATCCCGAACTGAGTTCGGGCAAACCGCTAGGGAGGTTAATCATGCTTTTTCATGCCCTGTCATAGGTCCTATGCAACAAATAGAGGGAGAATGAACATGTCAGAGCAGCACACTGATTCAAAATACCACCATTAGCTAATCTGTGGGCATGCATTTTTAATATGTTTTAAAATGGTTGCATCAAAACAAAAACATTTGAATAGGCCATTATTGATGGTGGAAGGCACTGACACAGTATACTTCTAAATGATATATAGGTCATTATATAAGGGACTCCTAGTACACTGTGGGATCTAGTTTAAGCAATTTTTGTCCTCCAGAATTATAAGCAAAGTTTTAAGTGTGTTTGTTTCCTACAAGTAAAATTGTACATGATTTTTTAACTATATATTTATCAGTTTTCACTTTGGAGTCTACTTTTGGAGTGACAGGGTACCATTACATAAGCCATAAAGTTCCTTACGGTGGCCAGAAAAGGTTTTTTGTTTTTTTAAATCGACTCCCACACAAGCGATCACTGTGATCAATTGTTTTTGAATCTATTGCATCCAGCCTTTCTGTGAGCAGGATCAATCCCGCTCGAACAGGGAACTAACGTGTTGGTAAACAGACTTCATTGTCATTACTTTGGATGGGGACCGAAGATCCCCATTTTAAGTATAGAACGGGATCGATTGTGCAAAGTGGCACGCATCGATTCTTTGTTCAATCAACGGAAATTGAGCACAGTGTGGTGGGGTCATCACGCTATGCTCGATAGTTCATCAATTGAAGGAAAATTGTTCCGTGTATGCCCACGTTTAGTCACTACACTATCTTTAATTCCAATAGTTGGGATTACCTTAGTCAGTCCCAAAAAGTTTTAAACATGCCTGTCTGATCACAGTGTGATCAGACACCAACTAAAGAAAAAGATAACCTCAACCGTTGCGGAGTCTAAAGACTAAACTATGTGTGTCATTGTTGGTTATCCTGTTTTCTCTCATTCCATTAATGTACACCTATAGTTCTACTCATCAGTTATATACACCGTAACAATGGTGGCTGTGGAGTGTTGATAGATTACCTTCAAAGAATTTGCTATTAGTGGAGGTATAGCAGAAGTCTGATTCTGTGTATTCGGCAATGCATGATAAAATGTAGACAGACTCCATCTAGTGGGGAATGTGCAGAAAACACTACATGTGCCCAAGTTATGATAAAATAAAATGCGTGTTTCTAAAATTCTTTACACTTTTTTTAGAATGGATTACAATTACAAGAATGGATTATAAACCCAATTATACTAATTTTTCTGTGTTTTAATATTGACATCAGATTTATTAAAAACATATTGAATATAGAGGTGGAACCTATTTGCATGTTAAAATTGAAATACTAATGTATAGATGGCATGGCAATGGTGCAACTGACCATGCAGCGTTGGGGTCCCAGGTTTGAATCTCAACCAGGATACCATTTTCATTCACTTTGTATGATCTCCTATTGTCTGCATGGATTTCCTACACTCCAAGGACATACATGTAGGTAAATTGGGTTCCCTAATTTAGTGATTTTTGGCTATAGTGGGGAATAAGATTAAGACCATTTACTTATATATTATATATATATTAAATTATATTACTAATAAAAATACTTGATAATATTAATAATATTTAACTACATTTTATTTGTTGTGCTTGCTAATTTCAGTTGCACTTCAGCATTAAATCTAGATAGCTGGAATTTTTAATAAGGCTATGTTTCCATTACATCGGGACCCCTCCGCTAAGCATGTACACTAAGCGGGAGGTCCCAACGTAGCAGATAGACTTACCTGCTCCGTGGATCTGTCTTCACGGTGCCGAGCTGCTCCGCTGATGTAAGGTTGAACATAGTCGAGTACGTTGAGCCTCTGCACGGGAGGATGAGTAAACAGACCATCCGCCGAGCAGGCAATGGCTGTGTGGTACGCCGGGATCCCCGCTAAGGAAGGGTTCCGACGTATAATGGAAACAACCCCTAAGAATGAATATTAAAGGTGGGCATACACAGTTCGATATTTTCGTTCAGTTGAGCGGGAACAATAGATTTTTTTGTTCGATCGAATGAAAATTGAGTACCGAGCAACTTGTTTGTTCGATAAAAAGTTATCTATATAGAACAAAAAATCGATCTAAAGTTATCGGACATTTTGGTAAATTTTGTTTGAATTGGTAACCATGAATGTAAATCAAATAAAAACAATCGAATGGAATCATTGTACATGTTTGATCCAGTCATTTTGAATCAAGGCATTTCCTGTAAAAATAAATAAATAAATAAAAACACAAATCGAACGATATTTCGTTCAAATACATTGGAATGAAATTTCATTTGGTCGAACGAATGTATACATTCAATATAGGCACAATTAATTTTCTATCAAAATATCGAACATCCTGATCGAATCTATCGTTGAATGTGGCTAGCTTTACTCTGCACAAGTTTCCAGTAAAACACAGGAGTTGAGGTTTTTGTTATCTTTTGTTACAGGGCAGAAGATGCTTTGTCTTCTAATGTCCACAGTCCAATACACCACCAACTCCACATGCAACATAACCCAGTTATTCTGCTAGTTTTTGTAGATGGTAGGTTAGTCAGGGCAGTTTCTAGCATTTAGGGGGCCCTAGGCAACACTTTAGCCTAGGGCCCCAGGTTGTACCACTCAGATTATAACTTATAGCCCAATTTGTGTTTATTTTTTACACAGCCTTTCTATGCACTAAGGTTCCTTCCATCTTTTATACTAATGGGCTTCAGGGCCTCTAGGTCTTCTCCCTAAATCACATAGTCTAATGTTCAAGCGCTTTATTGTAATAAAAACTAGAAGAATATTTTAAAACATCATTTTAATTTGGATCTGTCATTTGCTAGGTAGTGATTTCAAATGCCTGGGGCATTCCAGTATCCGGGGAAACTGTTTACAATTAGAGTCCCAGTTTGTTTTTCCAGGTCTTTATAATGAGGTCAAAGGAACTGCAGGATCCATATGTGTTAATAACATCATTGTTAATTAATTATCCATATTATTACATAAACAATAGTGGTGAAGGGCAATAAAAACCAAATTCAGAATAAGAATACATTGGAACACCAACAAAGGGTGTTAAATTACACTATTAAACGGTGCACACCAAAGTGCAAAAGATAGAATGCCAAGTTCTATAATGTCTGGCACAGGCCTTTACTGTTAGGATGGGAAAAGAACTTCTGGTTTCCAGTGTTGCATGATCTGATCCAGAACATCCTTAATCCCCCTGGATGGGCGTTAACTTATTTAATGATGCCCTGTGTACATTTCTAGAAGAACCTGATGTATAGAGTTTGTATAGAGACCCTCGCAGACCATTTAAAAAAAGTTTATAACCGATGAACCTACCATTTTGTTATTGAGTTAAGTTGTTGTGTGTTGTGATTTTGTATGAAATTAGACTTTCATATGTTTAGCACTATTGGTGCTGTTTATTGTAATACACTTTATAAGACCCATTCCTAGTTTTCATTTTCAGTTTTCCTCTTGTATAGATTGATTATGACTGAATTGCTTGTATTATATGGTCTTACTTTTAAACATCCGATTAGGCAGCTGTATATATTTTTTAAGAACCCCCTGCAAATATAGCAACTGGTACATGCATTTATTTACAGCATGGGCAGATAAACCCCTAAAAGAAGTATGCATTTTTACTTGCTGTAGCTGGCCATCATCAGAATTTCTTTTCCCTATGGGTTGATGTTAGGCATTCTTTAGATTTCCAAGTTGCTGTTCACAGAGTCAGCCAGCGAGTGGCAGCAGAAGTCCACCGTTTTGTTTGTTCTTGTTTATAGTTTACATGGGTGGCTGCTTAAATCTGTTTTTCTAATTCAACTAATGATAAAAGGAGGCAACTACACACCCAGATTTTTCTTTCTTTCAGAGTCATATGAGAATAATTATTGCTGACGTTTTACAAAATTAGATTTTATAATTTGAGAGAACCTATACTTCCAACATACTACTATGTCCTGTAACTATGAAATATGGTTATATTAGGTTCCTTTACATGTAATAAGTTCTTTATTTCATGCAACCTTGTAATAGTTACACACAACACAGCCATTGCAAAGATGCACCAAAAAGGATTCCTCTTTGGCATTTTAAATATATGTGCCAAGTAAATATACTTCTACTGTAGCTTATCCAGGTCAACTCCCCAACCCGTTCATGCCGTTAAATTGTAGACAGGTACCATACCCTTTTAGCTTGGCTAAATATTAGCTGGCACCCTTTACAATGTGGCTGTCACTGGTCTTGTTTAGAATGTCAAATGACTTACAGTACTAATCTATAAATATGAAATAAAAAAAAGAATCTCTTGTAGTTTTTATGAAATCTCTAAAGGTATAAAACACTGCTTTTCTGAAATGTTATGTTAAATAAGTAAAGTAAATCTTTTAATGCACTCTGTTACGGAAAAATATTATTTTTATAAAGATGGTGCACAAAAACAAGAAGGTAGAACCTAATGTAATAGCATTTTAAATAAGTTTACATTTAGTTTAGTTGTATCAGAGCAGAGTATGGATGAAGTTGTGGATGGGAGTCTAGCAGTCCGTAACACTTTTTCTCTCCTATTTGCACAAAAGACAGGCTTTCCTTTTCCCAAATAGGTTTTATGATTAAATTGAGAGCCTATTTTAATAAGGCTGGCTATCTTGCATTTCATTTTTATAGTATTCACAAACCTAGGCACCTTTTTTTTTTTTTTTTTTT
>CM070036.1:55867566-55894630 GCA_036250615.1 Ptychadena robeensis | reverse complement strand
GTTAAGTAAGTTATTGGTTAAAGGTGGGTAGGTAATGTTCAGGAATCCTGGAGTCAAGCCTGGGGGAGCAAACAAATACAACTACCTGTAAAGCAATGAAAATCTTTTTCACTACGGGCAGTGACTTTGGTCCCACTTCTTGTGGCAAATGCATTTTTTGTCTAAAATATAATATTTGCATAAACTGGGTGGCAGGGAAATAATAGGTTTCTTATTATCAGTTAATTAAATTTTAAAACTTCTGAAGGGTTTATTAGGATGCCTTTTTTTGGCACTGTGGGTCAGCATGCACAAATCTATTTTGCATAAATAAAACCTAAATGACTTAAGGTGCCCATACACCTTTAGATCTCTCTGTGAGATATCCTTTATATCTATCAACAACTATGTAGTATAGGGTCCTCTACTATTGAACACAGGTAGACTTGATGGTTTAAATGTCCCTCATATTACATGGTTTTGGTAAAACAAAAGGAAAACTTAAGGATATCTGACAGAGAAATCTAAAGGTGTATGGGCACCCTAAGAGAAGTAGTTTAGATCTCTGGCTGTTCTTTTCACAGCTTATGGGGTCATTGCTATTGCTGTTCTGTTGATGCCATCGAACACATTTCAGGCACAGTGCCTAAGTAAAAGCAATTTCAGTCATAAAATTGATATAGAGAAGCTTGACAACACAGTGTGGTATAGGTCCTGTTCAGAGTCATTCTATATAGCTGCCTTTTACAGATAAAGCTGATCTTGTGAAAAGGCCATAGCGCCCACAAATAATCCCTTCTCCGCTTACTGGAGGCCTTGAGCCTTTAGAGACTACACTTATGTTAGTGTGGCTGTCTCCAATTACCAGTATTAATTGGTACTGGTTGGTAACAGGAGACTAACATGTGCTGGTTTTATATGTGACACAGTCTTGGCAGTTTTCACTTGATGTTTTTTGTTAGGAATGGTCATTGGTTTAATTATCAAAGTTTCTATATTTTTGGATGACGTTTCCTTCTGACCTTGGAGGGATAGAAATTTCATAGACAATGTTTTTTTATATTTTTTTGTGAAAATTAAGTGAAAACTTTCATTATATTTACTTTGCAGAATAGATTGAGCATTAGTGGACTATTTTTTAGGCTCATGAGCAATATTTGTATGTGTGCGTCTCGGACAGATACACCATAGACCATTGTCTATAGACATAGACCACAGACGTGGAAACCAAATGTAACCATTTGTCCCACATAAAAGCCAAATATGGAATATAGAACATCTTAGCAATGCATTAACATTGTACCATGTTTTATACCTTTTAAGCATGTGTGTCAGAAATGTAGAATGTTCCTACCTTTTTTGAGTATCTGATCTATTTTGACATGGAACAAATGGGAGAATTCAATTGTAAGGTATACGGTAATATTAAAGCGAGAGAAAGGAACTAGAAAGGCAACTGTGACTTCATGAAAAATCTGAATTAGCTGACTACACAAAGAAGTCTTCCGTTTAATTTTTCAAACCGTTTTAATTCATATAATTCAGCATCTTTCAACAAACGGTTAATTAAGGTTCTTACCACATTTTGTGTGGTTTAGTGGAAATGCAATAATCCCAGAGAGAGAGATGCTGATGGCTTAGACAGAGATCTGATTTTGCAATTAATTTATGTGATTTGGATGGAAAGAGGAAGATCAGAATACAACCCTACATATTTTTTCCTTTTTGATGGATTTATTATAGTGTTCCAGTGGTCAATGATGTAGATAAAAAAAAATTTTCCGAAGAGGGACATTGCTACTCCTTATTCCGCAAATACTAGTTTTCTGGATGCCATATTCACCCTTTTGTTTCAGTGCTCTGTGTAGGGCAAGAATGTAGATAAACGTTGTCTGACTTTATAGATATAAATACTTCTAGATTTGAAACTCAAACCTTGATAGTCAATGTACATCACCATAGAACAAAAAGTGTGTACCAGCAATTACTACAATTTCTTTCCAGTGGCAGATATCTGACATGTATTCATTGCTTTGGATCTATTTTGTCGTGAAATAATTGTTACTGCTTTTGTGAAATGGGGCCAAGCCAAACTTTGGGCACATTTTGGATTTAATGTTTTCTATTATGATCTAAGAGTATATGTTTTTTGTAATTATCTACTTTTTCTTATTGCAGGAATTAAATTTTACCACCATGACTTCTCCAGTGAAGATATTCCCATGCAGATTTCAAAAGCAAGCCATGAAGACCCCAGCAGATGTGAAGATAAGCTTAGCAAATTGGATGTGCAAAGTCCTTCATTTCTGAAAAGTGAATTCCCAACTGATTTAAAAGTACCAGCTCACAAATACAACGCAGACCCTCATAAAGCAATTCAGAACAGTAGTACATTGATTTCTGTGGTTCAAAACAACGCAGAGACTGTTGACTCAAAAAAACATTTGGAGAAAATTGTCCCAAATGGAATGGCACTTGATTTACTCAATGAACATTCAGCGCAAGATGCTACTAGTGCTAGTAAAGAAGGTCTTATTCCACTGGATCTAAGTGAAAAATCAAGCAGAGTTGAGTTTTGTAGTATAAATGCTACTGAATCTTTGAAGGCTGCATTAGTTATTCACCAGTGTCCCTACTGTAGTCATAAAACGTTTTATCCTGAAGTTTTGTGGATGCACAAAAGGATTTGGCATAAAGTCAGTTGTAATTCCATGGCTCCACAGTGGGTTCAACAAAATGGGTTCAAAAACTTAAAAAATAATATGCTTTTTCTTGTCCGAAATGGACGCACAGGTCCTCCTCCAGCACTAGGTGGCAAAGAATGTCAACCATTGCCGATTGCCAGGTTCACGCGTACACAGATGCCTAGCGTGCCTTCAGCATCTAAAGGCAACCCTTCCACGATGGGCAATACTTCAAAAGCTAGTGCTGGGTCTCAGGCACGTGAAAACTCTCGTGGGTTTAATGGGCCTAAATCAACAAGTTTCAATGCACAACGACAGTCCAAGGTGGCACATGCTCAGGAGCAATACAGTCCCGTGGTACAACAGCCTGTGTCAAAGACCAAGTACGAGCCAAGCCCGAAATTGATCCAAGCTGGGAACTACAGCAAAAGTCACACACCTGCTCAAACATCTGTATCAAGGCAAATTCTGCAGCCTTCTAGTAGTAAACAAGCTGAAAAATATATGATTTCGCAGGGAGTTCCCAGTTATGCGTCTCCAAATAAACTTTCTTTACCTGATGCAGTTAAAACCAAATTCACATTATCACAACCACAATTTCCATTTCATAAAGCAGATTCACATATTAAACAGGAGAGCCCTCTAGTGCCTCAAAGGGAATCTCAGGCCAAGAATATAAATGAAGTTGGAACATCGCCCAATTGTAGTGCTGGATCTAAGTCGAGCCCTGTTTTGCAAACTCAGTCAAGTGCAATGGGTGCCTCGTCGCCTTTTCAACCAGTTAAACAAGAACAAGCACCTGAGGGCCACGAAAAGAAACTAGACATTTTAAATATCTTTAAGACCTACATTCCAAAGGACCTAGCTACACTGTACCAAAGTTGGGGAGCCAATAACAATAATTTGGAAAATGCAGGTAAATGTCATTCATTTGTTTTGCTATTCACCTTAAATATGTAGTTTATCATTTAAAGGTAATATCAGATCTACATGCATACAACAATATTGAATTTAAATCTTTTATGACATTGCTTTTTAAGCTTTGTTGAATTGTCTGTAATACTTAACACTATCTCACATGAAGGCCAAAAAGACTTGGTCACAAAGTGGCCATTTCATAAACAGAATTTGAGATTACAAGCCTTTTCATGAGTTGTTTGGGTCTTTAGGTGTTAATGTTACCTTCTAGACTTTCACTTGCTTTTTAGATGGAGATTTAAATGTCACTGTGAGGTAGCCACCCCAAAACATTGTGCGGGCAGTTGGCCATGTTATCCATATGGACAACCACATTTCCTTATGTTATCTGTTTGTGGGAGAGTCAGAACATCATATTCTTGACCATCTGTCTGAATTCAAAAGGTTTATCTGAGTAAATAATGATGTCATTCTTAAACCTGTTTAAATCAATAGAAATATATAGACATGGTTTATAATTTATGATTCTTAATTCCTTAGTTGCCCCAAAACCAATTTTGTTGGTACAATGCAAAGGATAAAACATGTTTAAAGTTCTTCATCTTTAGCACAACGCCACAGCCCCACCCCACCAGCAAAGTATGGAGACCTAGATTAGACAGAATGGGGAAAAAAAAACATTTCCTGGAGCAAAGTGTTTCTAACAAAGTTATGTAATCACACAAAATGTGTACAGTTACCATGCACTGTATTTAGTATGGCTGTTGTTTCCTGACCTTTAAGTAAAGTTTAAAATTAACTTG
Organism: Ptychadena robeensis; assembly: GCA_036250615.1. NCBI lineage: Eukaryota > Metazoa > Chordata > Amphibia > Anura > Ptychadenidae > Ptychadena > Ptychadena robeensis. The sequence continues at coordinate 55,890,246 of CM070036.1, read as the reverse complement.
CAAGCACTTTGTCTTGCTCTGAAGTCACCTTACTCTTGGCTTCCGTGACATTTGCCTGCCAAGGTTTATGTCACATGGGCTTTCTCTAGCAAAAGGAAAGGTTCAAAGTTCTGCAAGAATGGTCAGATACTACAAGAAAATAGATGTTACCCTCAGTTAAGCAAAAACATTTGAAAACCTTTTCAATGCATGAGGGCCCTTTCACACTCTGCATTTTTTTTTAAGGCATACATTAATGCATATAAGTTAAGACATGCATTATTTTGCACATTACAAATTAGCTTCTTTTTTTTGAGCACCAAAGCAAGGCATTGTGGAAAAAAAACCATGTGCTTATGCATGCAGGGTGAATGATAACATTGGTTTTCTATGAGAAAACGCAGTACTGTAAGAACTCGGTGTGAAAGGTACTCAAAGAAAGAAACAGCTTGTCAGTACAACCATTGTAGTTCATTTTAGACCTAGTGAGTCTTGTAGAAATAGACATTTTGTAGTGTTACTTTTGGCACTACTTTTAGAATACAGGTCCCTTTAAAAAAAAAAAAAAAAATTCTAATTAATAAAATACTTTCTTATATTCTGTTATAAACACACAATGTCACAATGAACGTGAGAAATGTTACCATGTTTATTTAATTATTTTTTAACCGTGAACAACTTTAAACATTATATACATAATTTATACTTTGATTTAAATCAGTAAATCATTCTTGTAATTGTTTATTACTACTACTAATAGCTTTAATGTTTTAGTTGAAGTTTCTATTAAAGCAAGTAGTATTTTTAGCATAAGGCTTACTATTGCCCATTCTGTAATATCGGAAACTTTTTATAGAAGTGCTTATATGAGGACTGGATGTGTGTATTGTGGTTATGCCACTCACATTGAGCCCAGAATTTTAGTTTTGGTGATTAAATGTTTGTTCAACAGCTGGGGTAAGGGCTTGTTTCCACATGTGCAGCTGCCCGCGGTAATTGAGACGCGGTTTTTAACCACAGCCATTCACCTCTATGGCCGTTGTCAGTGGTGGATGGGCGGGCGCGGCCCGTGGTCAGAAACGCAGTGAGATGAGTTTTTAGGTCGCAGATCGTGCCACAGCCACTCCTGATCGCCCCCCAATCATGGATGGGGGAAGAGCCCGTTATATGACATGGATGCGGCTATATTTCAGCGGTGAGCGTCTGCACATGTGGAAATAAGCCCTAACTCTTACTTTTCTAAAATTTTCAGGAGACTTTGTAAGGATACCTATACTGAAATAAATATGAAAACTGTCATTCTTTCATGTCAAATGCTAAATAGTAATGCTTATCCAGTGGTTTAATGTTTTGATTCAGTGTCATGGAATACATTTTCTGTTTAGAAGCATGGATTTCTCTTGTTCCATGCTTGTTTCTGATCAGTGAATCAGTAAGCCCAGAAGCTATAAATACCCCAGCAATAAGCACATTCACACAGGTTATGGAACCCAAATTTTTTTTCTCAGTACAGATATATCCCTTTAATGGCAGATTTTTTTATTTTAACCTTTAAAGAGTTTAACTCAATATAGTTCAATTCCACAATGTATGTTCTTACAGTAGAAATGCTGTCCTTATAACAAAGCCCATAGAGTATAGAGTGGGATTGTACCGGGCTCATGTTACCTGCTGATGTTCCCCTATCTGGAGTATGTATATGGATGCCATTAAATCTTCTGTCAGAAGAAGCTACAGTATGTGTTTCAGCCATTTCTTGCATAAATAACCCTATTTTATTTTCCCTTACTGACTAGTAGAATGTATTTTGATCAGGTTGGATTCTTCTCAAAGTAGCCGTAAACAGTGAACAGTTCTTTCAATGTGCTAAAACAAGCTACAAACAACACAGTATGTTGTTTCTGGGAGATTTTAGTTAACAGCAGCAAATGAAAGCTAAAAGTCAGACTTGTCTTTCTCAATCAGCAGCAACGACAACAGCTAGCCCTTTAAGTCAGATGTTGTAAACTGACCTTTAAAAATGGAAGGTCTGAGTAGTTTTCCACAAATGCTAATGGCCCAGAAAACATGTTTTCTAAAGGCAGGAAATGGGACTTTAATGCTGCTACTGTCTCAAAGCATCCAAAAAGACACTCTCATTCTCAGATGTCTTTAGTCTGTGCCTCCCAGGTCTGGGGTCAAAGCAGCACCAGCAGGCAGATAGGTAAGGGCTAAAGGTTTGATCAGTCTGTGATGGCTCCACTCACTCTGCATTTGTCTCCAAGGTACATCAGCCCAGGGGGGACAGGCGGGCTCTGGTTCTACTCATTTTCTATTATCCATGTGACTAGTCTCTGGCATGCTGGAGTCACTTTGATTTGCTTGATACACTGCTTGACAAAGCTGGGTGATGGCTGAAAAGTGGATCCAGCTGCTCTGAAAAGCGCACACCTGACATGCCAGTCCTGGTGCGGGCACATCACGGGGAGCGTTTTTTAATTCAATGTAATTTATGCATTTTCACAGTCCTGAGTGTGCCTGCTTTGTCATCCCCAGCCCAGATGAAGGCTGACAGTTGTCATCTAGGGCCTGAAGGTAGCCTCACATAATGACACATTAGACATACTAATGATGTTTTCTTCCAGCATAATGTTTTCTTCTCAACTTTTTTTTTTTCTTGTTTTTTTTTTCTCTCTTCTGTCAACTAAAGGAATGCTTAGGACACAGGCACGCCAAGGAGATTATGTTTGCATCGAGTGTGGAAAGTGTTTCACCCAGCCAAGCCATTTACGGACCCACATGAGGTCCCATACAGGTAGATCTTACTCTTAATTTACTTATTTTTTTATTGTATTAATGTGGCAATATGTTTACTATTTGTAAGATTAACCTGCTTGAAGAAAGCTGTTTGCTGCTTTGGCTTTGTGTATACTTGCATTCTCTGTCTTTTCAGACATTAAAGGGACATTTTGAAGTAATTTGTAGGGATGTGAAGGGGTTTAATTAGATCTGTCCTATGAATGGACTTTTTATGAATAGCAGAAGAGGTTTTAACTTCCTGTGACTACCTAAGAGTTAAAGCCATCTGTTGAGACGTGTCTGCTGTGCGTTCCTGTTGGTGGTTCAGAAAAAGAATCTCTTTTTGATGGGAAAGGTTAACAAAAGACGGCAATGATTATGAATAAATATGCAAGTGATTCATTTTGCCACAAGCACACCGATATGTAGCTACTCATTTCTGCATATCATTAACCCCTGTTTTACATGATCATCTTCATTCTCACCTTATGACATTTTCCTTTATGGGAAAATGCCCTCTCTAGTCTGGACAGTGATAATTGAAACATAATTAACACGGCCATTTAATATGTGTTTAAACCTAGACCAATTTATTTGTTACTCTTATTACACTGTGAGCTAGGTAATATGAAATGTGCTATGAGCAGTCTGACGGCTTTAGACTAGTGGGCTTTGGTGCAGAAGTGTGAATGATGCATACATAAACCACTCTGATGTGAAATGACAGAGGCCAAATGGTAAGTAATGCAAGTAGAGGGTCCCTTTATACACACACTGATAATTAATGTTGTCAGTGATTGCTTTCTTCAGCACCAAATCTGAATTAAAAAGGGCAGTGGCCTTAGGCTGCCATTAGCACACACTCTCACTGAAAGTGTTACAGTAAATTGGTATGTACTGGCCACAGGCAAGTAGCTGGTGTTTTTTTTTTTTGTTCCTCCTCCTCCCTTCCCTTTTTAATGTGGTTAAACTGTAATGGTCTCAATGATGTACACACACTAACTCAAGCTTCAATGCTCCTCTTTAACAAGACCCCTTGTTCCCACAGTGGTTTTTGAGTCTAATGGACTCCGAGGTACTGAAGTTCACACCACCTCCGCAGATGCCCCAAAACAAGTATGTTGTCAATGAATTGAGTGTTTGGTTTTCTGATGATTGCTGGGGAGAGAAGTTGCATAGCAGTACTCCTCAGTAAAGCACTGACCTTTTTTTAATCAATGCCAAGGTTATCACTTGTATCCTGACCTACTATGTAAATATTCTACCTCCCCAAAAACTTGTTTTTTCTAATAATGCACAATACACTTATTATTAACTTAAAAATTCCTCTAAATACAGATCTTATATTTTATAAGAGGAGGAACATGTCTGTGTTTTTCTGAAGAGTATACTTCCAGTGTCTGCTACAATTAAATTCTATAGAGATGCCTTACCCTGACCTTCTAGCTTCTGTGGACTCTGTATGGTGGTGTGCTTTCCTCTTTCTGATGTCCAATGTCTTCTATCTTAACACACTCCTTTTCAACTTACCTCTTACTTCTAGCCTACCTTTTCCTGTAGAAGAATGTGAACACGACTTCATTGTTGAATGAAATGTACCTGAAGCCATAGAGGATCATAGTCACACAGTACAGAATAACTTAAAACATTTTAAAAACCGGCCATGCAAAAAGAGTATTTAAATAACATTTGACATTTTGTTCCTTCACTATTTCTTGATGCAAGTTTAATTTAGCTCTATTAAAATGTAGTTATTTTTAAGGAAAGATGGGGACTTGTGTATGTTGGCACCTATTATTAGCTGGATTGACTAAGCTTTGGAGCAAAGGCTACAAAGACATTCTAGGGGGATAAAATAGGATGATGCACTCAGGTTATAATCCTACCCTGTATGGGCTACATAGGCTGCAACCATAAAAAATGTAAAGGTTTTTTTATTTTATTTGTTTTGTATAGCCGCAATTTTTTTATGTGGTATTTCACTAAAAGGGACCATAGACGGATTGACCACCATGCATGCTCGCGGCGATCGATCTGCCATGAAATCTTCAGCAAATTAAACGTGCACACCTTAAATCAGCCCAGAAGTTAATCTAACAAATTACAGATATGTCTGTAATTTTTAGATTGATCTTCCTATTTTGGATGGGGAATCTAAAGTAAATGCCAGCACATAAGGGTGCGTGGCTGGTAAAAAACTGGTCATTTTTTTATAGGATGCAAGGCCAAGTACAAAGCTCTGTAATTAGTGAGCCTATTGTAAGGTCTGTTTGGAGTTAGGATAACAAGGCAATTTAACCCATCCAGTTGGTCAAGAAGGGAAGATAGTGCATATTAAAAATGGCTTGCTAGAGGGACAAATATAGTTCCTCCCTTATTTGCACTTTTTTTTTAACATACTAAGCTATATTGAACTGACAGGGCAGTCTTACAGTGAGTTTTTTTTGGTTTATTGTGTGGCGTGAGACTGTGCTGCAAAGTTTTTCCTTTGCTTTTCTCTCTTTAAACCCTAGGAGGCCATACCTGCACATAAGGAATACCTTTACCCTTGTAGCTCTCACACCCATCACTTCCTATAGGACCAAATCTAGTAGATCCAGCATAGACGTGCAGATCAAAATGATCTGTCATGTCGGATCGCATAGTGATCCGACATGACAGATAATTTTGATCCGAACCCATTCGTTTGGAAGGGGGCGGCCGTCCCCAGCCAAAGTAATGGGTGGCACACAAAGAGTGCCCGGCCTTCAGCTGTATGGCGACATTAATGCTGTTGTTATTCGTGTTATTCATGTGCAAAAAAACCTCAATAAAAAGTTTAATAAAAAAAAAAGAGTGCCGGGCCGATTCTCGGCACTAGCGGGCGTGCGTGACGACGTCATCACGTCCGCGAGTTTGGGTTGGGGATCGGCGGGAAATTGTGCAGTCTATTCCCAGCTTAAGAAATTTTAAAAAAAATGCATCATACAAAGCAAAATGCAAGGTCTTGGTGTCCATTTTAGGACAACTGGGGCTCTAAGTGGGGGTTTGATCAGCATACACAGTTTTGTTCTAAAAAATATCTGTTGATTATAGGTGGACATGCCTACAGAACAGGGTTGTCTAATGTCAGTCCTTATGGACCGGGATCTGCACAAGTTTTTAGTAGATTTTTAAACAGCCAGTTAATGTAGCTAGTTATTGAAGTTAGAAATGGTTTACAAAAACGTATCTAAACCTGGCCTCAAGGACTGTTGTTTGACAACACTCAGAGAATATGGATTCAGCAGCTGTATGAGTATGGGAGAAAAATGTTTTTTATTTTTCTTACTACAAATGTACAGGGGGCTAGTAACTGCTTATGGGTATAATAACCTTTATTTGTAGAACTTATAATAAAACATAAACACACTTTTTGCTATCTCTCCTATGTTGTGTAATTGTTTAATGTTATATATATGTGGTAGCTTTGACCTTTTTTTGCATGTTGATCATGTGCTATGTGTACAGTACTTCTAATGTATATTTTTGTGCGTTTTAATTAAATTAAGGGCATTAATCATTGGCATTATTATAATTGGTGTTAACCAATTTATAACTTTTTTTTAATGGTAAATCGTAAGAATACTGTTAGGTGCACTTCAGTCCATTATGTTGAAAGTAATTTTCAAATCTTAAAAAGGAATTAGGATATTTACTTAAAAATTTTTGTAAGTATGAATATGTTTCTTTTGATTGCAATTGTTAATCAGTTTTGCTCGGGGTATCAGTCAAAATGGACAATGCACAGAGCAAAAACCTTTGCCTAAAGCCCCCATACATGCATAGATACGCAGGTGATTTCGTGTCTGATGGGGCAAAATTCGGCCACTGATGGAAGCTGCCAGAAGACAGCGATCGGCCTAAGAAATGTCAGTTTTTGTTTGGTCAACCGTCAGTACTTTAGATAGGGACCAAATTATTGTAGAGGAATGGATGTACACCACGATGACACATGATTGAATGCCTGACCAGTTGGCTGAAGATCTATGCTATTGGCGGCTTTACTCACATGAAAGCATGAATTAAAGCACTCCAATGTAGATCACAGTTCTATATAGAAAGGTTTCTTTAATACAGCCTTGTTGGTAAAAACAAGACCTCACTCACTACAAATGGTAATTTATGCAACATGACTTTTTTAAGGATGTTTTCGCTATGTCTGTTTTTTTGCTGTTAATCTATTAATATCAAATATTTCTTTAGTGTAAGTTTTTTGCCATTTCTACAGAATTTGCCTGGTTGGTTGGTTTTGATTAAAAGTAATTTGCAGTTCCAAACTAATTCCACTTCTAAAGTTAATGTATTAGTGAAACCATAAGCTTGTCCCATGTTATTTTAGGGACCTGGCATTGTTCTATGATGTGCAAAATGTCATTGTTCAACAATCCTGTGAAAGCTTCAGGCTCACATTAGTTCACATTTTAACATTTAGCTTTTTTCCCCCTTCCTCTAATTCATAAACTTCTCTTTGTAATTCTTTATTGAAATTTGCTGTAAAGTTGTTTTAGGTTTTGACCGATGTGTATGAGAATATCACTGCATATATTTGTTGTGTGAACATGCATAGAAAATTTTACTTCCGCTTTTTCACTATGTTTCTCATTTATATTTATATAAAGCATTGTAACTTGTTTTCCTTCATTGCCCCTTCCCTCTTCTTTATTGTGGCCCCACATCATGTATTGACATTTGCCAGATTATTTTAAGGAACTTGATATGCTTTGTTTTTCTTCTTAGAACAGATAGGTTAATTTAACTGGAGTTTAACAGACATTGAATAGATTAAGGTAGACTTAAGTTACCCAAAGACATTTCGTGTGTTTTTCATCCAACATCTAAAGATTCAGTAAATGTTCAGGATTTTCTTTTCTCCTACCATTCCTCCTTCTTTGGCTTGAGGGGAATAGTGTATCACCCTCCTATCCTACAGCAGTGGTGGCTATGATTGGTTTACCAAAAACTCTTGTTCAGACTTTTAGAAGTTTAATTTCAAAAGGCAGCTGTCATTTGTACTTACTTAAGTACCTGTACTTAATCAGCACTTTCCCCATAATATGAATTTGGAAACAGTGCTCTCTTATACACTCTTTGTCTGCTTGGTGAAGTCCTGGGTTATGAAGACCTCAGCAATAAGCTCTTTCTATAGAAAATATTTGACAATTTGTTGGGGAAACGGGGCCAATTGTAGCGCAGTTTTAACGCCAAGCAACTCAAAATATATCCAGCTAACAATAAACCACAATCACCAGATTAGCCTTCAGAGTGTAAACAGCACATTAAAGCAGTTGGTGCATCTACACACAAACACCATTGACGTATTATAAAGATCTTGGCTTTTTGTGCCTCCCATATACTTTATCATAAGATACCCTATTAAAACCCAGAGATGCACAAAAGGTGATAGAACAAAAAGTTTTCTCTTCATATACCTTATGGTTATACAATTTATATAAACATATTTACTTTGTGTACTTGGCAACCTTTTAATTAAGTAAATATATCATTCGCCAAACAAAATCCCCGGCTTTATAAAAAACGCCCCTTAATAAAAGTACACATGAATTCTTAACTTTTACCGTTTTCTCCCAGAATGTCACACAAATATGATATTCTATGGGTAAATCTTATAAAGTGGGTTATTTATTCATGACAATGCTAAAAAAAATCCTGAGATGTTAGGCCATTTGGTTTCCTAGTGGGCGAGTATAGAAGATAAAAAAAAAAACAAACAAACAAAAAAACAGAACTAAATGTCTTTGGGTACCTTTCCTCTTGACTATGTATTGTAGCCTTTTAATCAGTTATCCCTTGAAAAAAGTGATGTTTCTTGTTTTTTTCTTAGGGGAGAGACCATTCCAGTGCAGATATTGCCCATACAGTGCCTCTCAAAAAGGGAATTTAAAGACTCATGTGCAGTGTGTGCATCGGGTACCTTTTGATAACAGCGAGTATCCTGACAAGCAGCTCCGAACCCAAGGTGACAATCCCACCAGTTACATGGAGGACCAGCTGGAAAACTTGCCTTCTAATCATCAAGTCGCTGGAGCTGTTGCATTAAAGTGAAGATAATATGTGATACCTTCCCTCTTAGTACAGCAATTACTTCTGTACTCTCTAGTGTTTGATAATTACGATGTAGTTGAATATACATCCATATCATTTAAAATGCTATTCAGACTGTTTTAAAAAAGAAAAAAAAAAATTCTGAGATGGCACATGACGGGGTCATGAAGCAGAATTTCATCACACACTGGATGGAAGGGTACAGAAAAACACAGCTGGGACAGTTTAAGCACTGATCTGTAATCTACTCCGGAATACAACTTATGAATGACACGGAGGAGTAGTTGAGACAAGGCACAATAAGTAACGTGTTGGATTTATTTACCACTGAATTGCTTAAAGCCAGACTGCTCAGTGATGCTGCATAATAATATGCATACTATTAAACCTGAAGGCCAGCCAATGGTTTTAATGGTCGGTCTTAATTCTGACAACGAATCACAAGGTGCCGCCACGTTCTGCTGTTGACAGAAGTGAACAATTAAAACACTTAACTTGATGCTACATGAACACTAATATCGTAGGAAAAATGCTTCTTGATTTTACTCTCAGGTCCTTTTTTTTTTGTTTTTTGTTTTTTTTGTTTTTTTTATACTAGGGCTACTTTATTAGACCTGCTCACACATGATTATGCAATGTTTTCCCTTTGTAAATGCCACACAGCAGCTGCAGAATTTAGTACTGTATTAGATAGCAAAATAAAAGCAAGATAATTCAGCATGGGATGGCATGCACGCATCTCCCCACTGCAAAACAAATACACCCTTCTCCAAGCCGGTACCTTGAGGGGAGGTCTTAAGATTTTTTTTTCCTGTAGCATGTTTGATGTTGCTTATTAAGTTGTCTTGGTAATTTGGTGGCATTCAGGTTGCGGGGGGATGAACATATAAACAAACAAAAAAAAAAGCTTTATATACCTCTTCTGCAGCATTTTTAGGGTGAGGTGATGGTTAAATAAAAAAAAAAAAAGCAGTGAACTTTGTTTACCTCTTCAGTCTAGCAGAGAGCACTGCTGTTCACTGAGAGGGATTACATATGTGTTCAATAGATCTTCTTATGCCCATTGTTGCTGTGGCACCATGTGTTACAGCATCACAGCGAAGAGTCACACATTTTTTTGCACATATGATTTTATGCATTATCAACAAAAAGTTACTGCTGCCTTGAAAAAGAATATGTTCTGTGAAACAAAATGCAAAAGCTTTACTAGTGTGTGTGTTTTTTTAATTGTAACCTTTTATAAAGGCAGGAAATGGGTATAAATAAAATCCTAGCATGCTAAATATATTTTTCAAAAAAGCAATAATTTTACATGTACAGATTAAAAAAAAAATCTAACCTTTTAATACTGGTAAGAGCGACAGTTTACTTTGTACTATAAAGACTAGCTTGTTTTTTTTGTAGTATGTGGGCTTATGATAAAGATTTTGTTTCAAAAGAATAAAAAAAAAATAGGCATTTTTTTCAAATATTTTAATGTAGTTTTATTATTTTATTCTGGGTTCTACAAATAAAACTTCCAGATCTTTTATGGCTATACCAGAAATGAACTGTTTTAATTTTGTGTGGCAATAGGCCGGCCACCATTTGCTCCCTAAATTTGGTGTCCAAAATATTGCCGGGGTAGGAGGTGGATTCCAAATTGCTTACATCTGAAGTGTTTTATTGTTTTAAATATTTGATTTTGGATTCATTCCATATCTTTTCTAATAATTAATCTGGTTAATTATTAACGGTTTCCTGTTTTATTGTTACTGGACACACTTCTTTTTTTTTTTTTCTGTTTGTAAAATGTCATCACTTTGAAAAGACACAGTGATTAAATACTATGATATACAATCTACTATTAGAACCTTCAAAACATGACACCTATGGTATTAAACACTCTAGCTTGGAGTGATCTTACAATTAGAGTCTTTATTCAGTTTGGCACAGTCTTGAAGAACATCTGACGGTTGGCAGGAAGCATGGCTGTCACTGATGCTGCAACAAAGTTTACAATGTTGATGTTTCTTTATGGAGAACAACAGTAGGGGAAAACCATTGTAGATAATTACATGCTGTGTACAGTAAGGAAATAAGATTCACATAATTGAACAAGCATTAAAAATATCTCCACAGATCCTAACAATTTTTTTTTTGTAATATCACCCTATTTAGTGGTGTAGCTTTTGTGCTCTTTTATTTTATCAGTATTGTGTTGATTTTGTTATTGTAGAAATCCTCTAGACTATAGTATTTAAATGATTTTTGTTTTGTTATTTATTTAGTTATTCTGTTTTTGATCAGCTTTTCAAAATAAAATACTTTAGCCTGATACACTCCTGTTAACTATCTGTGGACTGTTACATAAATTTTCCTACTACCTCTACCAATCTACTGTTTCTCACTCTTTAACAGGTTATTTTTTACAGCGCTCTAATGTAATTTACACAATAAAGGGTTTGATTGTTTACACTGCATGTGTATAGACTCTTCTTTTGCTATTTGTAATTACTGGTCTTTGTAACAGTAATGCTGGGCATACATGGGTTGATTCCTGTGCGACAGAGGAGCTGTTGAGCCTAGCAAGATGACATCATCGTGCTGTGCTCAAGCTTCCTCGATATCAGGGCACAGCACTGCTGTCTCATTAATGTAACCCAAGTCATGTTGGTTCCCTGTTTGGCCTAGCAGGATCAATAGAAGAAAGGCTTTTTTGTAATAGATTTGATCGCTGTTAACATGCACAGCACTCGATTGTGCCAGAATCTATGAAAAAATCGAGTTGTGTATGGCTAGCTTAACCTCCCTAGCGTTCATAATGAGTCCAGCTCGTCCGGAGTTTGTTTGCAAACCAGCTCCAGAGGAGCAGTGCTCCCATGAACCTTGCATACACCTGGAAAGCTACAGCGATTTTCTCTGCGTCTATCACGGTGACATGGAAGGGGTGTGGGGGGCTACCCCATAGATCTCCATGTAAATGGAGGGGCGGTGGATTCCCAGCCCACATCTTTAAAATGACGCGATACGGGCAGAAAGTTAGGGAGTTAAAGCTTTTCAGATATGGGCAAAACTGCCAGGTAGAGCAACTCAACCCAAATAATGGTGGTGTTTTATAGGGTTATTAAACCCTTAGCCAAAAAAAATAACATGGATAATAAAACTGCAGTAATTAAAAATGTTTTTCTCTGTGTGTTTTTTCTTTTTCACCTTTTTGCCTGCAGCCTGAAGCTGGTCTGTTTCCGGTGATTACTAGGAGACACCAGAGCGTGCCAACGCGGCCATGCTCTATTTTTCCATACAGATGAACCATGAAGCTACCTTAACATATTCTAGAAACCTTCTACACACACAAGTACATGCTGCTGAATAAAAACAGAGAAGCTTCTTTGCGCTTCTCTATGGAAGTGCAAAGAGTGTGGCCACGCTGCCATGAATTGTGGTTAGGGAGTGAGCATGCTCTGGTGTCTCCTACTTCTCATCATAAACAGACTGCACAAGCCTCAGGCTGCAGACAGGAAATCAGATGTTTTTAGCATTTCAAATGTGAAATAGAAGAAACCATTCATTTAAAAACATTTATATTATTGTATAATTTTTTGCAGGAATACAACATGGTGTGTGGTTTTCCCCAGTTTTAGTAGTGCTGCCCCATCCCAGCCAAAATAGATCAAAAAGAGGGAAGTTCTGCTCCCCCAGTATGAATGGGGCAACAGGTTGTGTCAACAAAGACATTTATTTACATATACAGGTGGGTTTTCTTGGAAGATTTTTTCTTAAATCAACTGCCAATTAGATTTTTAGTTCAATGTCGTTGTTGAACATCGTTTATTCATTTATCGAATGTAACATTCGATTTTTTTTGTTCGTCAAACACCGATATAGAATGAGAATACATTTACAAATTACGACAGATAAAAATGTACCAACATGTTTGATGACCTTTCAAATGATTTTTTGTTAGAGGTCGAACAAAATGTATCCATCGAACAAATTCCAGATTTTTGTTTAATCAACTAAAAAATCATTTTTTCTTCTTTGTTCGAACAAAAAAAAATCTACATGTGTAAACCCACCTTAAGAGTATGAAACCAAGAGTATCATATATCCCACCAGGTGGGTACACACGGCATCAAACCATTTGGAAGTGACGATATATCTTGTAGAACATCCTTGATGCGTTTCACATAAACCATGCTTTTTCAGGAGGTATGTTATACAGAAAGGACAGCTATGGATAACAGACTGAAATAAGTAACATTGTAACTATGTGCCAAAAACGAAGGAAGCGGCATCTCAACTGTTCCTTCTTGTATACAGTAGCTTGGGATGGTTTGGTTATCCTGAGATGAGGATATTTTTGTAAGGGGAAACCCCGCCAAGGAGCATCGCCCACACAGTGTAATTCATGAACACGGGGGTGTCAGCAAAGTGAATAAAACTTAATGGTAACTACGTGTTAAGAGTAGAAAGTATATATGCCATTAGCACAACAGGTTCACTGAAGAAGAAGAGAGAAGGAAAGAACTGGTAAAGTGAGACGAAAGGGGTGAAGTTGGGCCGGTAAGTAGTGTTCTCAAACAATCAGGGACAGATTGATCTTCTGCAAAAAGTATGGTGATTAGACTGCTGAGGACTGGGGCAAAGTCATATTCTCCGATGAAGCCCCTTTCTGATTGTTTGGGCATCTTAAAAAGGGCTTGTCTGGAGAAGAAAAGGTGAGCGCTACCATCAGTCCTGTGTCATGCCAACAGTAAAGCATCCTGAGACCATTCATGTGTAGGGTTGCTTCTCATCCAAGGGAGTGGGCTCACTCACAATTTTGCCCAAAGACACAGCCATGAATACAGAATGGTACCAAAACACCCTCCAACAGCAACTTCTTCCAACAATCCAAGAACAGTTTGGTGAAGAACAATGCATTTTCCAGCATGATGGAGCACCGGGCAAAAGTGATAACTAAGTGGCTCGGGGACCAAAACGTTGAAATTTTGGGTCCATGGCCTAGAAACTCCACAGATCTTAATCTCATTGAGAACTTGTGGTCATTCTTTAAGAGGCGGGTAGACAAAATAAAACCAACTAATTCTGACAAACTCAAAGAAGTAATTATGAAAGAATGGGTTGCTATCAGTCAGGATTTGGCCCACAAAGTTGATGAGAGCATGCCAAGTCGAATTGCAGAGGTCCTGAAAAAGAAGGGCCAACACTGCAAATACTGACTCTTTGCTTAAATCTCATGTAATTGTCAATAAAAGCCTTTGAAACGTATGAAGTGCTTATAATTATATTTCAGTACATCACAGAAACAACTGCAACAAAGGTCTGAAAGCAATTTAGCAGCAAACTTTGTGAAAACTAATATTTGTGTCATTCTCAAAACTTTTGGCCAGGACTGTACACTCTCTATAATACCCCTTACAGTCACAATTGGATTCCCGGTTAGGCGCTCTACAAATGTTGTATTGTCTTAGCGGGTACTTACCTTTAAGTTTTATCTACTTTTCTGACACTCCCCATGTTCATGAATTATACTGTGCAGACGTTGCTCTGGTGGGTGTTGTTGGGTTACCCCCTACAAAATATCCCCACCTCAGGAGAACCAAACCATCCCAAGCTGAAAAAGTCATGCAAATCTACCGTATATAATGTTACTTCTTCCAGACTTTTATCCATTGATGTCTGTATGACATACCTACTGAAGTTGAGGTCATTATACAAGATATATTGTAGCTTCCAAATGGTCTGATACCGTGTGTACCCACCTGGTGGGATATATGATGAATATCTGTGACCAGGGATTCCCAATGTATTTGTGGCTCATGTTTGTACTCTTAGATGTATATGTATGTAAATAAATGTTTTCTTTGTTGACACAAGTCTATTGAATGCCTTTAAAGTCCCCACCCAACCCCCATATATACTCAGAGGGGGGGGGGGGGCAGAACCTTTCTCTCTTTTTTCTCTACAAGAATGTTTTTTTTTGCCCTCTTTTCTCCATGTGATGGTATTGAATTGGAGCAAGTGGAGCCATTAGCAAAGCCTTTTTCCCCTTTTTTCACAAGATATCATAGTACATTTTTCACAGTATATTGTGTCTGGCAAGAGCCTTGAACTTCATGGTGAAGCAAACATTTATCTACCTACATACCACCATTCCTCATTTTAGGTTTCACTAGTGCACAATAGCCAGTTTTTGTTCTGCAGTGGAATAAGTTGCCATTTTGATACTGGAAAAGTTTACCTCTGTTCTAAATACACATAGAAGCATTGCATATGCTATTTGAAATGATAAGGTAAATCGAAAATTACTTGGCCACGCAGAATTGTATAAAGTTGTAAAAAGTAATTTGACCATCTCATTGTTATTAATGACATGGTTCATCCAAACAAATGAGTTATGTTTTATTGGGTTTGTATTATCTATTGATTTGGCTACCATTTGCATAAAGCAATTATAGAAAGAGAAGACAGAAGTCACCAAGAAACTTCACTGGCAGCAGAAGTGACAGGGAATGTTGCAGAGTTTAGACATATGTTTAATTACTTGTAACTGGCTTTTCTTTTGGAATTCAGGGATGATACCAGTTGACTTGTAGGAAGTGGTGAGGGTTTTCTAACTTGGCAGTTCGTAACTTAACAATTTTCTTGCTGACTTTTTTTTTATTTCTGCTAAATGTTTCTTAAAAATGGAAGTTTACATTTATCAGATGTGCCCAAATTTTTGACCACCAGAGGAATGTGAATGAAAGTGGACTCATGAAGAAAATTACCTGCAAACTACTTTATAAATCTGCAGTTGGAAGCCATAAGCCATAAGAAGTTTATCCAAATTACCTCTGATACTTCCACTCTTCACTTGACATTCCCAAATCAAACACTTATTGGTTGTCTTAAATTTAGATTCAAAATTTAGAGACTAAAGCCCCCCATACACCTTTAGATCCCTCTTTAGATCCCTCTTTAGATCCAAAAAAAAAAAAAGCATGTAACAGTTGTGTCAAATCCTGCACCGTCGGATAAGCAGAAGAAAGCCAATGGCACATAATAGTTCTTTTGGCTCCCAGCAAATATAATTATTTTATATTTAATAATTTTAATCAAAAGGTTTTAAAACCTTTTAGTATTTCAACATCATACCGTCAGTAGGTATTTTCACTCTTGCATGTTGTGTAAAACATGCTTAAATTTTGACAGGATTTCTGTGAGGATTTTTACAGAAAATTGTTTTGGAACCTTGTAAGGTTGAACCACTGTAAATCATTAATTGACAACCCTTCTGTAAAGTACATTATTCATGAGACAAATCTCTTTTAGGATACATGGTTGTCAAAGATCTCAATATGTGTTCTAATGGTTGATGAAGCTTGTCATCATTTAAATTTGATAAAGATGTGCTTAATTTTCTATTAAAATACAAGTGATGTTTTGATTAATTTCTGTGCAATGCCTACTAACAAAATTAACAGCTCAATGAAGTATGACCAGCAGGAATCTATGTTATTTTATTATCCATGGCAAAATATAAGAGGTAGAGGGCAACAAAAAGATGATCTAAAATAATTATCTACTGCTAGAAACCCTTGCTTATATTATTACTATTTATTATACTATACTCGCTAGCCCATCATGAACATTATTGTACATTTTAAAACTAATTTGCTTCTTGGCTTGCCTCAAAATTGCCTCAAAGAAAAGTTTATCCATTGCTCACCCAAACCTATAGCAGCATATGATACTCTATATCTTGTCCTATTTAGTACACAGACACCGCACATAATGGAACAAAGTTATACTATACTGGTCACAAAAATTTAGGGGAACAGTCAATCAAGGAGTATACCATAAAGTTAATAAAATGATTGGGATATTTTTTCAGTTTAGAAAGGAAGCATATGTGAGTGTGAATGAATGTTATCTGGTTATTGCAAATCAAAGTACAATAGGTGTACAGGAAAAAAACAATACTCAACAGGGGATCATTTCTCAAATGGTCACCACATATGATTTCTTTCCCTGTTTTCCTATCACAATTGGTACAATAGCACGTGCTTGTACCTGCACCCCGTTCAGGTTACAAAGCTTGACCAGGTCCTTTACATTGACAACAGCCAGAATCTTGGTTTTGTCTTTCCACACAATCTCAAGTAATTGGAGATACTGTGGGGTTTGCAATTACACAATGATCAGAAACAGAGAAGGGCAGCAACCTTGCAGCATGACTAATATCTATGAATTTGTATAGGGGAACAGTTTCAGCATGGATAGATCTTTGTGAGATGACCTGCAGTGGGATACTCATGTTACAAGTTTCAGACTAAACCTTTAGAAACACAACATGTAGATGCACGTGTGGTCTGAAAGTCCTGTAGTTGGACCACTTCATACAGCCTGGCACCATCTGAGAGATGATATGTTTGTTCCATCCAATGCCACCAGACAAAACCCATGCCTGGGAGGAGATTTTGATTGTTACAATTCACATTTTCATCACCAGCCAAAACCACATACAATCACATGAGGGTGATATACAACCTGAGCTATGATAACCAGAATTATCATTTTCTGATTTCATTTCTTTTTATTTAGGTTTCTGTGTTATCTTGGATCCATCCATCAGGGCTCTTTAAAACTACCTTATATTTCGGACTATAGGACAAACTTTTTTACCATTAAAATCAATGGGAACGTGCCCTGTGCATGTAGAGTGAACGTGCCCTGTGAATGTAGAGTGAATATTGCATGGTCCAATCCTGCCTACTTTACTGGAACATTCTGTATATTTGCAATTGTTTAGGGTGAGTTAATCAGGGGCAAGGGGACTTTAGGGGCCACAAGAGTCAAAAATATGTGTTATCAGAAGTATGTATAACATAAAGTTATTTACAGGTTAAAACATAAATATACAGTATTACAGCATCAATAGCAACTTATGGTAAAAACAATCAAACCTGCATGATATATGGATAAGTCATGGACATGGATTCTACTGGGTAGAGTCCACCCCTATTTACTTGATATGTGAATGGCTGTGTTTCTGTGTTTTTTCCCTAATTTTCTCTCCAAAATTTTGGGTGTGTCTTATAGTCTGAATAATACGATATATGCTCTGCAATGTATCTGTTTTTGGATGGGCTTGGATTAGCGTTTGCAATGCAAGTGTATTGGAATTACTAGGTTGCCAACAATGTGTAGAGCAATATGTTATATTGTCACTATCATGAGCCTCAACCATTTTTAAACGAAAAGATGATTTTATGTTTCCATGTTATTGATGAATTCTGACCCTAATATTTAAAAATGGCAACAGAAATCTAGGCTTATCAAACAAGGCAAGTGCCCATTAGGCTTGGTCTACTGCTGCCACAATCCATCTGCATTAAGGTTTAAGATGTTGTCCTTTAATAGGTGCTTTAATGAATTGGAAAAAATACAGTAGTTATTACAGTACTGTTGCCTTTGTATTAGCTCAACGTAAACTAACCATAATTGTCTGACATCATTAAGGAATTTTTACCCAAATAAATGCTGCCTACTTTTTAAACTTTTCAGACTATTCTTTAAATATAGTTGTGTGTGAAAAGGACAGTATAGTATAGTATAAATGGAGTCAGACTAAAGAATGCACCTACAGCTTGGCACCCAGATATAATGCTGGGGTCCAGCATGTTCTGTCTGGTCATGAATTTTACCTTACCCAAGATAGTTCCTATTATAAAAAATATTACTGGGGACGATAGAGCATACTCTTAAACCTCCACTGGTTCTCTTGCTCTGAGGTCACCAACCCAAAAGCAGCGGAATGGTGCCATTCCTAGAGCCCTAAGTTGCTTGTCCACAGGATGGCAGCAAGTGTTGAAGGATAGAAAGTTCCCTAATGGGAAGACAAAATATGGACGACAAAGGACATCTTGTGGCAAAAGACAGCATTGCAGGGTGATTTTAGTTTCCATATTATATAAGCTTTAAAACTAAAAGTTCAAGTAGTTGAATATTACAGCTTGACTTTAACAAGTGTATACTACTTGTTTAACATTTTAGAACATCACAGTTGTTTCAGCTTTTATTGTATACAGTATATTGTATACAATTTATATCCAGTGATTATAGAGATAAAGAAGCTTTATTTCAGCTTTAGTATAAATATAAAGGCTGTTAGGTAGGGTTATAAAATTTGGAGGTAAGCTCAGGCATACACAACCTAGAACTATTCAGAATTTTACTACAAAGAGTGTCATCGAACTGGTTGTTCAATGTGAGAGCAAGAGAATGTATATGCAATGGTAGCAAAATCTGACAAGAAGGAAGCTGACAGCTGGAATAGGACTATAAAGGGTTCCAGCTTGTCTCAGGGGATTATAAATAACTTTGGTTGTCCTGCTAATGATGTATGAGATCTGTAAAAGTGAAGCTGTGTTGGGGGGAATACAAAAAAAGCTCTACCCCCCACCCCCCCCAATGGGCCCTGCTGTAGAAGGCTTGGTGACTTTTGTGGAAGAGGAAACCACACTGCCATAGTCACAGGAGCTTTGACTTTACACACACAACTGCTAGAAAAAGACAATGATGCTTTACCCAGCAAGCCCAAAAGATATTTTATTATTTGGTAAAATGTGACTTAACTGTTTTGGATTTTGATGGGACCCAAACATTTGTTATTGCTTAAAATGCTAAAATATTTTTTTATCTATGCCAGATTATTTGTTAACTTCCCAAAGAGTGCTGACTTCATCCGTGAAATACTTGACACTCCTATATGTGTTTTTCTTCTAAGTAATATATTATTTGGGTTGCACACAGAAGGTCATTGTGTTTTGTGAACAGTATGTGAAGTGTAATACGGAAGGCTCAGATGTCAGCAAGAAATAATAACAAATAATCCCATGCCTTAAAAATATTGTGACTAAAAAGGGTCACAGTGCTCCATGATAATGTTTCAGCATTGACTAGTTTGACATTTTACTGCCCTTATCTCGCCAAGGACTAAGAGAAGAATTGCTTTATGACTCAATACTTTCTTTAGGTAAATACATTTATTTACCTGCAGAAAGACATTCATTTACAGCTTAGACCATAGTAACCGAGCAATCAGATTTCAGTTCATCTTCATTAATTGTGTTGCTGCTGTGAACCATAAAACTTGACAATTTGCCTTATTGACTAATCTTGAATAATGAAAGAAATGTTTCTATTATGCAACACAGAATGTAGGAAATTAAGGGTATCTGTAGACAGTGGTGTTCATCCTCCCTGACTGTTTGGGTGCCAAAGGAGGTATAAAAGTTTAATCAGATTACAATCAGTAATTTTATGCAGGGGTTAGCGCTTTTTGCTGTGAAGATCTACACAACCACCAAGGCAGTTAATTGTTGGCCATTGTGAACAAGCTGTTTGCCAGAAATGTTGCAATAATAATTGCAGATTAATTGAATAATTAGAATATGTTATTATGTAATAACAATTTTACGTTGCAAAAAATAAAGATGTATTACACTAGCATTCCACTAAGCCATGGGAAGAACTATATTTGTAAACTAGTAATGGTTAATGTAATGCATGCAGACTGAAGCTGAGCCAATCAAACAACACTGCTTCATTCTACATGTAAACCATATGCTGTTGTTGAGAATAAATGCAACCCATCCCAAAGCTTTATTTCCTCGTGTTTAGTCTGTTGTCTAAGGTTGTCTATGGACTTTTAAATGCTTCTAAATCATACATGAGCAAACTACTCCCAGCGCGCCATATCCCGCCCATTTCGTTTTTTAATCCAGTCAGTGCTGTGCTCCCCTCCCCTCCTTGCAATGGCATCCAGATGTTGTCGATGCAGCTTTATCATGTGATCATCACGCCACTGCGTTATATCCATGGAGACGTGCAGATGCCATTGCAGGGCAGGGGAGAGTAGCATATTGAGGAGCAATTAGTATTGTGGTCCTCTGCAATACCACTATATTTCTTACAGTCTTGAAGGAATTCGCTATAATGAACACCATGATTAAAGGTAGCCATATACAGGTCGATTTGTCACCGATCGATTCCGGATCCGATAAATTCAGGCAATCATGAAATCTGTGATTGATCGTATTGGTAATCCGATTTGTGGTCGATTTGGACATAAGGCAATCCGATTCCACAAATTCCATCGATCGGAAAGGCTGCTGCATAAGGTGCCCACACACGAAACGAGCAGTGGCCGCCGACCGATGTGCTTGAACGCTCAAAAGCTCCATCAGCCAGAGAATGGACATGTCCGTAAATCTCTGGCCGATGCCATTAGTTTCAATGGGGACCGGCGTCCTCATTAAAACTAACAGAGTGCACACAAAGAGAGCAGCATGTTGACATCATCACACTGCCCTCCACAGCTCATCTGTCGATCCCCGCTCGGTACGTGCGTGGGGACCTAAAGGGAGCTATGGGTCCACTAATGTACTTCGATTGTCAAACGATCTACCAAAAAAAAAACATGTCTGTTCAATGTCCGATCTGATTTTTAGTTGTTTGAGCGATCGTTCAGGGTGGGCAGAACTCGATTGATCACAGATTGATCTCCGTGAACGTGTGCGACGATCTATCAGTCAAGAATTAAGTGAATAATAAACCCATGTATGGGATCCTTAAGGCTCTTTCGCAGTATAATGCTGTTGGCATAATGCAGCATGGTATAGGTTGCCATATGGTGGATAGGTTTCTGTAGAAAAGCACTTACTTGAGGAGTGTGCTGTGCAAGGCACGCTTTAGCATTAACAGTCTACCCATCTGCTCTGGGTCCATTTTCCAGATTCCTGTATGAATGTGTCATTAAGAACCCAATGTAGTCCACTGTAGTCCATGACGGAAAAAGTTTGCCCTCTCCTGCTCTAAATTTATCTGAAAACATTATTGCTAAATATCTGTCAATTATGAATACCTCTCCCTTTTGTCTAAAGATTCTGAAACAAAAATTCTGCAAGCTGCCACTTGGAAAAGAGGAAATCCAAGAATATATCACACTGTTTTCTAACTAAACAAAGTGCCAAAATAACCACTTATTTTAAGCAAGTGAACCTGTAAGGAAATGTGTAGCTATGCAGCCAACATCCTTTGTTCCACAGCTTGAGGTGTTGTAGAGCAATAAAACTCACTCACAGCAAACTCAATGATTTATTGCTTATGCGTGAGAGCATATCAGCTGCATGTTCACCAATTTACAGGAAAACATCCAAACGCGGAGATACTTAGTTACAGTGAGTGTTAATTATCAAGATAATTAGGAGGGAGTTAGAATAAATCTGCACGTAGTATTACAAACTTTTCATCGCACTCTGGAAATGTTCACCCCAAAAATGATATTGTTCAGTAGTTTTGATATCTCAGAAACATAAGTAGGCCAATAGCATATGTATACGCAGACAGATGTATTATTATTATTATCATCATTTATTTATATAGCGCCAACATATTGAGACAACACAAGATAACACACAGGTACAGATTATGACACAGGAGGAGTAGAGGACCCTGCCGGTCAGGCTTACAATCTAATAGGTGTACTATATGTACATATACTGTAAATTCATTGCATTGTTTGGTGGCTGCACACATTCGTAGTCAGCTTGTTCTTTTTCACAATAGTCCAATTGAGTCTACTGACCCACTGAAAACAATGTACTGCTTGTATGGCTGATATCTTATCTAAGCCCAGAGGGTAAATGATTGCAATAAACCACAAAGATCTGTCTGGGGTCTAATCTATAAATCTCAATTTCATACTATTTCACAAATATCATAAAGAAAAGCCACCAAAATAACTGTAGAGTTAAGCTAGCCATACACTCTGAGATTAAAATTACGATCCATTAAAACAGACCAATG
>CM070036.1:55846069-55867466 GCA_036250615.1 Ptychadena robeensis | reverse complement strand
ACGGAATATTAATCCTTCTGACCGAACCACAATTGACTTTCCTCCTTACCATACATCTTGAACCACTCAGCCCGAACGTTGGTTGAGCCACCAGTGGAATCTCCCTTCCCCGAAAAGAACCAGCCCTTTCCCTCTTTGATGAGGCTCCAACACTTACCTGAATCGACATCAGTACCTTTTCCAAGGTACCCCCGTACTCCCTGAAGAAGCCCCGATGGGGGCGTAACGCGTAGGAGTTCCTTTCCACTATATAAGATCTGGGGGACCCTAAGTTCTCCCCACATGCACCTGTTTGTAGATATAACATACAGGTTTGATGAATGTTGTTGAAGTCCGTATTAATCATGGTTTCAATTCTGTATATGCACTATTTTTGTCTTTTTAAATATTTGTAATAAAAATCATGTTTTTATTTTAAACTCATTATCATGACATCCTAAAATTCTTATGACGTTACCTTACTAGTGCCACTAACAGCCCCATGTTTACAATGACCTTTCGTCATTGGAACCACACATTTCTGTTATTATCTATTCCAATTGGGGTGAGGCACAATACTATTATGATATAACTTTTGGGTTGATCATCATTTTAGACATTACACTATGAAAACATAGTGAAGTTTCCCGATGTTCCCAGACCAATTAAAATTTTTGAACATGTCCAATAAATTACGATCGTAAAAAACGGCAATTACGATCGTATTTTATCGGTTGTACCATGTGGACATGTGCAGATTTCAGGACGATAAAATGCTTTCATTGGTCGGTTTTAATGGATCGTAATTTTATTCTCAGAGTGTATGGCCAGCATTAAACAATAATAACTCAAAATATCTACTAAGAGGAAGTACATTTTATTTTCTTTAAAGTGTCCTTTAGAACAGAAATTGTTGAAGTGTGCCAAGATTGGATACCTCTGGTCTCACTGAATGATATTTTAATTTCACGAATTGGCTATCAATATGCAAATTGTGCAGATTACTAAACACAATATCCCCTATGTACTACATTTAACAAGTGTATAAACTAATATATTACCTCAGCGCTGTTAATTCTCTAATTCCCTATGTAGCTACATGAGGCTCTAAAATAACATAAATAATTTTATTAACTAGAGAATTATTATTGTTATTTCTTTTTTAAATAAATAAATATTTTGGGTAGTTCCAAGTGTACTCATAAGCCTCTATATTATATAACATCTCTTGGACCATGATGGGCCAGACACAGCTTCTCTCTCAATTCTCACCCTACACAACATATATGTTTTCTTTACCATAGATTTAATTTGGACTCCTAAGATGGACTACAAGTAGCAGTTTCAATGCACCACGCTCAGGCAGATTCTGTAGTAACAAGTGGGAAGTTCAATTACAACTTGAGAGTTCAACAGGGAGGTGATACAAACTGTCTTTAGGTAAGTACAAAGAAGATGGATAAACCATGAACAGAGTAATTGAAAGCAGTATTTTTTCCTAATCAAACAAAGATGTAATCTAAATTTTATTGATCAATGTTGGCAGTCTACAAAGCAAATGATTAATTCATGAGGTAAAAGTTCCATTATAGCCATAGAGCCCCTCTGGATTTAGATCAGCATGTATGAACATGGGGACCTTCCATGAAGCTTAAGCCAACCTTGTGCCACTTATCACAATTTTGGCCCTGCAACGTAGAATACATTACTTTAGTTCATGGTTATTATTATTATAATCATTTATTTATATAGCGCCAACATATTACGCAGCGCTGTACAATGCATTAGAGTGGAGATACAACACAATATAGTACACACAGGAACAGGTTATGACACCTGCCTGGACGGGCTTGCAATCTAATAGTTCAGGTAACTGTGCAGTCATTTTTCCGTTTGCATTGCATTTCACTTTATATTGTGCAGAATAGGTAAATAAAGTGCTTATGTGGCAATGCCTTGCTTTGCCTCCTGTGTTTACAGGTAATTAACCTCCTCTCACTATATTTTTTTTACTGCACTATTGAATGCTGATGTTCTATTAGAGAAAAGTTTGTAACTAATAATTTGTTGTGCCTGTTTGTGCGTTTAAACTTACTAGAGCAGTTTGTTTGTTTTGACAGCATTGAATGGCACATCCGTATCCAACCACCATAATGTCATAATACAACCAAGCCCCTTCAATTAGCTTGGTTACGCATTGTGTCAAAAAATGGTCGCTCTATAATTGGTGCCACTTTGCTGCACATTTGAATGAAAGCTCTCACATGGAGAACATGTTTTCAGCCTTCCCCAGCAGATTTTTATGTTGGATAATGGCATGATTAGAGCAGCAGTCTCTCAGAAAATAAATCTTGTGAGTAAGGATGAAATAAACGGCACACTAAGGTCAGAAATGCTTCAATTCTGCCTGCATGGTGTTTTTGATTGTCCATAGAAATAAATCCAGAAGGGAATTGACATCTGTACTATAAACCTTCACTGCTGTGGTCAAGACTTGTTTGGTTTATTGAGCTCTTTGGGGAATCTAGATCGCTGTACTCTCGCTATTATATGTAATGATTTCTTCCAGAGAAACCTAATGAAGGTGTTTATGTTCCTGAGGATTGTGAAAGGAGACTTCAAGATCTGATCTAACCCTCTTTTTAACATTTTTCATGAGAGCAATATTACATTATACATCTTGGTTTAACAGTTCCCAATGGCCAAAACACAGAACATGTGAAAATTACTCAGAGACGTTGATTTCAGAAAATGGTTTATTGTGATTGTGTTTTTTTGAACCGTCCGTTGACAACTATTAAAATAATGAATTATTTTTCCTTTGATGCCTCTTCAGATGTGATTAACGTCATACACATTAAACTGAAGATGTTCTTTTCTCCCTTGGCCCTATGTAATACTACATAATTCAAACATATAGAATTTAATATCTGCAAGATATAAACAATGTTTATAACCCTAAATAAAGAATATAGACAACAAGCAGCTTTAGGTCCTGGACTGACTAACAATGTCACCCAAAATGACTTGTGTCCCATAGCACTGCTTGTATTGCAGCAGCCATAAGTCATTTTGATGTAAGGTTTATCTAACCAAGTAGAAAATGCTTAATAATTTTAAAGATTTTGTTATGCATTTTATATATGGCATTAGTTCAGCATACTATGTGACAAATATTATGAATTTAAAGTTGATTTACACTAAAATATATTGGTAGCTGAGTAACTTTCAAAAAAGTTTTTCAAAAAATATATACCCATATTTATCTACAAAGACTGGAAAAATGTATAGACTCGATTATAAGCCGAGGGTGGTAAATGCAAAGTCAGATAGTGGAGTTTTCTCTATAGAGAAAGCACCATTGCCCCTAGGAATTAATCAGGACAACAGGATTAATCTTAGTGCCACATCATCAATAATGCTAAGCGAACACAGGTTTATTGTTACAGGATGGGTTTTCTAGGCAATTCTTATGTTGAAACATGAAAAAAAAAATTCTTTTAAATAGTCTTTTTTATTATTATCGGGACCAATACATAGAGTGGAAACTTATTTTGATTTTTGAATCATAGGTTGTAGAGTGTTCTATTTGTATTCCTATTAAATTTCATTTACAATGGACCACCAGTAACAGTAACCAGCCACTAGATGGCAGTGTGGAGTTTGTTTACAGCAGATCAGCTGTTGGCGGGAAACCACGTTGGACAGGTGAGTGGACCCTAACTGGACCCCCTGACTTGAGTATAAGCTGAGGAGAGCTTTTTCAGACAATTTTTTGGGCTGAAAAACGTACAAAATAAAAATGTGAATGCAATTCAAATGAACAAATCTAAGGGAAAATATTTAACAAAATAAAAATGTACAAGACGTAGATTGTATACGTGCACATTTAAAATAATACTTTTTTTAAATTTAATTCCTACATTTAGTATTCCCCAAATAATGCAACTGTTCCAGTAGGGGTTTCCTGTCATTTACTAAGGCGCCGTCTGCAGAAAAAGCCATTGATGGATTTTACTGTTAAAAGATATCATTTAGGAGAAGGATACTATCCAAAAAATTGTCAAAACGTGTAAAACAACAAAGGCTACAAAGAACTGGACATCCCTGCAGACAAGACAAAAACTGGTTCTGGGGAAACAAGGCAACACTTCACGAGCTGTGTACATGTCTGTGCACAATTACTGGTCGTGTACAGCATGTGAAAACAGTTCCTGGAATACTCCATGTGTCTAGGCCAGGGGGGGGGCAATCTTTCTGACTTGTGGGCCACATTGGCTTTTTAAGTTTGATAAAGGGGCCAAACCAAGAACGTGTAACGGCCGACCCGCCATAGGTGTGCCAATCCCATGTATAACGGATCCGGCCCCTGGGCCTTAGTTTGTCCACCCCTGGTCTACGCTATGGAATAGGGGTGAAAGAGCATGACTTTTACAACAAAAAAAGAGAAAGCTTCCAGGCCTGGCTAAAATTTCCAAACAGATACATTCATTTTTGCAAAAAGCATTTGGGAAAATTGTAGCTGTTGTTCAAAAACAACAACCACACTTTGGTGGTGGTAGTGTGCCTTTTGGGTTTTATTATTTTAATTATTATCCATCCTACATACCGGTTACTTTTGTGTCTGCTAGAAAAAATAAGGTGAAAAGGAGTTTTACCTGTCAGCAAAACAATGACAAAAGTATTCACTAGAAAAAAGATTATTCAAATGTATTTAATCTATTATGAGGAAAAAAATATGGCCAAATATTATGGCAACTTCAGTGGACTCGCTAAACCACCGACAATTTATAGAAGTTGCTAGAATTATGAAATTGGCTGCTAAAGATGAATAATACAACCACAGTGAAAGAATCCTACATTGCTCTTGAATCAAAACAGGATATAGTCCAGGACACAATGATCTCTCTGCCTAATATTATAAATGTTCTAAGGCCAACTGTACCAAGATTTTGTGAATGCCATTATTAATATCATCATTTATTTATATAGTGCCAACATATTACACAGCGCTGTACAATACATAAGAGTGGATATTATTGCCATAGATGGTGCCTCTTCTTCCATAGCTAATTCAGGGTGCACAGGTAGGCTTTGCACCAAGAAGAGAGGTAATACCTCATTGGTGAAGATAGGGTTTCTTGGCCATACATTTTTTATGGTTTTAAAACATATTGATTCCCTGCAACACATACTGGATTTGATTCAAGCACTACATTTCCATCCTTAAGCCAAAGTGAGAGTGAATAGATTTTTTACAAGCCAAGGGTACCCACTATTACCCTTTATTTTCATTTGGCTTATTAGAGCCCTTATTGAGGCTCATATGCAAGCATCTTAACATGTTAGTTGCTGATCTCACCCTGAGGGAACACTGTTGGGTATATGAGACTTTATTGGAGTGAATAATGGCTATGCAGCAGTTGGTGCTATCTCCAACGTACTTGCAGGGCAGAACGCAAGTGGAGAAAGTCTGGTCAGAACAGTGACTTTCTCATTTACAAGGCCAGACTCCGTCAATTCAATGCTGCCCTTACCATTGCCAAACAACACTACTTCTCCACACTCATCCTCACAAGCATCTAACCCTGCTTATTCTCCACCTTCAACTCCCTCCTCAATCCTACACCTCCTCCTCCCACTGCCACCTTTTCTGCCCAGCACCTGGCCACATTTTTTTAAAGACAAGATTGAAGCTATCCGAATTGATATTTCTGCCAACCCCCACTCATCCTCTCCCATCCCCCTGTAACTCGTCCCTCACCTAATTTTCCCCTGTTAATTTGGAGAAAGTTACCTCTACTAAAGACCCATTCTACCACCCTTGCCCCAGCATTGGCTGAACTATTCAACCTCTGATCTGGTATCTTCCCATCATCCATTAAACATGCCATAGTCCTCCCCATACTAAAGAAGCCATCGCTTGACCCCTCTCTTCCCTCTAGCTATCGACCAATCTCTCTTCTTACTTTTGCTTCTAAACTGCTTGAGCGCCTTTTATACAAAAGACTCACTGACTATCTGATTGTGAATTCTCACCTTGACCCTCTCCAATCTGGCTTCCGATCTTCTCATTCCATGTAAACAGCCATGACAAAAGTTGCCAATGACTTGCTCACTGCCAAGGCAACTTTTCCTTCCTTCTTTTGCTGGATCACTCCTCTGCCTTTGACACTGTAGACCACCCTCTTCCTCTACAGACCCTGCACTCTATTGGTATTTATGACTCAGCACTTTCCTGGTTCTCCTCCTACCTGACTGACAGCTCTTTACAAATGTCTTTCAATGGCTCCTCTTCTTCACACACCCCCCTCCCCGTTGGCATCCCACAAGGCTCTGTCCTTGACCTGGTCCTATTCTCCCTTTTACACCTCCTCCCTAAGAAATACAATTTATATGCTGATGACACCCACATTTACCTTTTCATCTCGGCCTTTACTCCCTCTGTCCAGGACAACATCCCTCACTGTCTATAGGCCATCTCTATGGATGGCTGACAGATTCCTTAAACTTAACCTGATGAAACCAGAACTTATCGTATTTCCCTTTCAAGCCTCCCCCCATCTCACTTACAGTAAATAACTCCTCACATACAGAACATTACTAGATCCTGCCACTTCCATCTCTGCAAAATCTCCAAATTGCACCCTCTCTATCCCCAGAGGCCACCAAAGTCCTGGTACATGCTCTCATAATTTCTAGTCTGGACTACTGCAACATCATCCGCTCTTGTCTTTCTCTAACTAGACTATCACCTTTTCAGTCCATCATGAATGGTGCTGCTAGACTCATTTACTCCTCTAACTGCTCCTCATCTTCTGATCCTCTCTGAAAATCTCTACACTGGCTTCCAATTATCCAGAGAAAGTTCTGTGCTTTGCTTTTAAATCACTCCACACCTCCTGTTCCACTTACATTTCCAACCGGATACATAAATACACCCCTAACTGCCCCCTCAGCTCCCCCAGTGTCCTAATAATGACATCCCCACTCATAACATCATCACATGCATGGCTTCAAGACTTCTCTAGGGCTGCTCCTACTCTCTGGAACTCTCACCCATTAGACTTGCTCCTACCTTTGGCAATCAAAAAGCCTTGAAAACCCACCTCTTGAGTCTCGCCTTCCCATCTTCTCCCATCTTTTTTTAGTTGTTTTTTTTAGTCCATTGATGTCAAGTCCCATCTGCGGGACAATGGGAGCTGGGCAAATAAACAATGCGCCTGAGCTGCTCCCAAACCGTCCCAGAGTAGACTCAGCCTTAGGCTGCATCTATTACACCAGTACAATGGATGTAGAGTAATGTTGTAACTCATGCTTTCACAAGATTTTGTTTCTGTCACAATTTTTATATTAGAGGCAATATGGTTTAAAATGCAAGTTTTGTTGAAAGCTGAAATTTCATAGTATCTGATTAGGTTCAGAATCCAAATCACAGGCAAGACCAGACAAGGTCCCATACACTGATGGAGCAAAGCAGATGCATATACTCTAACCAAGTAAACAAAATAACAAAAGTGACAATAGCCTCCGGGGAAAGCTGAAAATCCCAAAAAATAAATAAATACATTTATGTAGGTTGGTGTTAAAACAGTAATCATCTAATTTGCTGCAGCTTTAACAAAAAACTCAATATGAGATTAAGGGTTCACTCACATTTACATTCCAAAAGTGCAATACAATCGACTGTCAACACACCACAGAATGTATTTTGCAATGTAGACAGTGCTGTGGTTCTCTGAGATCCAAGCAAGACTTTTGGGATGCCCTTAACTTTTCATGTAACCACAAAAGTAAAGCCCTACACCCTGTGCGTTATCAAAATATGATCTGCATTTCAACAATGAATGGCATTATGACGATGTCAAAGGAGTGCAAGAAAGGAACCTCTCCGACTGTGCAAGAGTAAACTGGGTTGCTCAGTCTATTCTCAAAATATTTTAATCCCTATTTCATCCGCATATATCTTTTATTTAGAGGAAGTATGATGGGCAAACTATACAAATAAATTCTCGCTTACCTGATCTATCTTAATGTTTGAAAAAATGTGCCATGGTATTCCCCTTAAGAATGTCATGTCTTTATAGCAATTCAGTAAACAAAAGTAAAGCCTTTAATTTAAGCTTATCACGTAAAGGCCATTTGCCAATTTTTACATTTTATCTATTTCAATATAATTGCCAAATTTACAAACTGTGCTCTAACCTCAATTTAATGTGATATATTTCTAAAGCAATAATCACATGTTATTCATGCAGAAAGACATTTGTCCTCAGCTATCCACGAATACGGATTAAAAGTATGGAAAGCTCTGGACATTTCAGAAAGGGGGCACACAATCATACCAATCTTATAACATAATATTAAAACATTACATTAAATAAATCCTGGGCTAGGGATGTCATATATGTGGTGCATTCTTTGGAAGAAATCAAATTGCCCTAAGTCTGCTAAAATGCACTGATATGTGAAACTGCTAGATTTGTTTCAGTCGTAACTAATCACATACTTATTCCTGTAAATAGTAATACTGCAAATAATTTAGAGATCCGGTTAAGCCAAATGTCATTTTATTCAAATAAGCAGTATTCAAAGGGAAACACAAAAGCAAGATTGTTCTTACATATAATGTTCAGATTAGAAATGCAGGCTCATGTTATTCATGTCACATGAAAACAATTACAGAAATTAAGGGGAAACATCTATATGCCTGCCTGCCATACAAACCCCAATGGGTGCAGACAGACCAGCTCCGATATGCACCGGAATGCAAACGTGATGACGTCATCACTTTTGCACCCTGGTGCATTATGGGGCCCCTTCAGTCGGCAAAGTGTGCCGGCCATTAGCTTCAATGAAGACACGGTCTTCATTGAAGCTAATGCCATCGGCCATCTATCTATCACATCACACCATCTGAGTCACACCAACACACCAACTGGGAATCTTAACATGTTATGTTCAATAAAAACATGAAAACATATAATGTTTGTGTAGTATTATTTTAAGCAGACTGTGGTTTCTATTGGTGTGAGTTAGATGAAGATCAGAGCACATTTTATGACCAAATCATGCAAAACACGTAATCCCAACAGGTTCACATACTTTTTCTTGGCATGTACAAATGATGTTCGGGGTGGGAAGGAACGTGATTAACGCCCCATCCATCCTAAGTTAGCAGGCAGAGGACGTAACTCTCCCTCCTAACTTCCCACCCTGCTTGTAGGCATCAGCACTGATGCTTTTACCGAAAGTGGTGACCCCTGTGAAATGCAGTTTCCGCCTCTTCTGGGGTCCCGACCCACAGGTTGAGAACAATACTTTCCTTTGTTAAGTTCCTACATCCTTACCCGACATCTCCGACAATTTTGGTGATGATACTATGTTCAAAACTTTAGTTTAATTAACTCATAAATCAACTAGCTGAAATTGTATGATCATGGAGACTGTCCATAAAGGCCCCCATACATATATTGTATCAGGGAGGCCACTATACTACAAAGTTGTCGGTAGATCTCATGGAGATTGTATGGATCGATCTTAAGGTGTATGGGGGGCTTTAGTGGGAGATCTTGTGATTAGTCTGAGTGTCTTAGCTCTATTGTCACACATCTATGACAATAATACTGACCAAGCAATAAGATGGCAGGAGCTAATCAACGTTGCCATACAAAATGGCACCCTTAACACACATAATGTCAGTATCTCAGTTTGTAATGATATATACAGCCAATGGAGCTAGTGGCACTCCAAAACAGATATGTGAATATATATTTAAGCTTATTATTTGAGTTTGGGCCCACTTTAATTTCTGAATAATTATAAAGAGTAGTAGTGAGTGTTTTATGGTTTCTACTCTAAGACCTAGGTATCTGCATCAAACCAAAGATAATCTAAAGACTACCATTCCTCTTCTCTACACCCTATGCTTAGTGAATATTAATTATCTGTTTAGCAACTATCGGCATACAGAGAAGTCTACTGTCTGACAGCTCAGGTCAGTAACAAAATGGTCAAGTGATGAGGTTATGTAAGCTACTATAAACCTTGTAGCTTACAGAAGCCCTCAAGTTCCAATATGCCAGTGTGGCATTTTTCAAGTGTGGTTTCTAAAGAAGAACTATTTTTTTATATATAAGTCTTTTTATAAGTCTTTTTTGTAAGCAATACAGACATAATCTAGTGTTAAATGTTGAACATTTTGTCTTTTTCAGACCAATTGAGTAAGAGTAATGGAACTTAATGTTGACCATCATCAATACATTTTGTGTTAACCATGGCTTCTATTCTAGGAGAATCTGCTGCTTCTTACTATTGCTGAAATGATGAATGTTATAGAGGAGAGTTATTCCCTAAAAAAATTATCTGTATTCACCTTTAATAAACGCTTTGCAGAGGTGAAGTGTAGTTAAGTCACATAGCATAGAAAATTTCCAACATTTCAATAAATGCAGTTTCAGAAAATGTCAAATGCGAGTTAAAGATACATTTGAATGTATATATCATTGTTCTATTACATCTTTTACAAGTGTTTTATTTCTAGATTACAAATGTTCTATTACTGTTAAGCTTCAGCAATCGCACGTCATGAAACAAATTTAAATAAAAGTAAAACTTCAAAAATATTTTCTTCCAAGTGATTTAAACAGACTACTAATATACTTCGCACATCCTCTTGTTTCTTGAAATCACCAAGCTATAACAAGTTGAGCTTTTATTCAGCTAATAAACCAGAGAAGCTCTTTCAAAGATTGGTTCAATTGGCAATGAACTAAAGGCTAAGTTAGACAATAATGCAAAAAAGTTACACTTGAGTTAACCTGGTTCTCTCTTTGCACATAATGTATGTATCAATTACTTAGTGATGCATTATATACTGTAATCTAATTCAGCATGTCAAACTTTTCAACCCAATTTATAAATTTAGCTGCATCAGCATCTGCATCATTTGCAGAAGTAATTCTTAGCATCTCTAGAAATCAGTTCCCCTGGACGACTGGATATATGTATTATATCTGCGACACTTAGGGATCTAGTTTGCTCACTGAGCAAAATAAATGCTTATGCATCCGGATTATTTAAAATGGGTTTGCTTGAAACTAATAGGTTAGATAATATGATGTGTGGGCAGGCTGGGTGTATGAATATTTTGGTCAAGGCCAGACATGTTAGTAATTTGTTTGTTTCGTTACATACCATCAACACTGGCACTATTCTGTGGTTTTACTTGTCAAGGAATTAAAGGATTTGGCCTTTTTATCTGGAATGGAAGATTCATATACATGTACAAAGGGTGCTTAAACAATGTAGCATTTCAGGGGTGATTTTAACTGGAATGAAAATGGCACTGATGAAAAAAAAAAACTTTTTTGTGTTTTTCTTTAAATGGTCCGGGAACAGAACAAATAGGCAACTCAGTCTTCTAGTCGGCTTAACAAGCAGGCGTCCTTCCTCAGGCAATTAATCTCCTGCTCCCTCAATTCTGATGGTGATGTGAAATTTGAGGAAATACAAATATAATTTTTTACTCTTTGCTTATTTAAAATATTATAATGGATTGGTTTCTTTATTGATATGTTTAGGGCTCAGCAGGGCATTGCAGGTACCTTATGAGTTTGTCAGAACAATCCTACTGGCACCAAGGTGTTGCAGTTCCTGTACTTGGCACTTTTTGGAACATCAACCAGGACTCGCTGTGCAATACAAATTCTCCATCTAGTGTATACTCTCCAAAGGTATTATTTGTAACATGGATAAATTAAGCTACTCCTAAAGTAACTTATTAGACCTTGCAAACAAAATGGTGCCCTTTCTGATCAGTGACCTTTCATTTATACACTGCATATTAAATATTTGACAATGGGTAGTTCTAACATCTCTGTTTAGAGGATATATAAAAGATTTTTACAACTTTTAATTCTTTAGATTGAACTGTGATCTAGGACAGTGGTTGCCCACGTGAGGGGTGCTAGCGATTGCACAGGGGCACAACATCAGTGGGGTCGGAGGGGGGTGACACTCTGTGTCCTGCTCAGCTCTGTGCTCCCCCTGCTCTCTCTATATAAGCTGGGACCAGCTCAAGCTGAAAAAAACTGACTGACTCTGACATGGTATTACTGACATGGTATTATCCCCACAATTGCTGAAGATATAGAGAAGGGTGCATGCAATTTAGGAGGGAGGGAAAGTTACCTCAGTGTGACGTCACTTCAAGAAAATTGCTTTTAACCTTCTTGACGTTTGACCTGAGTTAACTTGGGCTGAGTTTCTTCCATCATGAAACTCAGCCTGAGTTAACTGGAGAAACTTACCTGTCCGCCGGATTCCCTTGGCGATTCTGTGCATCAGCATGTATGCCGATGCTTCCAAGTCTGCCCCTGATTACGTCACCATTGACGCAATGGGAGTGGGGGTAGGTGGCGCCATAGACCTCCATGTAATGGAGGGGGTGTCACCTTTTCCCAACACGGGACCTCCGGGCAGGCAGGAAATTACGTAGAAGAATATTGTTCTCCACTGCGATCGCCCATGGCACGGTTTTAAAAAAGCACCCAGGAGGTTAATCCATGTACCCAGGTAGGAGTTGTGTTTGGGGGACCTGGCCTGTCTGGCGTGACAAAGGCAGGGGTCCTTAAGCAAACCACTGATCAAGGAATTGATGGTGTTGTGGTGGGACAGAAGAGGACTATAATCTTGCCAGAAAGCAGAACAGTGGTTTAGGTCAGTGTGGGTAAGTATGGCATGGATAAACGTAACTATTTGCAATGTAATACATTCTGAATTAAGCAATGTGCAGGTCAGTTTCCTATATTGCAATTTTGCTTAAATATATTGAGAGTAAAATACTCTAGATCAATTAGCCATGAATCTAGTTTCTATATTGGTATGTTCATGGGAATGATCAATGTGTTTTTGTAGTGTATTCACTTATTGTTACTTAGAACAGATTATTTAATTGCAAGTTCTCACTGTCAGTCCCATGAATGTTAAGCAAAGAGAAACCAATGACAAGAGTGTGAGAAAGTCATTGCAAGGATTATGTCACTGAAATAATCACCCTTACATTTTCAATGTCAGTAGCTCCCATATCTATTCAGCTACAGTGATTAGTGGCAGATATTCATTAACTGATAATTACTACTTAAGGACATATATTTGGGGTTATGTATAAATTAACAGCATTCACTACAATTACCTATAATTTAATGACATGTATATAGAACTAAAGATCTATTTTAGGTGTCACTTGGAAAAACTGTTATACTAGATAGATATAGGTATGACTTATACATTTTACATATTTATTTTAACAAAAGTAACTAAATAGGTAAAAGTATTTTTCTCCATCATAGAATTTTTTTTTTACAATTCGAAAAAAAAAAAATCCTCTACATTTGTGATGATACCATACACCGTATATTCAACTAGTAAGAAGGTTTACTGTTTGCTGCTTTAGCATCCCTGCTGTTAGCAATGTTCCTATAGAAATACCCAAAAAATTAAGACATCTCTTCACAAAAATGAAGAATCTTAAGGCGTCACCAGTAGTCAAGCAACTAAGATGCAATAGCAGACTTTTTAATGTTTATGGTGCCCAAAAGCACAAGCACAATATTTGAACACCTATTTCATTGTTAAGAAGTGGAGATTTGAAAGGCACAAACATAACAATATAGGATAATTTCATAGGGTATCTTTAAACTGTGTATGTATAACTGTTAGCAGTGCAACGCTAGGATTGAATGATATGTTGGGATCAGCCTCTTTGCTGCTATTATTATAAGCTTTTATTTATATAGCACCAACATATTGTGCAGCGCTGTAGGATACATTAGAGTTGAAATGTAACACAAGTTAAAACACAGTTTTGAGGTCCCTGTCTGATCTGGCTTAAATCTAATAAATAAATCTAAACAATAGGTAGGGTGGTATGTGACTTGCATGGTGGTGATGTTAGGAATGATAAGATGGTTAGGCCAGACTGAAGAGGTGGGTTCTCATGGCTTTTATGAATGTGGTAAATGTAGGAACAAGTCTAATGGGTGAGGAAGAGAGTTCCAGAGAGTAAGAAGCAGCCCATGAGATGATGTTATGAGTGGGGATGTTATTAGTAGGTCAGTGGGGCGGTTAGAGCTATATATATGTACCAGGTTGGAGATGTAAGTGGGACAGGAGGTGTGGAGTGATATAAAAGCTAGGCACAGAAATTTAAATATAATTCTCTGAAGAAGTGGAAGCCAGTGTAGAGATTTGCAGAGAGAAGCAGCAGATGAGGAACGGTTAGAGGAGTAAATGAGGCTAGCAACACTATTCATGATGAACTGAAGAGGTGACAGTCTAGAAAGAGGAATACCAGAGAGGATGATGTTGCAGTAGTCAAGGCAAGGCAAGAAATGATAAGAGCATGTAAAAGGGATTCGGCAGATTGTGGGGAGTCTTATCTACTTTACCTTCTATACAGGCTGGAACTAATAAATATAGAATGCACGAATCAGTGGCCCCCTGTTCTCCCTCTCTGATTCTGAGGTGTGCTGGCATGGCTACGATATCTACATATCCGGCGGATTTGGGTGCCTATATTTTGGTCTGGTGACCAAACATACGTTGGGGTCTAGTGGGAAACATTTCATACCATATGGATTCACCTTTTTGCTGTGTTCAGCCTAGCCATTAGTGGCACCCAGGAAACTAATTGTCTAATTGTGGCTTATGGACTTCTTTATGGACATTAAATACACTCATTGTTATTTAAAATGTTTACTTCTTGTTAAGATTTTTCTCTGGCATAAAAATCCCCACATCCTTACTGTTTAGTAAGAAAAACTTCCAGGGCAACAAATTTTATTTTGTCTGCTCAAGGTATATACATCAACCTGATTGTATATAATAACTACAAGGTAACTACACGTAAGAAATGTCGTCAGGATTGGACATTGTTGTAGGACAGGTTGTATTTATTTTCAAGCCATAAACACCCTGAAAAATAATAACATTGGTTTGAGCATGTAGTTCTATTTTACGCTTTTTAAATAAAGAGACTTTGTATGACTAGAACCTAATATTACATTACATAATGAAGGTACGGGGGCTAAATAGATGTTGTGTTAGTAATACCCTTCAGTCAAGCCAATGTCCTCTCCATTTAAGTAATTTACACATGCATTTGTCATTAGTCAAGTCCCAATATACTTACAGCATAATAACTTTGATTTATCAGTAGCATAGAACATTACTTTTTAACTGCTGATTTGTTGATGTCACTCACATTTCCATTCTGTGTCCTTTTAATGTAGTTGTTCGTCTTCACATAAAACTTGGATACCTGTTACAGTGACATATATACCAGTGAAGTACTGACTTATTAGTGACATATTATCACCTCAGAAGGAGAAGAACATAATAAATCAAAAAAAATAATCCATCACCTTTCATGTAATTCAATTTATGAGTGTGCAATGGTGTTATCTGACTTCATTTCCAAATTTGCACAAAAAATAGCTTTATTGATTCTGTAATGCATTTGATTGATGTCTACATATTGAAAATCAAAATGCATTTGATCGGTGACACCAATCTACTTCAAGGAGATGTTATAATTCTTCCATTGCCCACCAATAAATATGCTAGAAGTGTAATATAAATTGCAAAACATGGCAGAAATAGACATTTCATGTATATATCAAAAAGTAGATATATCAAAAGTAGAACTAAACATGAACACACAAGAACATATTGATTTGTAGAGCAATATAAGTAAATGGGATCCCATTATTATTTAGATTTAATATACACTTTTTCCTTATTTGGTTTATGTATTTTGTTGCTTTAGTAATGTTTGTATGACCCAGCTAAATTGACTGAAGTTGAACATGTTTTTTACTGTGTTGCTACAACTATCGGTAGTCCGGTTTAGGTATGTAGACTAATGGACATGAAATGTAAAGACATATACCCTTATTAATGTACTACATATAGTAGTTGGGGGAATTTTTGCTTTTACAGGTGGATCAAGCTTCTGAGACAACCAACTATTAAAAATAGTACCAAGTACTATCTCCAGTGAAGCTCCAATGAGTTGTTTGATTGGCTGATGTCTAAAAAAGACACATTATTTGCTAGTCTGTCCATCAGCGTATGCCCCATTAACACACTGGTGATCCTGTTAGTTGTGAGGTGAAAACATTTAACTAATTGCATAAATTGTTTTGCTTTGTTAGCAGAAAGCATAAAGGGAGGTCTTATTTTGTCCTCCAGAGCTATATTGCTGTAAATGGATTAACATGGCCTTAAATTGTGGTATACATGCTAGACAATTGTTGTCTGTTTCCTTTACCAGGAAATTATCCTGGAGATGAGCTAAGAGGAATATGTAACATAGTGAGGATGTGGTGAGTACCCACAAAAAAGAAGGCTTTAAAGGAGACTTGAAAATCACCTCAATAAGCAGGTAAAGGGAGGTAGTACATCCTGGAGATGATCTATCTAAGAGGAATATGTAGCATATGTATAACAGTCATTTACGGATCACTAATTTATTCACCTGCCCTCATCCTCCCCACTCCACCATGTGTATATGGTCGGCCCCTCTCTAGTCACTAGATATCTATCATAAAATATCTTTCCCAGTGACTTTTAAAGGGTGTGCATAGCTTAAAGCAGGGAACACATGGCTTGATATTGGTGCCATTCCAGGTTCCCGGCAGCAGCGTGATGACGTCATCATGCTGCTGTCAGATATCGGAGGGGCTGGAGACGCAGCCTTGCTGTGTCTTCAGCTCAGCCAATGCTTTGCAGACCCCGCGGTCTCCATGCAAAGTAATAGACATCGACCGTGATTTACGATATCCCTGTTTTATCCCGCTAAAAAACAGGTATGGTCTCATATCTACACGTGTGTTCTCAGCTTTAGTCTACAGCTGCCAACAGCTACTTGGAAACTGTTGTACACACAACACTAGTTGTGCTTTATGGAGAGTTGAGAAGATGGACTAGGGTGGCATCCTACTACAACTACTCCCTTTGTCAAACAAAGGTAGATCACTAAACATCAGATAGCTGTATAGACACTACTTATTGGCCGCAATAATTTCTAACAATCTAATATCTGTACAAGCTTTAATAATGTAAGCCATAGGAGGATCATGACACAACATATGCCTGTTTATATACATTAGTGTCCAAAAAATGGTGGTCTATTTCGTTTTCAGTCCATATGACCCTAAATATAATAAAAATTATTGACTCATACACATTATTTTTTAGTTTATTAGTCTTTAATATAAAATTTTATTTTTGATTTGATTTAAAAACACTATCTATGCCTGGGAATGGTACAATATGTTAAAAACACTTTAATGTAGTATTCCAATGACTGCAAAGAAACAAACAAATATATTTTTCATGCTTAACTCTTAGTGCAATAATAATTTATAATTAAGCATTCCATACAAAAGGCCAGTCACATTTACAGTGCATTATGCATTTATATAAAGGATTTTTAACTGAAGAATATGTAAATATTGCACTAATAAGAGGTTTTGGAATTCAAAATGCCACAAAAGGTTATGACCTGAAGCCCTGTTAATAGATGACTGAGGGCGTACACTAAGTAGCTCTGAATGACAGCTACCACAGGGTATTTTGCATGTGAAATAACCTCCATTGAATGACCTATGTTTTTTCTTTTCAAGTATATGACACTAATGAATGTAAAAAGGGGAGCTTTATCCACAATGAGTGTTATTTACATCTAAACAGGAAATTAGTGGAGCGTCTTCAATTGCCAGCAGATCAGATATGAAACATTGTTTCTTTTGCAGAATAAAAAATGATTTAATGAAGCAATGGAAAGGCAGCAGATATTACATATTACCCCTCTTAAGTGTATTTTATTGTATATAATGTCATAGAATTTTTTTCATTCTCTTGCAGTCAGTATCCTATGAGAAAAAAAATATACTCTGTTTCAATCATTTCATCATTTTAATATGAATTAATATCTTTATGATGTGTTTTTGTGATGGGAAGATTCAGTCCATGATGTGCAAAAGTAGTCATTAACATCCTCACCTATCAAGATGATTTACTAATTATTAGGTATGTGAAATCTGAATTTCTAATGCATGAGCATTTGGATTCATTAAACAGCTATTATGTGGAACCCTTCTCTATAGCGGGTGATCTCATGGAATACAAAATTCCAGTTAAATGATTAGAAACATATCAACAGAAACTCTAAAACCTTCACACTGCTTTTACAGATAGATTTCACTTTACAGAAAAAATCCAGGATTATATTTGGTTTGTTTCATTTCTAATAGATTTGAGGGTTTTTAGGAAGTCATGTAATGAAAAAAAATTCAAGACGAGCCAGAACAATAGGTTCTCATTTATGGGAAGGTTTGTGTAGTATCAGCTCTTAGCTCTTGTTGACTGATCACAACCAATGGAATTCAGGGCCTTTTCCCAATATCTATGCTTGCTGTTGAGGTTTTTGCTCATAAAGGCGGCGGTAGTGGTAATGCAACCGCGTCCATTACTGGCAAAAAACTAATTCTATGCTTGCATACACTTGTATGTGAGATACTTGTACTGTGCCTGCAAAAATGCATATTGCAGGGCGTTTCACAGGTTTTCACAGGTTTCTTGCTTTGACCCTAGCTGCACTGTGGTACCATACCTCACTGCAGCTGCAAAGCGGCTAGTGCAGGGGTAGGCATAGAGAGGCTCGGGAGCCATATGCGGCTCTTTAGCCCCTATTGGTCTGGCTCAGTAGCATAAGGACTTGTCCTTCGTGCTACCTGTTCTTTATTTTTTTTTCATTCATGTCTGCCCACCCCACTCCCAACAACAACAACCCCTAAATATGCTTGTAAGGGGGGTTTTGTGACTACCTGCAAGGGGGAGCTCTGTGGGGGTTTTCTGTTTACCATTAAGGGAGGGGCTCTCTGTTTACCATTAAGAGAGGGGCTCTATGGCTACCTACAGGGGACTTTTTGGCTACCTACGGGGGGGGGGGTGTCTGGCTACCTATATGGAGGGGGCTTTGTGGCTACAAATGACCGGGGGCTCTGGGTCTACCATCAAGGAAGGGGCTCTATGGTTACCTTTGTGACTAAAATAACAACATGCAAACCTAACTTACCCAAACTTCCAAGGAGATGCAAAACCATTGTTCACAGGGGTTGTCAGTCATTGTCGTCACAGTACATTGTGTAACATTTTTTTTGAATAATATTGTTATTAAGTATGATATAAAGTTTTAAGCTTAACTTAGACTTATTAAGTTTATTAAGTTAATTTTAGAGAATGTTTTTAGAAAAAGAAGACGTAAATTTTAAATTTTGACAGCACACACCCCCTCTGGCTCTCAACATACATTTCAAGCGCTAAACCATTGCGATTTGGCTCTTTGGTCGAATACGTTTTCCTACCACTGGGCTAGTGTAAACGAGCCACCAAACCAACACTAGGACGTGGATTTGTTTATGTAGATTTGTGTAAGTACAAACTCCTTTTGATGTTATGTTGTTGATAAATGTGATATGTATGCAAAGTACTGTCATGTAGATAAGATGTAGGGTATGGTTTTATTATAAATTTTCAATAAAGTCCTATATAGATATTGTTGTTGTTGTTGTTGTTCTAGCACCAATTAAGTTCCCCTGAGGCTAGCTACCTCTTTTGTCCTTTCATTAGGAAATATATTTTTTTTAGTTTAGAACATATAGAGTTTGACAAATGATTTTCTTGGATGCCGATATTGGTAAATATTTATAGCACAAACAAGCATAAATAATAAAACAAACTATGGACTTGATTTATTTTTATCATAATGAATCTATATAAATAGCATGACTAGTTTCAGTACGCAATATTCATAAGGTCAGATATATGCATTTAAAATGAGAAACATTCACTGGCAGAATTACAGAACCATACAGTCCAGTTGTTTTATTAAGAAAACAGATACTGTTCATTATTAACCTCCCTAGTGTTCTTGCAAGGTCCAGATTTCTGTACCAAAAGCGCACCATAGACTTAAATGGAATTTTTTTTATGTTGTAGGCCTGTAACTTTCCAAAATCTGTCCGTACAAGGGTCTAGTAAACATCCTGAATATAATAATGTTTAAAACATTAAAAGTTATCATTTGAATGAATCTTGAATCTCTAAAATGCTTATTTTGTATGATAGATTTCAAAACAGTTATCACTGTATCCAGTACAATTCCCTTTGGCACCCTCTCTCCTCTGGTGTGATGAACACCAGGGTTAACTTCAAAGGGGCTCATCTGGGCAATCACACTGAAACAGTTTTCTGCATGTCTTGAATGTCGATGTGACACCATCACTTCACTCTGGGGGACATTGGCTTCAGTGAAGTAGCCAGGTCAGATGATCAGAGCCCCTGTGACAGCGCGAAACTGTAAGTATGCGCTGCCATGGCTCTGATATTCACCAGATGGCACCATCTCATCCAGTGCAGTACTGACAGGACGAGATGGTGCCATCAGAAACGCTAGGTGGGGGGGTTAAAGAACATTTTAGTAAATAAAGTTAGAAAAAACATGCTAGAAAATATTATTATTGTCTAAACACAGTAATGGTAATTTGAAAGTGTACACAATCTACTACTTTAATCAATCAATGGCTGTTTAAGTGCATCTGTAATTTGATTCTGTCTCTTGTTAACCTTAACCTAACCAAAAGTTGTCTTTACTTTTTGGTTTATACAAAAATAAATTGTCTGCCTTTTGGTTCATACAATTTTATTTACCACAGACCTAGAACAAAGTTATAGAAAAGAGAAGTCTGGGAAAGTTGAAATTCTTACTTTTTATAATAATGCAATTACTGGATACTAGGATACAATACAGCTTTTTACATGACAGCCAGGCCAATAGCATTATCAGAAAAGTAAAGCAGTAGTTCACAGCCATTTATCTAACAATGCATTTTATTAATAAGTCAAGCATGTAAAATTGTAGGAAAGAAACAGGCTCCAACCTAGTGGGATGAATAGGAATGTATTAAGATGGGTTTACACGTGTAGATTTTTTCTGCCGATTAAATTTTTTGTTCAATGCTGTTGTGGAACATCGTTCGTTCATTAATTGAATGTAACATTTGATTTTTTTTTTGTTCGTCCATCTCGGTATCGAATGAAAATACATTCAAAATTACAATGGCAGATAAAAATTTACCAACAAGTTTGATGACCTTTCGAATTGTTCGTTCTTTGTTGAACAAA
This sequence comes from Ptychadena robeensis, assembly GCA_036250615.1. NCBI lineage: Eukaryota > Metazoa > Chordata > Amphibia > Anura > Ptychadenidae > Ptychadena > Ptychadena robeensis. The sequence goes on along the minus strand of CM070036.1, from coordinate 55,846,235 downwards.
AAAAATCTACACGTGTTAACACACCTTTAGGATTATACACAAAGTGCTTACAATCTGTAGTAATACTGACATGACTCATTTTTGGAGACTTTATCTGCCAAATGACAATATACAGGGAGTGCAGAATTATTAGGCAAATGAGTATTTTGACCATATCATCCTCTTT
>CM070036.1:55820729-55835300 GCA_036250615.1 Ptychadena robeensis | reverse complement strand
TGTGATCATGTCATGTACAAGGTTGGTTTATTTTGTATTGGCCTACTAAACCTTTATGGCTACAGGGAGACGAGGCAATAAGGTAAATTGTGTCTCCAGTAAGGCACAGGCAGCAAAGAAACAAAATAAGGGTTTTCACTCAACCTAATTAAACATTTTAGAATTAATTGTTACATATATACATTGGATTTTTCTTTGAAAAATCCCTAAATAATGTATAAAAATTGTTCTTTATATTTGTGTGCATTTTCTTTTTTTAATTTTGCTTTTTTTACTCAGAAAATCAAGTCACTTTCAAACCATTCAAAATATCCACAGCTTACGTTTAATAATGTTTGACATTTGAAGACTTATATTGTTTCTTAAGAATAAAACAAAGGAGAGACGCTGATGTAAAACAAACCCTCCAGTCTCCTGTTGGCATATACATGCAGTCATTGTGTACCCAGGAACAATAAGCAGAATTCTTGACGCTAACCATGGTCTGTTACTAATAATTCCTACCACAAGATGTCACTGGCACAGCTCTTGACGTGAAATGTTTGAACCATTCTTTGCTAGGAATGTCTTATCAATGTCTTATGTTGCTTGCTAATTTTTATCAGTAAATGTACACAAAGGATAGACTAAATGTAAGCAAAAATGTAAAAAAATATCTGCAATGTAAAATATATAGCAGCTGAAAAGTGATCGTATAATATACAAATCTAATTTTAAAGTTTAGTGTTGAAAAAAACAAAAACAAATGCACTTATTTGTGTACTTACTCCTCTAGTGTTAACTGAACTCTATCAGATTGTATATTCTTCTCCTATAATAATTGTTACACTATTGTCTAGATGTGCTGCTACTCTTAACAATTAACAACAAGGACAAAAATATAATAGCGGGATTCCACCTTTTTTGCTGAACCAGCCTAGAGGCAGAGGAAGACATGAGACACAAGAGATTGTCTACTATTCCTCAGCAAATTCCTTACAGAGTTGAGTCAAATCGTATATATGACTGGCATCATAGCTTTCAAGGTCATTCACTGTGATTGTATATATATATCCCTCTAAAGTGGTCTTCTCTGCTCGAAAAATATATATTACTGGCTTCATTATTTTGGTCTGAATACAAGTAGACTTCCATTACATGTTGTTATTGACATACATTTAAAATAGGTAAGTTTTGAACCCTATATTTTCCTCACTTTTTCTTGCTCTAATGGATTAGCATCCAAAGTAGAAATCAGGCAATTCTGTATTTATGCACTTTTTGTATTTTTTATTTATTTACTTGATTCTTGTAACTGTGCAACTTTATTAATGTTATTTGTGAGTATTTTTAATACATTTATCATTATTTCAGACCTTGGATGCTTTGGATGAAGTTTTTTATTAAGACGTTTTTCTTAATCTATGAGCTGGGCAAAAGATCAGGTGGCAATGATGTATTTTTTTTTGTGCTGGGTTTTCATTCACTTAAGTCCTCTTAAAAGTTTTAAAACACCCTGCATTAAAGGATGGACTGAATTGTGAGTATAAATGTTTGATAAATAACAAGCTTTTTATAACAGGTGGGAAGATGTAACAGAAGGTAGAGAGCACCACTTTCTGTTTCCTTGCATAAATATATAATATATTCCTATTCTGTTTTAGACCTGGCTATAATAAATGCTCTCCTTTCCTTGCATATAATGATTCAGCAACTTACCACCTGGTAGATGCATGGAAAGTCATTGAAATGTTATGGACTATAGTTTAGGGGTAGAGATCTTTTTAAGGTCTTTAGCTGCTGTCTTCTAAAAGTGGGGAGGACTTATATTAGGGAATGTATTTATTATTTTGTGGAGGGGACATAGAAGTACAAACATACTTTCTCCTTAGCAAAAGGTCAAATGTCGCATAAGCTGCTCCAATGGTTAAAGATTAGTGGAGCTTTTTAGCATTAGGCTAACTGAACATAGTCCATAGCTTCAGACATGACAACAAGCCTGAAGTAATCTGCTGCCCAATAAATGGTGAAAGTGTCAAAAGTGTCAGAGCCCAAAAATAAAATAACTGTTTGAAAAATGAGGAAGAAGCTTGTATTTTTATGCCAGTAAAAAAAAGTGATATTCACACACAGCATGGCCTCATTCAGTCAATATGCGTTTTATTTTGATATGAAACACTTCAGTCAATGTACTATTTTTAGACTCTGGCTAAAAATTATGTTCCGCAGACTTTAAATATTATTGCAAAAAGCAGTTGATAGCAAAAATGTAACGTGACATTGATATTTAATGTCAATATAAAAATGTGCACAAATAAATGCTTTACTTTATTACTGAAAATAACAATAAAGTATATAAACCAAAATTATTGTTAACCATTGTTTCACTTGTATATATAGTTTTTTAAGAGGATCATTTCAGTACATTGAATAATAATTATAAGTGTGAATAGTCATGTCAGGATTGCCTTAAGGTTGTCATCTCATGAACCTTGGGAATTAAAGTCACACCTCCATGTTTGTCCTAGCTGTAGAAGCTCCTGCTCCCACTAGTATTATTTCTTGGAGCTTAAATAAATTACCAATTTTATGTGAGGTTATTGAAATTTTTATCTATGCATCTGAGCATTTAACCTCATTGTTGGCTTCAATGACACCATATTTCAAGAAGAAGTTTCCTCCACTATCCACCATTGTTTGTATGTCTCGCACCCAAAAGAGAGCCTTGTGTTTGTAAAAAAAATGGCAGGATTTCAGGGTTGACTCTCCGTGCCTTGGTGATTTACCGGTAGATTACCATCGACTTATTGCCTACCTGGTCTACATGATGGGCTTCAGAATATGTTGTAGAAGAACCATATGAGGAAATATCAAGTAATATGGAGATACACACCTTTTCCTTACCCCACCCGCGTCAGCTTGCACTGCTTGGATCGGGACAGGCAGTCCTGTCAAGGAAGTTGCGGAATATGCATGTGGGGCAAGCAAAATTTACCAGCAGCTGTTTTCTCTTTTTGTAAAATAAAAAAGTGTATTCCCTCAGTCAAAGTAGAAATATTTGAGTTGGAAAATCTTTCTATTCTAAATGTTTCTCTTACGACACAGGTGGGTATCTTGCTCGGCAGGTTTTCTTTTGCCATGATGATTGACAGCTAAAAGACCCAGACGTTCAGGCAGCCTGTTGTCATTTTCAATTAGGAACAGACAGATCACAGCTAAGATAGAAGAATCAGCTGTCCTAATACCTATACAGTGATGGGGTCACCACTCATGCAATGCTTAGTTAAAATCCTAGCGGTTTATATAAAAGACCTGTTCCTTCGTATTTTTTTTTTACCTTAATGTTTATAAAAAAAATTCAACATATTTAACAAAAGAAAAGAGGACCGTGCAACAATGCAGTCAAAAATGTGGAAGAATAGCAACCAATAGGACATTATTTGTGTCATCATTTGTGTCACACATTGTAATAATTTTGAACCTTTTTTTAAATTGTAGAATGAGAGTTGGATAACGTCATATGGCCTTGGGTCTAAAAACTTCTGATTTTTGCCAATGCACAGATATATTATCTCGGACATTGAATATTCATTAAGTTAGTTCTTATAATGGATTTATATAGATATATTTTGAAGCAATAAACCTATGCCAGTCAATGGCACTGGAACATGCCCTTTACCACAATTTTTATACTATCCATTTCCAATCTTAATGATAGTTTGTAGAATTTTCGTTTATAGGAGACAACCCATGCAATGTTCGTAACAATACAGGCACTGGAGGGAATCAAACCCACCACAATAGCACTGCAAAGTAAGCACGCAGACATGAAGTAATTATGTCTGGAGATACTTTCTTGTAAAGACCCACAGCATTCCAGGTAAACATCTGGCTTAGTGACTAATGATTGTCATACTACTAAGGGCCAAGATCAAAATACTGCATTATTTATGGCTATATAAACAACCTATATAAACAAGTTATTATCACACAATCAAGACTGATTTCTTCTATGCAAGCAATCTGATCATCAAAGTTTTCAAAAGATCAGCACATTCAAGAAATAACTTTGATGAACACATGTTTTCAGTAGCACCTTAATACGTTTTTAGTGCTTATGTATTATAAAGCCAGTGTTTGTGTTGTAAGCTGCTTAAGTAATGCATTTCTTTACTTAAATAAAAAACAAATCATAAATAAATAAAATACTCGCCTGACCACTATCTTGATCCAGGCAGATCTATACACGAACCTAAAAACCACAAACTCACCTTCCCTTCTTCCTGGTGCTGTGGCACTACCATCCTTCTCTGTTCCATGTTCATGTCCATGTTCTAAGATGGCCTTCCTGGTGCTGCCGCACTGCCATCCTTCTCTCTCCGATTGACCTTGCTAAGATGGCCACCGGAATTCTCACAGCACTGGCTCTTTGGTGGGCATCACAGACTGGGGGGACAGAGCATAGACTAGATGAAGGGATCTTCATCTTTTATCCCCCCCCGGCTCCACATCTCCAATGATGCCACAGTGAACTGCCGGGTGCAAGTGGACTTGGGAATGCAACATCCTTCTTTCCAACCAAGTCCTCTTAAACAAAAGTTTAACATTATAACAATTTGCTCTTGTGAAGCCAAACTTCCCCATCCAAACTTCCTGTTAGGTACAGTATCTCTCTGAATATGTATTGCTATATATTATATGTAGCAAGTTTGGAGTTCAAATGATACAGTTTATTGGCTAACTGAAGTCATTAAATAAGCAAGCTTTCAGAATGTTGCAGATCCCTTCTTCAGGCTCCTGAAGAAGGGATCTGCGATATCCTGAAAGCTTGCTTCTCTAATGACTTCAGTTAGCCAATAAACGGTATCACTTGAACTCCAAACATGTTGTATTCATCGATGGCCAACACAGTGCAATCTACTATTGCTACATATTGTATGTGTAACAGTTACCAATCCAGGCAGTTCAATATATTGTATTGATAATATCTCGCCTTCATATACTGCCAACATATTATGCAGCATTTTAAAGAATACATAGTCATTACTAACTGTCTCTCAGAGGAACAAAGAATCTAATACCCAATAAAAAAATACTTATGTTTTCAAATGAGAAACAAATAATGATTTAATACTTTTTCAGGTCCTTAAATATTGTGTGGCTCTTATACAAAAAAAGCTTGAAATGTCTTGCTTGTTTGGATGTGCAGTTCAATAGGAATGTTTTGGTTCATTGCACATCTGTAATTTTTGGGATGGATATGATTGGAACACTGAGATGACAATGGAAGGAGACATGGGAAGGTAAACAATGTAGGACTGTAGGAGTCTATTTGCTTTGCTTGTGAATCACATTGTTTCCAGTACATCCTTTGGCTAATGCGTGCAAAATGTGGGGATTAAAAATCCACCCTCCTCATTTCTCACCTGGAATCAGCTGTGACAGGCATTGATCATATGAGAGCTCGGAGACTGCTACGCTCCTGTCCCTGGAAAGTTAAACAGCTGCGGCAGCAAAAATTATCTCTTTTCAAAAAATCAGGGGGTGTTCACCGAGGCTATTAATCAAAATCATTTAAGATAAAGTTAATGTATAAATAGATGTCTTTTGAACAATAGATGTTAAGTCCTAACTGATCATTCGCCTGCCTTCTATTCACTTCCAGAAGGAGACAAGAAAGGAGAGCGCATTGACTATTAAGACGTTGAAAATGTAGCAAGCACAAACTATTTTTAAGACTTATTCTACTGCAGAGATAATAAGTGATCAAACTTTCACTCATCTAAAGATGTAACATTTTCATTTATGCTTTTTATTCTTTTTCCTTTTTTTTACAAGAATGATTGTACCTAAGAAAACACATTATAGTGATACTGTTTAATTATTCCTGATGAATAGTTGAGCTTACTTTACTATTGTATATAAATGGGCCATATGCATTTTTTGACGAAGAAAAGCCCAATTAGAAGCAAAAGGACGTGTGATGGCCAGCCATCTATAGTCACATATATAAAGTGTGGATTTATGTGGTGATTTCTTTTTTTCATCAAGTCTACTGTCCACCACCATGTTGCTAACAACAAACAGAATGGCAGAAAACCATAATACAATACTATTCATATTCATACTACACATTAATTATTTATGAAGATACAACTTACAGAAAGTAAATAAATCATAAATACCAATATACTAGGTTTAAGGACAATAGCCAGAGGTAAGCAAAATAACAAACCTAAATGCCTTAACCTCACTGGTGGACACTTGGGGTAAGTTTGTTTTCCATGTTAAGGAAGTGTCAGTTTCCCATGCCAGATGTGTAGAGGGGAGGAGAGAGGGTAGTAAAATACACCAGAGTAGTACTATGTACTCTGCTTTCATTTACTGTACCACGAAAACTGCACGGCACAGACATACCACCAGGTTAATTCCTAATCAAGCAAAGCTACTGCAGACTAGTGGGGCAGTTGCCAGCACAACCATAAGTGTTGTATTTTCTAGAAACCCAAAGTAGTGTATTCCAGAAGTGTGTCATGTGCTTCTATTGGGTTTGGCAGTGTTTGGTCTTAACACATTGCCTATTCTGAATCTGGGTTAGTGAATTTTGTAGGTTTCATAATGACATCTTTGGTAATGCATTCTATTAATAATTATTGAATGTCATTTAGGCATATATGGTAAGAGAAGACACATATGATGTAGGTCATTGCTACTAAAACCAGACCATTTATTTAATGTTACTGGGCTACTGAATTAAACTATATGACATATGATATAGGACAGGTGATGAATGGAAATGCACACTTACACTTTTCCATTGTGAATAACCATTGAACTTGATGGTGCTTACAACATACTTTTTCAGTGACTGGGATTGGCACTATGATATTTCCAATGACCAATGAAACTCCACACGCTTTTACTGACCAACATCAGTGAAATGGCCCACCATGTATCACATGGCATTACAGGTATATGCTGGGCTGTATATCTATGTAAGACTGAACTCTATACATATATTGTGTCATCAAGGTAATAATGTATGTTATAAAAAAAAGGTATGCTTTAAATATCATTTTTTTTAAACCTCTAAAGTTTGTCTAATTCTAGAACCATTACAGCACACACAGTCTTTAAAATGTCCAGCATATATACTGTTATGCAACATTTAAAATGTTCTAAATTTGTGTATTACATTATATATAACTATGTATCTGAAATATTTATTTTATTATTTTATATTATTTGTAAGTTTTGATTCTCTTTTACCTTTACCACTATCACAAGGAGACAGGCATGCCCTTTGCACTGTCTGCTGAACTCACAGTTGTGCTTCTGAGCATGATTAATGGTTCAAAAATATAATTTTGCAGCCAGGATATAATAAACACATTCACAACTGTAAAGGAGGGGGAGAGCTGTGACCTTTCTACTATGATCATCGCAGTAAAAAAGAATCAAACAAAGTTATCTAGTTTTATTAAAAGTTTGACTGAAGATATACTGAGAAATAACTGACAGCTGGAGTTTAATAACCCTACATTGATTCTATAGATGTATCTTTCAAACACATCTGAAGAATCCCAGATTTGCCCATTTACCAGTCTGGGAATGACAAGTATAAAAACATTTAATATTTGGTAGCATAATTCAGAGTTGAAGAATGTTCTTTGTCATGTCAAAATCTCGGCTTGAAAGTGAGGCATAGGATGAAGGGATTATACACAGTCTGGACATACAAAGTGCAACAGCCCATGCTAACCAATCACAAATGAGTCCGTTTCTTGATATGACTATAGACAATTGAGAGCTTTGGGCCTCAGAGACATGCTTTTTATCAGTACAATGATCTAATTTGTACACAAGTAACACATTTTTACCATTAGCCTCATTTATAAAAGTGCCAATCAACTGAAAAGATTGACAATATTTTTTATTTTCTAGAAGGATTGCCACTCTTATGTGATTGGCACTTTCACTGTTGAAAGATATGTTCTGTTACATTTAGAAAATGCCAATAATTCTAATTGCAACTTTATTTTAAACAGAGTGTGCTAGTGAGGAGCATAATCAGCAGCAAGTATTAAAAATTGTTATAACAGTGGCTGCCATGCACCTCTGTTCCCCCTCTTACCGTCGCAGTCCCGGGAGCCATGTTCAGCGATGATTTACTGTTGTGCTGGGATCTGCTCCACAGTTTCCTCTCAGCTCTGGCTGGTTTGTTGTTGGTTTTCTGCGGCACTTCCTGAGGGACCTGCGCATGACACTTCCTGGGATTTAGAGGGTTGGTCATGTGTCCTCGCTGACCAATCTTGGTCCTTCTGCACGTATATGAGTGGCTCAGCCCTTTTCCTAGATGCCTCAGTGTCAACGTCCCTATGTCCTGCTAAGGCTCCTGCTTTCCATTGGTGTTCCTGTCTTACTAAATAATGCTTGTGTTTGGAGCCTGTGCTCCCTTGTTTGCCTTCCTTGACTCTCCTATTGCCAACCCAGACTGCCTTACCTGTACCCGTGCCATGTGCCCTGATCCATTGCCTGCACTGTTGCTCCTGATAACAACCCGGCCTGCTGACGACGCCTGTGCCTCTGGTACCTTTATCTGGTGTCCCCTGGTCCCCCTGGACCAGCTGCCTTGTGTGCCTATCCTCCCTAAAGCAACCTGGTGTTCCCCTCAGGAATGTCTATCCCCACTTTCAGGGGTATTGTGAAGAATGACTGGATTCAGTTAGACAACGCACTTAGAGGAGGTAGGACTCGTGGCACAGTGGTTTCACACCCGTTGGTTTATGACAATAGTTTAGTAGTAAGCTTAGTTAGCTAAGTAGTTAGCTTAGCCGCTACTCAATTAGTGCTTGATGACCACTTTTGAAGAAATAGTGGTCCCCTACCCCTAAGTGCCACAACATCGGGGATGTCAAACTCAAACTGTGGATCAAAATTAATAACTTGCACAAATTTGTGGGGGCCAACTGAGATATTTATTAAAAAAAGTGGAACTGTTTCCTCATAAGATATATGGATGAACCCTTTCATATGGAAACAAACAAGTAAAGCATAATTTATTTTGCATGTGACATCAAATTACTAAAAAAAGACACATCTGCCCCTTAATTTCTTAAATAAATAATAACATATAAAACAATCAGCCAGATGTGGCCCCCAGATTTGGACAATCCTGCAATACATAGTTTATGACCTTTACTTTATTCATATGAATATTCACCTTGTATAGAAACCATAAAAAATCTTATTGCCCTTTTTGGTGATATAAATGTGACTTAATAAAAGTGTTGAACTCATAAAATATATGAAAGAAAGGGACTTTATGATTAATTGCAGATACATATTCAATACCATGACTGTATCTGTAATCTAATCATAGTTCACTGTTGTGCCATGGCCGCATTATGAACTCTTAGGACAAATGGAAAGGAATGTAAAATGGTTTTATTGCCATGACCATCTGGTAGCCAATGTCAAAGGTTTTCCTGTGTCCAGTCCTTTGGTTGTTTAGTATGTGTTTCTCCTTATTCAGGAGTTTGCTATAATTATCTGTTTATACACTGTGTGCTTTGGACTTTGGATAAGAAATGTCTGTTACAAACCATAAACTGGGCACTATACTAGCTATGAGAGTAACCCATACGTATGTGCCAAAAACATAACACTGTTAAGACTAGACTGGCTCATTCTATTCTATTGTATTTGTATATACCATGCTTGATAAGTTTTTCTAGTTTTTGATATTTTACTTACTGCGCATTTTATTTTACTTGTGCCATTTCGTTGTCTTTCAGTTGCTCTATTTCATTGCTAGGCTTCTGGCCAGAAAATAATCCAAAGTGTAAATAACAGACAAGTGCCAGTTTGCAGAAGGACAGTACCAGTGCAATGACCTTGTGATGTTAATTGGAAAGAAAAGAAAGACCATAAGCATAAACTGTGTTGCACTAAATAACTCTTCATTAATAATCTTTTGAATGCACTTACAGTATATCAAAGCTGTAGGATAGCTAATGAATCAATCTGAGCATGAGGAAAATGTCACTTCAGCTACACATTTACTACTTAACAAATGGATAGCTTAGAAAGCTGTGTGGTCTGATACTGCATGTATCTTGCAAAGTAAACTCTTCTTCCATTAACGTGTTTAAGCCTGCTGATACAGAAAATAATATCTCAGTATTGTAATATTAAACTAATGCCTTCAACTAAAAATAGAACAAGTGCTATGGAGGGTACGTAAATATGGGCTTGGCTGCAGTGCCTTATAAGCCGATGGATAGTTTTGTTTTGTAGGAACAACCAGATTTTCTTTTTCAGGATAAAGTGCTGGAGGTTCGGAAACCATGTTGAGTTTTTACTAATATTTGAGGCATTGTTGGAGAGATTCTTCTACTTCCTGTACAGTGGAAATGTTTTTACCAGAAAGAGAGAGATAGTAGATGGGATGTGGTAATTTGACCACAAGTACTTTTGTATAGTAGTAAGAGGCTAGAACTTTAACTGGAATGATGGTGGGACCTTTGAGTAAAGTTTTCATAAGTTTTTATATATTTGTTGTAGCTATACAGTTATATTAATAAGAACATTTGCTCACATGTATTTCCTCTTCCAGCTTTCTTCTTTCCTCTTGCCTCCCACCCTAATTTTCTAATACACAACAGTATTAATTGATGTACTTGTTTTTCTTTATGGGGGGGTTGGTGGAACATATAATTACAGAGGAGACATGAACACAGAAATTCTATACAAACAATATCGTGTGTAATATAATGTACCTAATATGACTACTAGCTATTTTGATGGAAGCCCCTCTTTAAATACAAAATAGTGACTGAACTTCTATGCCAAAATACTGACATTTGTGAACCACTTTAATGGTGTAAACATTGGAAACAACTTGACAGCCAATAGAGAAAATATTTGTCCAATTTTACAGGAACCCCCCCCCCAGAAAATCTGAGCAAGATGGAGGACCATCTAGATAGATCAATATATTAGAATAAAAATATATAAAAAAAAATATTTATTCCTTTAATAAAGAAGATATTTTAGTTTGCCTAATGGAAAAAGAAATGACAAAGGGAAACTGGTTTCCCTATATATAAGTAAAATGTTTTTTTTATTTCAATATGAGCTTTAGGAGCATGAGCAGGTAAATGATTAATGGGTATCCAAAGACACAACTCCAAATCTCTAGTGGAGGGGTCTTATTTCTTATAGGCAGTAAAAGCTAATCTAGATACTGCTCCCATTCTATGCTAATTGGCAACCAAAGGTGAGACATGGTTGTAGTTACTGGTTGGTTGGTGGCAGAAAGCAGAATGTTTATAACCAACCATCTGAAAAAATGTTGACTTGGGTGATGGTCACGGTGTGGCTGTCATAAGTTTCCTACCTTGATGTTAGACATGCATGTATCAACTGCAATTGCAATATTACCTTGCTCTTACCAAAGTCCTGATTGCTGATTTCATGCTGTAGTGTGTTCTGTTTCTACTTTTGATATATGTATTTATTTACTTATCACAACTGTTAAAGTCTTATACACTGAACAAATATATAAGTGCAACACTTTTGGTTTTGCTCCCATTTTGCTTGAGTTGAACTCAAAAATCTGAAACAATTTCTTCATACTCAAAACAAAACATTGGAGCATGCTTTGCTTAATCATTAATATGGCTTGCTTTTTTAAGGCAGTAAATCACATTAGCAACAAAACATAAATAATCCAGGAGGTATATTTCTGCTTTTGTAAGTCATCCATGTAAACCAATCTTATCAGTTTAGATATTAGCATTAGAGGGATCATAAATGATTAAATAATTAAACACATATATGTATTTTCATGTTACCCCACAGTAACCCCTCTTCCAGCTTAAAATGGAATAAACAATGCATTATTGTACACGTCTTCAACAGGGGTTTAGCCTCAAAACTCCAAAAACTTTTTTATATTTTTAAACTGCCAACATAATACCGTACTGCCTATATGTGATGACATCACTACCTCTAGAACAGTTTAAGTCCTCTCTTCCCGTCAAGTGTAGCCCCACCAACACTTAGAACAGAGAGAAAGTAGCTGTAAGCCTCTCTTGGGCAACAAGCATCTGAGGGGAGATGAACTGTATGGGGTAGGATTCAGTTTCTGGGTGGTGTATGGAAGAAGAAAGATTTTTTTTTTACAGCTCACACTGAAGAGATTGTAGCTTATAATTTCTTCTGACCAAAGAGCATTTCTTCAATCTAACCAAAGTAGAAATGAGCAACATCAGACATTTTAAATGGGTGACCTGCATGTTCAATATAGTGTAGTCACCTGGACTAGACTAATGCTGGCCATGCACTCTGAGATTAAAATTACGATCCATTAAAACCGACCAATGAAAGCATTTAATCAGCCTGAAATCCACGCATGTCCACATGGACATGTTGAAAAATGTTAATTGGTCTGGGAACAGCGGGAAACTCGTAAAAAAAGAAATACGATCCTAAATTAGATTTTCAATGTGGTAGCTTTTTTGCCAAATATTACGATCCAAACCGATACCGCCGTCGGGATACATTGGTCTGTTTTAATGGATCGTAATTTTAATCTCGGAGTGTATGGCCAGCTTTAAAGAGGGTTGAAATATGAATATGACTGGTAAACTGCTATGACTTAAATGTGTGTGTTTTAATTTAGCTTTAATCTACCTCATTTGTATAATTTTTTGATCCCAACCCAGGCATTGTCCTTACTGTGCAGGTAGATCAAACTTGGCCATGAAAACAACATGTGTGTGTTGGGCTGCCCTAAGGAACAAAATAAAGGAACATGAAATGGAAGAGTAATAGCAGATGTATTCTGTATAGGACTAATAAAGAAAAAATAAAGAAAAAACTACTAAAACAAAACAAACATTTCAATTCTTTTAACAGGTCATTTATTTTTTGTTAATACAGAAAAATACAGAATATCTGGTTTGTGCTTATACAGTGTATCTGACTTATTCAAATAAGAAAAATAACACACATACCTTCCTTTCTATAACTGATATACAACTGGCTGTACAAGAAATGTGAAGTTTTACTTGAGTTACAGCCTGTGAAACTTTCTTGTTTATATTTGCTATCAATGAATAGTTGTGTGAAAGAATAGGAATGGCACAGAAAAGTGAATGAGGTGGGATAATTTCCAATCCTGTGAGGATAGCCAAAAGCCTGAGGCAACTTATCAAGAAAAGAATATTTGAATTAAATTCTTTCCTCTGGAAGTCTGCCTAGCATTTCCTCAGAAACATTTATCTTAGGAACACAAGGAGGCATACACAGACCATCCCTTGTTACACGATAGTGTCATGTGTAAATGGAGAGAAAGTTTACATATACTTTTATCTCTATTTACGTGACTAAGGAAATGTAGAAAATTAGCTGTCTAGAAAGAGGGCTGGTTGGGTCGGTTGTGAGCGTTTAAGGAGTGGTTTAGTGTTTAGGTCACTTCTTTAGGTCACTCCAGGCTTTTTTTTTAAAGACTGAAAAACGAGTGAATGAAGCTTTGCAAAGTGCTTCAGTCACTTTCAGAGCTTCACCATTGAAGTCAATGGGGTAATTTGACGACTGTACGATCCTCTGAACACGACAGAAGGCGTTCAAAAAATGAAAAGAAAAAGTACTGCCTGATTAACGACAGTACATTTTCTGTTCTTTATACAAATTAATTGACTTTTATTTTAAGCTTGATGCAAGGTCATTTTCTGGTCACTTAAAAAAACAGACTACGACCTTGCAAAGGACAGTGTAAATGAGCCCTAACACTACGTAATCTGGAATTTACCTTGTGAATGCATTAAACATCATCTTGAAGAATTACCTTTGAATTCTATCCTTTTATTAAGTATTCAGATGAGGGTAAATATGATGAAGATTTATATTGATTATTTATATTTAATAATATAACATGTTTTGCTATAAGCACTTTTATAAAACATCTGGGATTTTTTTGGTTTATTGTAATTAACAAAAAATTATTATTGAATAATGTCATAAAAACAGCAATACAAAAATGTAAATCATACACTGATTTTTCCCATATGCTGAAAGGTGTGCTGTTAAGAATACTGCTCTATACTATAAGACTATGTTCCCACTTATTGGATGATCGCTAGCACAGGTGATTAATCACCTAAGTGCGAACATTGCCTAACTGTTAGGCAGCATTCACACTTACGCTTTCTGTGCTGCATGACAGTTGGAAAGTGCCTGCCCCCGAGTGTGGACACAAGAAGTTTAACCTCCCTAGCGGTTAAGACGAGCCCAGTTCATCCAGAGTTTATTTACAAAACAAATTCTGGATTAACTGGGCTTGCACATACTAACCTATTCACTGCCTGCCCACCAAGCAATTCCGGGGGGTGGGGACACCATAGACTTCTATGTAGATGGAGGGGCATTGGTGTGGTCCAGCACACATTGCTGGTGTCTGTCATCGATGACTCCGGCAATGTGTGCTGAGAAACTGATCCCCTGTAAAGGGGAGGTGGGAGCAGAGTACTACCGTGTTTCCCCGATGATAAGGCAGGGCCATCAAATAAGACAGCCCCCCCTTTT